>JALIGW010000099.1:625511-930511 GCA_023053685.1 Diadophis punctatus similis
TGGACAACGTTCCTCCAGGTCTCCCTGTTCTCTACCATCCTCTGGAGTCCATTTAAGCTCACGCCGACTGCTTCAGTGACTCCATCCAGCCACCTCATTCTTCTTTTGCCTTCAATCTTGCCCAGCATTAGGCTCTTCGCCAGTGAGTCTTCTGGTCTACTTCTGGTCCACTCTCTCGTTTCCTGCAGAAGGATTTTCCTCACCCCTTCATTTGCACCCAACCCAATAGATTGATGTTCCTCTACCACCTGCGCCAATTTCTCTCTCACCTTCCCATTGCCTGTGATTTTGCCAACGAAGTCAACAGCACATCTTTCGCGGGAAGCCAGGCGTTGCAGAAAATCAGCTCGGCGTGGCTGAAGCAGGAGCGCATTCGATTCTTGATATTCGGCCCCCCAGATTTCCAAAACACTCAAAGCGGGGTCTCCCAGCTAGGAAACGAATGAGAGAGAGAGAGAGCAATCAGGCTAAACTCCGCAGAATCTACAGAGAGAAAGAAGGTGGCATGAACAGCACCGATGCTCTGTTGGTTAAATACAGGTAGTCCTCGACTTACGACCACGATGGAGTCAAAGTTTCTGTTGCTAAGTGAGACATGTGTGAAGTGAGTTTGCTCCATTTTACGACATTTCTTGCCACAGTTGTTAAGTTAGAATTAGAATTAGAATTAGAATTAGAATTAGAATTAGAATTAGAATTAGAATTAGAATTAGAATTAGAATTAGAATTAGAATTAGAATTAGAATTAGAATTAGAATTAGAATTAGAATTAGAATTAGAATTAGAATTAGAATTAGAATTATTGGCCAAGTGTGATTTTTACTCTCCCCAGGCTTCAGAGCCTTTCTAGGAGCCTGGGGAGGGTGAAAACGGCCTTCCCCACCCCCCCAGAGGCCCTCCGGATGCCAGAAATGGCCTGTTTCCCAACTTGAAGAAGTTGGGAAACGGGCCATTTCTGGCCTCCGGAGGGGTGGGGAAGGCCGTTTTCGCCCTCCCCAGGCTCCTAGAAAGGCTCTGGAGCTTGGGGAGAGCAAAAAAACGGAACTTCCGGTTCAACCGGAAGTCGGCAAAAGGAACGTTTCCAGCCTCCAGAGGACCTCCAGGGGAGTGGGGAAGGCTGTTTTTGCCCTCCCCAGGCTCCTAGAAAGGCTCTGGAACTTGGGGAGAGCAAAAAAACGAGCCTTCCGGCTCAACCAGAACTTGGCAAATGGGCCATTTTCTGCCTCTGGAGGGCCTCCAGGGGTGGTGGGGAAGGCCGTTTTCGCCCTCCCCAGGCTCCTAGAAAGGCTCTGAAGCCTGGGGAGAGCGAAAAACAGGCGTGCCATCGCGTGCCGGGTGCGGGGGGGGGGCATGGAATTATGGGTGTGGGCACGCTCGTACGCACATGCCCCCCCTTTTGGCAGGCGAACCAAAAAAGGTTCACCATCACTGTGATAGATCATTATTATACTCATTGTAAAAATAGATTAATCATAAAACATTGGCAATAGCAATAGCAATAGCACTTAGACTTATATACCGCTTCATAGTACTTTTAAAGTCCTCTCTAAGCGGTTTACAGAGTCAGCATATTGCCCCCAACAATCTGGGTCCTTAGATACAACACTTAGTGATAGTCATGGATCAGAGGTGGGTTCCTCCCGGTTCGGACCGGTTCTATAGAACCGGTAGTAAACCGGTGGTGACGTCATGGAGCCGGTTCTGTTGGTACCGGTCCGTGGCCGCCACCATCTTGTTTTTGCTGTTGTTGGTTTTTTTGCTTCTGCGCATGCGTAGAAGCCGAGTTTTTGGCACTCCTGTGGCACGGGAGGAAGCAAACCGGCGGCGAGGTAAGTTAGAACCCACCCCTGTCATGGATACTAAATAAGCAATCAACATACGTCACGCTAGGATACTAATTAAACAATTTAAATCGTAAGATACAAGCAACAAAGTTATAGTCATAAGAAGATAAGGAGATAGGGAATAGGGAAGATGAGAATAATGATGGTAAAACTACCTTTCTAGATACAGTAGTTTGACAGTGTTGTGAGAATTAGTTGTTTAGCAGAGTGATGGCATGGGGGGGAATTGTCCTTGTGTCTAGTTGTTCTGATGTGCATTGTCCTACAGCAGGGGTGTCAAACTCGATTTCATTGAGGGCTGCATCAGGGTTGTGTTTGACCTTGGAGGGCCGGGAGGCATGGTCGGGGGCACGGCCATGGTGTTGTGTCCCAGCACCGCAACCCACAGAAAAACACACACACAACTGTTTGTTACTAAAGCAAAAAGGGTCCTTTTACTAATGAAGGTTCTTAGTAAAAGCGCAGGGGTTTAAAAGTCCATAAACAAACATAAGGAGAGTCTTGGGGAATAAAGTTCCTTTGGTTCTTTGTGAGTTAATAACCAAATGTTCAAATGTTCAAAAACGAATACCAATTAAGTCTCTTCTTATCTCTTTGACTCACAAGTTGGCTGGCTTCCCGGAATAAGCCTTCCAGAAGCTGCTCTTTCCAAACACAAGATTCAAAGCAGGACTCCGATGCAAACAGGACTCTGAAGTGCTCGCAGATCACAGGTGTTGTTCTCAGCACTGATCGCTGACTACGCCTGACTTAAATAGGCACTGAAGGGCGTGGCCCAATTAGCCCTCAGTGCTACCTCCGAGGAGACCTCCGCTTGCTAAGCCAGTCCTGTCTGCTGGCTGCTCTACGAGCCCTAGCATCCAGCAGCGGCTCCTCGTCCCCTGATGACTCACTCTGCTGAGCATGTGCAGAAGGTCCTGGCTGATCGTCCTCCTCTGGCACCGAGTCTTCATCACTGGCCGACTCAGGTGCCAGGCACATGGGCTGATACTGCTGCACCATGAGCGGCTCCACGTCCTCCGGGTCCTCCATCATCTGCGAGGGACACGGGCAAGTCACAACACATGGTGGGCGCAGCCAGCTCGACATCACTCATGTCGGGGGCACCTGTGGTGGCCAAGTGCTAAGGCAGGACTTCCCTAACTCACTCTCATTATAATATCCTTCCTTCCTTCCTTCCTTCCTTCCTTCCTTCCTTCCTTCCTTCCTTCCTTCCTTCCTTCCTTCCTTCCTTCCTTCCTTCCTTCCTTCCTTCCTTCCTTCCTTCCTTCCTTCCTTCCTTCCTTCCTTCCCTCTTCATTCTTCTTTCTTCTTCCTTTCGTTGCTGGGGTTGGATTGGGAACGTTTAGAACAGACCAGCGAACCCAAAAGAAGTAGACACTCTCAGGATCTTTGAATTTCCAAAAGTTTAACTTTTATTGGATACACCATCTCGGAACCGCAGAAGCAAAAGCAGCTCTGGTTTTACCTGCGCAAAATCTCAGTTACTTAAACAATAGATTCCCCTTCTCCCCACCCCTGGGAGTTCACATTCTCTAATGATAAAACTTCCTTTTGTTATGGGAACAGTCCATGTCTCCGTCTAACACCTGCAACAGTGACCATGGCAAGTGGTTCAGGCTCTCACGGTCCATAGACAAAATCTTAGCATCCCATTTCCCCCCCTCCTCCTGTTTGAATGGCAAGTTGACGAGCGATAGATAGAAGCTCAGAAGCAGCAAAGCAATTCAATCTTGACATACTGTAGATACTGGGGGAATCAGGATAGATCAACCACTGGAAGGCTTAAGCAAAGACATACCTGGAAACGGCTCGTGTAGATAGTAGCTCCTGCCGGCTCGCTCAACTCCTTCAAGATGTTCCCTTTAAAAAAAGAGAAAGTTATTTAGAACATTTAGAAGGAGTCCCCAACCCCCGGTCTGTGGACTGGCACCAGGCCGCGGCATGCCAGAAACCGGGCCACAGAAACAAGCCAAGTCTCATCTACAGGATACAGGCAGCATGCGAAACTACCATTACTGTTTGCATTAACACTGCTGCTTAGTTTAATAACTTTTATAATTTGATGATTCTAATGCTTTTTATGTTATAAGCCACCCAGAGTCATTGGACGGGAGATGGGTGGTAAATAAATTTCTAAATAAATAAATAGATTTTTAAATAAACAAATGTCTAACTATATAGATGCATTTCTGAACAAGTAAATAAATAAATTTCTAAATAAATAAATGAATTTCTAAATAAACAAATGTCTAACTAAATAGATGCATTTCTGAACAAGTAAATAAATAATTTTCTAAATAAATAAATGAATTTCTAAATAAATAAATTTCTAAGTGAAGAAATAGATTTTTAAATAAATAGATTTTTAAATAAACAAATTTCTAAATAAATACATTTCTGAATAAATAAATACATTTCTGAACAAATAAATTTCTAAATAAATTTCTAAATAAAGATTTTTAAATAAACAAATTTCTAAATAAATAAATACATTTCTAAATAAATAAATAAATTTCTAAATAAAGAAATAGATTTTTAAATAAACAAATTTCTAAATAAATAAATACATTTCTAAAATAAATAAATACATTTCTAAATAAGTAAGTAAGAAAATACTTCTGGTAAATACTTTTGGTCCTTAACTGGTATTTCTTGAGTTATGACCATAATTGAGCCCTAAGACATATTTTTTGTGGCGGTCGTAATGCAAATGCTGCAGTCGTTAAGCGAACCCATGGTTTGCGATGGCTGGAGCACCCCAATACCCTCTCTCCTCCCATGCTCACCGTTGCCTCCGGCACCCTGGTCGCATTGGTCGCATTGGCTGATGATCTCTGGAGGGCTCGGGACAGGGGTTGTTCCTCTGTCCTGGTCCTATTAGACCTCTCAGCGGCTTTTGATACTATCGACCATGGAATCATGCTGCACCGGCTGGTAGAGTTAGGGATAGGGGGCACCGTTTTTCGTTGGTTCTCCTCCTTTCTCTCCAACCGGTCGCAGTTTGTATTGGCAGGGGGGCAGAGGTCGTCCTCGAGGCCTCTCACATATGGAGTGCCCCAGGGGTCGATTCTCTCGCCCCTTCTGTTCAACATCTATGTGAAGCCGCTGAGTGAGATCATCCGTGGCTTTGGGGTGAAGTACCATCAGTACGCCGATGATACACAGCTGTACATTTCCACCCCAGGCCACCCCAATGATGCCCTTGAAGTGATGTCCCGGTGCCTGGAAGCTGTGCGGATCTGGATGGGGAGAAACCGACTCTGGCTCAACCCTTCCAAGACGGAGTGGCTGTGGTTCCCAGCGTCTCGATATAGTCAGATGATTCCATCTCTGACTATCGGGGGTGAGTCTCTAGCCCCCGCCGAAAGGGCTCGCAATCTGGGTGTCCTCCTGGATCCACAGCTGTCCTTAGAGGACCATCTGACAGCTGTGACCAGGGCGGCCTTTTATCATGTCCACCTGATACGCCAGTTGCGGCCCTTTCTGGATCGGGATTCCCTGTGCACAGTCACTCATGCCCTGGTCATGTCGCGTCTGGACTACTGTAATGCTCTCTACATGGGGCTCCCCATGAAGAGCACCCGGAGGCTCCAACTGATCCAGAATGCAGCCGCGCGGGTGGTCTCGGGGGCTAATTGGCGCTCCCATATAACACCCCTCCTGCGCGAGCTGCACTGGCTTCCGGTGGTCTACCGGGTGCGCTTCAAGGTGCTTGTTACTACCTTTAAAGCGCTCCATGGCAATGGACCTAGGTATCTCCGAGACCGCCTGCTGCCACAAACTGCCTCCCATCGACCAGTGCGCTCCCACAGAGAGGGCCTCCTCGGGGTGCCATCAGCCAAGCAGTGTAGGCTGGTGACGCCCAGGGGGAGGGCCTTCTCTGTGGGAGCACCCACCCTCTGGAATCAGCTCCCCCCAGACTTAAGAACCATTCACGACCTGTCCACCTTCCGCCGTGCCCTCAAGACGTATTATTTTTATCAAGCCGGGCTGGCGTGAAAAAGTTTTTGGGGTTTTTAAAATTTTAAGATTTTACTAAATTTTAATTGTATTAAATTAGGGCCACATTGAATATTTTCTTTTAAATGTATTTTAATGTTTATATTGTGTTTTTTACTTGGCTGTTCACCGCCCTGAGTCCCCTGGAGAAGGGCGGTATATAAATTTAATTAAACTAAACTAAACTAAACTAAACCCTGGTCATGCAAACTGCAGATGGGATTATTCTCCCTGCTTTCTACGCAACCCCGAAGCACTCGGTTCATCTTCTGTTCCATCTCGGCGTCACCGCGTTGCACGGCTCCAAAATCCAGCTCGCTGGTGTTGTCGCCTTGCACCTAAATGGGCACAGGAGAGCTTGGCGGGTGGGAGCCAAGACCAGATCGCCCGAACTGTTAGCGACCCGCTGGTGATGTAATTTTGGCATCATGGATCCGGTTCTGTCTGTGCTGGTCCGTGCTCGCCGCCATCTTTTTTTCTGAATTTTCGGCCGATTTTTCTGTGTTTTGATGGCTTCACAGCATTCTGTGCTTTGAAAAAAGCCCTCCTGCCCGCCCCCGGGTTAATACTGACCTTTATTTCTTTGCCTGAAGCACAGCTGATGAGTTCCTTAGCTGTGTTTTGGGCTGAATCCACCTTCTGAGCATGCACGGAAGTGAAATTGCACAAGGGGATGCGCGCGAAACGTTGCGACACAAACCAGTGGAGAAGGTAAGTGAAACCCACCCCTGGCCGAGACCACAATGGCAAGAGTACAGGTAGTCCTCACTTAACAACCAATCGTGTGACTGCAACAGGCCTATGACAACACTTCCTCTTTGGTTGTTAAAGGAATGATCAGGGTCACTAAGTAAGACATCACAGGACCACATCAGGCTGATGGGGAGACTTCCCCTTCAAACGTTAAGCGAATCACTGCAGTCAATAAGCGAGGCATGCAACCGTGATGGGCTTATGACATCATTTTCCCTTCAGTCATTAAGCGAATCACCGTGGTTATTGAGACATCATGTGATCTCACTAGCCTTATGGCATCACTTCCCCTTCAGAGGTTAAGCTAATTGCTGCCGTTGTTAAGTCAGAATCATGTGACCACTTGAAATCACTTCCTTTGGTCATTAAGCAAATCACCATGGTCATTAAGTGAGACTCGCGTGATCTCAGCAGGCTTATAAAGTCACTTCCCCTTCAGCGGGGAATCACTGCCATCATTTAGTGAGCCATGATGTGACCCCAGCAGGCTTAGGGTATCCCTTCCCCTTCGGTCATTAAGCAAATCACCATGGTCATTAAGTGAGACATCGCATGATCTCAGCAGGCTTATAAAGTCACTTCCCCTTCAGCGGGGAATCACTGCCGTTGTTTAGCGAGCCATGATGTGACCGCAGAAGGCTTAGGGTATCCCTTCCCCTTCGGTTGTTAAGCGAAAAAAAGGGATTTTTTTCACAGGTCGTAACTTTGAATGGTTGTTAAACAGGGCAGGCTGTGAGGGAGGACTACTGCAGCTTTGACACCACCGGTCCAGAAGTACAAGAATGGTGGCTAGCATCTACTTCCTACCCCTACTTTGTTAAACCAAAGATGTTGAAAGAAATCTAGAATAGAGAAGTGTCATGCCCCCGTCGGAGCCTGAATCTTGGCAGGAAAATGGGGAGGAGCACAGGCCCATTCAGGCCAGGGCCTTTCAGGATTGGGACAGCTCGTAGGCAGGGAGGAAAGGGGGGGCAGGATGACCAGGAGAGGCTAAGCAGTGAACATGAGAGACAGAGCTCAGGCGATAAGCAAGGACCACCCCCTCCTGATCCTTGAGCATGGAGAGTGGAGAGAAGGCGAGAACAGCACCTACAGACTGACCCGACTACTCAGGAGGAGAGCACCCTGCCCCTCTTCACAAGGCACACCTGGGGACTGAGCCTTAAGGAGACACTGTGGGGAGGGGCATTTGTTGGCAACAAATGCTGAATTCCTGGAGTGTTGGGTGCCGACCTTTGAACTTTCCTGGATTCCTTGCATTCTTTTCTGGATTCCTTGCTTTGCAGCCATGGTGCTCACAGCATTGGGCTGGACTATTTGCAGCAAGAGGCTGCTTGAGGGGTGTCTGTGTGTGTGTGTGTGTGTGTGTGTGTGAGAGAGAGAGAGAGAGAGAGATCACTTTGCTCTGGGACTTGCCAGAAACATGGGGGGCGTTTGGGGAAATTTGGAGCAATGAAGGGGCGGTTTGAACTTCCATCTGCCTGTGTTATCTCTGTGCCTTGCCCCGGGTCATCACAAGAAGAAAAGTTCCTCAGTTTACCTGGATGGAAGACGCAGCTCCTCTTCCGACGCCAATTCGGTAGACGGGCCCTCCAACCTTCACCACATCCATCCCTGGGGAAAAAGACGAAAACCACAGAGTGAAATTTCGGACGTGGAGACTGAATTAGGCTTGGGGCTGCCACTGTCTGGAATATAAGTAGTCCTCAACTTACAACCACAAACTGAGCCTGACATTTCTGTCGCTAAGTAAGACATCTGTTACGTGAGCGTTGCCCCATTCCTTGCCACCGTAGCTAAATGAACCGCTGAGGGTTGTTAAGTTAGTAACGCGGCTGTTAAGTGAATCCGGCTTCCCCGTTGACTTTGCTGGTCAGAAATGTACAAAAAATAAATTTCAGGTGACACCCCCCCCCCGTGACCGTCATAAATATGAATCAGCTGTTCAAGGGTTTGAATTTTGATCAAAGGACCATGAGGATGCTTGAAATGGTTGTAAGTGTGGAAAATAATTATGTCACTTTTGTTCAGTTGCCATTGCAACTGTGCTAACGTTATAACTGTGAAAGTTTTGATGGTTTGAACGGTCACGAAATGAAGTGTTGTAAGTTGAGAACTACCTGTAGTTTTGGGATACAATATGCTATAATCCCGAAGAATTGTTAGAATATTCATGACTAGGAGAGCCAGTGGTAACAAGGTCAGCCAATGAATAGGCATAGCAACTGAATCAGCCAATAGGAGCTAACCACTTCTGAGTCTGTGCAGAGAATCGAAACTGAATACTTAAGCTTAAGGCTGGGTGTGGCTCCACTCTCCACTCTGTGCTCTCTGTCCTCTCTGAACTAGAAGCTGCTTGTGTTTTACTTTTAACTGTTGCTACATTGAAGAAGAACTCTGCTAATGGTATTGTAAATATATATATTATTATGTTTATAAAGAAGTTATTGAATCCAGCTGAATCAGTCATCTGTGTGTGCTTCTGGTTTTGATTTTGCAACAAACTTTAATAAGAATCCTTACCGGGCTGGGGAGTTTCCTTGCGGACATGGATGTCTTCAATTGCTCCGATGCCTCCGCTAAACATGATGGGCTTGATCCATTCGTGCCGCTCTCCGTCCCCCAGGCACATCCCGAAAGAGCGTGCGAACCCTACGCCAAGGAAGACGGGTGAATTTAAACAATGGCCCTTTCCCACACAATCTTGCACATCCGTCCAGTTTATAGTTATGGTGGCTTGAAGATGCGTGGACTTCAACTCCCAGAATTCCCCAGCCAGCCCAAGCTTGGTGGCTTGAAGATGCGTGGACTTCAACTCCCAGAATTCCCCAGCCAGCCCAAGCTTGGTGGCTTGAAGATGCGTGGACTTCAACTCCCCCACAGTCAGCCCAAGCTTGGTGGCGTCAAGATGTGTCATTCCCTAGTCAACCCAACCTTGGTGGCTTGAAGATATGTGGACTTCAACTCCCAGAATTCCCTGAATTCTGGGAGTTGAAGTCCACATATCTTCAAGCTGCCAAAGTTGATAAACACTGTTCTACTTCCTTTGCCCCTTCCCATGCTTTCAGTCAGCATCTTTTCACAAAACAAACCACAACTTCAAGCTCACCACCCAGCTGGATCTCAAGAGCACACCACCAACAAGCTCACCTGCCAGCACAGGTTCCCCAAATTTGTTGCCGTAGTCTGAAGCTCCGTCACTGGCACCAATGGCCACTTCCACAGGCCGTGCAAAATTATCAGGGTATATGAAAGACGTATCTTCCCAAGGTAACGAGTATCCTATAAGGAAGAATGCAAAAGAATGATTTTCCCCAGAGATAAGTAACATCCAAATAATCATTTTACACCTTTTTTTTGTATATATTCCCTGCAGTCATCTGGTTGTTAGCACTTTTTCTGAGAGTCCTTGAGTGGCCTCCAAGTGGCCTCAACGGCTCTCAGAAAGAGTGCTAACGACCAGATGACTGCAAGGAATATAAACCCTTCCATTCCCCACCATTCAATCAGAACGAAAGAAGCTTCTTGGATGAGAAGCGAAATGTCTTCAACGAAAAACAAAGAGAGTCCAGTTGCCTCTTGGGGGAAAAAAAGGACCTTTGGAACGCTCACCTGGAATGTGTAAATTGCCAAAGCTGTATCCGGCAGTTCCAGCAATTACGTGAGCTCCGCGACCTGTGCATTGCACATCCCGGATTCTCCTGCCTGTCCCAGTGGTGGCACCGCTGAATGGGGCAACTCCTAGAAGGGGAGAGAAATTGCAACAAGTAGGCCACAATCAGGGATGAAATGCTCCCGGTTTGCTTTTACCTGCCTGTCGTCGGTGAGCCGATCGCGCAGGTAGCGCGGCACTCCGCCCACCCGCCGGGACACCGCCATTTGAGTTCTTTTACCCTCTGCGCATGCACAAAGCATTCTGTGCTTCTTGGATGAGAAGCGAAATGTCTTCAACGAAAAACAAAGAGAGTCCAGTTGCCTCTTGGGGGAAAAAAAGGACCTTTGGAACGCTCACCTGGAATGTGTAAATTGCCAAAGCTGTATCCGGCAGTTCCAGCAATTACGTGAGCTCCGCGACCTGTGCATTGCACATCCCGGATTCTCCTGCCTGTCCCAGTGGTGGCACCGCTGAATGGGGCAACTCCTAGAAGGGGAGAGAAATTGCAACAAGTAGGCCACAATCAGGGATGAAATGCTCCCGGTTTGCTTTTACCTGCCTGTCGTCGGTGAGCCGATCGCGCAGGTAGCGCGGCACTCCGCCCACCCGCCGGGACACCGCCATTTGAGTTCTTTTACCCTCTGCGCATGCACAAAGCATTCTGTGCTTCTTGGATGAGAAGCGAAATGTCTTCAACGAAAAACAAAGAGAGTCCAGTTGCCTCTTGGGGGAAAAAAAGGACCTTTGGAACGCTCACCTGGAATGTGTAAATTGCCAAAGCTGTATCCGGCAGTTCCAGCAATTATGTGAGCTCCGCGACCTGTGCATTGCACATCCCGGATTCTCCTGCCTGTCCCAGTGGTGGCACCGCTGAATGGGGCAACTCCTAGAAGGGGAGAGAAATTGCAACAAGTAGGCCACAATCAGGGATGAAATGCTCCCGGTTCGCTTTTACCTGCCTGTCGTCGGTGAGCCGATCGCGCAGGTAGCGCGGCACTCCGCCCACCCGCCGGGACACCGCCATTTGAGTTCTTTTACCCTCTGCGCATGCACAAAGCATTCTGTGCATGCGCAGAGGGTAAAAGAACTCAAATGGCGGTGTCCCGGCGGGTGGGCAGAGCGCCGCGCTACCTGCGCGATCGGCTCACCGACGACAGACAGGTAAAAGCGAACCGGGAGCATTTCACCCCTGGCCACAATGCTTGATTTAACTGTGCTTTACTTGAATGAATTGTTGAGTAGCTAAGCCAGGGGTGTGTCAAACTCGATTTCATTGAGGGCCACATCAGGGTTGTTTCATTTTGAGGGACCAGGGTGGGCGTGGCCAGGGGGGGTGTCGCCAGCTCGACGTCACTTGTGTTGGGGGCGTCTGTAGTGGCCCGAGCGCTCTGCCAGCGAAAACGGCCTCCTGAGCTCTGTTTTCGGCTGCGACAGCCTCTTGCAACCCTCTGCCAGCGAAAACAGAGCTCGAAAGCCCGTTTTCGCTGGCAGAGCGCCCGGGCCACTACAGACGCCCCCAAGCTCCATATTTGCTGGCAGAGGCACCCCTGGGCCTCTCCTTTGTGTTCTGCCCCAGTTGAGAACGTATCAAACACAGTTTGGACGAACTTAATTTAATCAATAAACCACTACTAATAACTGGCCTAGTAGTGGAGACACACACACACAAATCTAAAAGCAATCTTTTCTTGCAAAAATTCAGCTGCTAATTAATCGTCATTAACAGCTGGCATAAGTTCAGCAAGTCTTAAATCATAGCAATGCAATTAGTTCTTGTTATCTCACGAAGCTTCAAAGGCTTGGCAAAATGCCGAGAAGTCCTCCTCGATAAGCAAGCCAAGGCAGAAAAACAGAGTAGAGATTTTCATGAGGCAATCACGACGGATACAGGAGTCTAAACTGTTTTTTCCTGCAGACTTTCAGCTGCCTCTACTGTTCTTAAGTAGACTAGGGGAGTGGCCAATTAGCCCAAAGTCTTACTCCCGAGGAGACCTACTCTGGAGTAACCATTCCTGCCTTTTGGCAGCTCTGCGTGCCCTTACATTCAGAAGAGGAGAAGCCTCTTCTTCCTCATCACTGCTATGAGGTGCTGGAGGTTCCGAAGGCCCTGGCTGAACCTCTGCCTCTGGCACTGAGTCCTCGCCAGCCTCCTCACTGTCCGACTTGGGTGCCAGCTGCACAGGCCGCTGACGCATCACCAAGTCGGTCTCCTCTCGAACGGGATCTGCTATCAGCAGCACGGGCTGCTGACGGGCCATAACACTTTGCTGTTTCCAGGGTGGCCCCGCGGGCCAGATCTAAGCACCCCGTGGGCCAGATCCGTCCCCCGGGACTTGAGTTTGACACCCCTGAGCTAAGCCACACACTATGATATCCAAACAAATATAGGTATCCCCTTGAGACACGATCGTAATAGAGCCTACCCTTTGCAGCTGAATGTTGTGACGGTTGTAAAACAGGTTAGATTTTACAGTGGTTTTTTTGTGGCACGAATGCTGCGGATGTAAGTGCAAACTCACTGTTCACTCTGAGCACAGTTTTGCCAAAATCCAGAAGTAACTGCTGTTTTTGTTTGTTGTTGTTTTTTTGCAAAACTGTCATAAAACATAGTCAGGTGACTTTGATGCAGCAAACAACCGTAAATGTGGTCATGTTGCCAAATGCCTAACGAGTGGGTATTAACAGATGAACAGAGTTGGAAGGGACCTTGTAGGTCATCTAGTCCAACCCCCTCCCGTCCAAGCAGGAGACCCTACACCATTTCTGACAAATGGCAATCCAGTCTCTTCTTGAAAGCTTCCAGTGACGAAGCTCCCACAACTTCTGAAGTTCCATTGGTTGATTGTTCTTACTGTCAGAAAATTTCTCCTTATTTCCAGGTTGAATCTCTCCTTGATCAGTTTCCATCCATTATTCCTCATCTGGCCTTCGGGTGCTTTGGAAAATAGTTGAGGCCCTCTTCTTTGTGGCAGCCCCTCAAATATTGGAACACTGCTATCATGTCTCCCCTGGTCTTTCTCTTCACTAGACTAGCCATGCCCAGTTCCTGCAACCGTTTATCGTATGTGATTATAGGTGCGGGGACAACCACCGGATCTTTGGATCCAGGTCATAAGTTCCCTTTTTTTCAGGTAGACTGTAACTTCAAATGGTCACTAAGTTGAGGATTTACCTGTACGCAAAGAATGAAAGCCTAAATCAAGTTATTGTATGGCATAACACGATCTGCCACTGCAACTGAATTCTAGGCGAGATGGGTGGGCATATACATTTGGTAATAAATAAATTTTTAAAACTCTTGCTTGCCTAAGGTAATAATATTTTAGGGGTAAGACTCCAGAGCTCACAGCCTTCGGTTCTTTTGTTCCCTAGTAGGCATGTATCTGTGGCTTGCACTGAAGTTGGAAATCATTTACAGACCCAGTAGGGCAAAAGTAAAGAATGTAACTTTTAAAACAATTTTTTCTGCCTCCTAGTGACCCTTGGTTTCTCTGTTCAACCAACCATGTTTATCCGAAAGGAGGCCCCTGCTGAGCTGCATAAGAATCAGTGACAATGTGAATAAAAGAGTTGAAAGGGGCCTTGGAGGCCTTCTAGTCCAACCCTCTCCTCAAGCAGGAAACCCCATACCAATTCAGACAAATGGTTGTCCAGTTTCTTCTTAAAAGCCACCACAACCTCTGAAGGCAAGCTGTTCCACTGGTTAATTGTTCTTACTGTCAGAAAATTTCTCCTTAAGGACTTCCGGTTGGCTCCCGTTGGAGCGCCGGTCCCCGGCACCGTCAAAGCCGCCAGGAAGCCGACAAACAGCTGACTGGCGGCTGAAAACTCCCTCCCTGGGCAAAGGGGGGGGTGAAGAGCAGGTAGGCACAGGTAGAGCCCCCCAAGTGCCCTAGGAGAAATCCTGGGGCGTGAAGGGTGAGGGCTCCCTGGGAACCTGCCGCTGCTCCGGACCTGGGACATCTCCGCTGTTTTGCGGAGCAAGACGATCGCGACCGACACTGCTCTAAATGATTGATTCCAACTGAGGATTATTTGTAGCAGCAGAAAAAGCCAGGAGGCAAGCTGGGCAAGTAACCACTACTTAACTCTTATCGACTTTTACTTGACAAGCTACAAAGTAGCAAGCTGATTTTAAAATGGCGTTGGAAGCTTGAAAGGGTGTGGAAAAGTGAAAGTGAGAACAAAGAGAGAAAGTTTTACTTTGTTGGCAGGCTTTCACAGGAGAGTTGTTTGACCTGACCTTATTGCGTCCGCTGACTCCCGCCCAGCCGCCCTGTTTAGGGTGACCCGTGCCCTTCTTGCCAAGGAGTGAGGCGAAGATCCCTTGCAGGGCAGAGCTGAGGAATTTTCTCAGTTTCTGGCGGATAAAGTCACTCAGATTCGGACAGACCTGGACTCCGATTGGGCAGTACAGGCCGAGATGACTGGGGCAGGCCTTAGTCCTGTTATATGGGATAGGTTTGAACCGGTGACTCCTGAGGATGTAGACAAGGCCATAGGAGCGATGAGCTCTGCCACTTGTTTATTCGACCCGTGTCCTTCCTGGCTGGTTTCGGCCACCACGGAGGTCTCACGCGGCTGGCTCCAGGCATTGGTCAACGCTTCTTTGAGAGAGGGGTCCGTCCCGCAGCCCTTAAAAGTTGCGCTGGTGAGGCCCCTCCTCAAGAAGCCTTCCCTGGACCCGGCGGATTTAAAGAACTTCCGTCCAGTCTCCAACCTTCCCTTTGCGGGGAAGGTTGTTGAGAAAGTGGTGGCGCTCCAGCTCCTGCGGCTATTGGATGACACTGATTTTCTGGATCCCTTTCAATCAGGTTTCAGGCGCGGCTACAGTATGGAAACGGCTTTGGTCACCCTGATGATCGATCTCTGGCGAGCCCGGGATGGTGGTTATTCCTCTATCCTGGTGCTACTTGACTGTTGTGACCCAGCACCGCAACCCCCCAGAAACACACACACACAGTCGTTGGGAGGCAAACAAAAAGGTTCCTTTTACTAATAAAGTTTCTTAGTAAAACTCAGAGGGTTTAGAAGTCCAAAACAACACAAACGGAAAGTCTTCAGGAATAAGGTTCTTTGGGTTACGTGAGGGTTAAATAGCACACAGACAAAAGTTCAAAGCAAGACTCATTAATTCTTATCTGAACAACTTGGCTGGCTTCCCGGAATAAAGCTGGCAGAAGCTGGTGATAAGATTCCCAAACAGACGTAGAAACGAAACTCTGGATTTGCTGCGGTCAGTGAATTGTTGTTCTCAGCAATGAGCACTAATTACCATGGCCTAATATAGCCACTGAAGGGCGTGGCCCAATTAGCCCTCACTGCTTCCTCCTATTGGACCGACGCTTACTCAGCCAGTCCTGTCTTCTGGCTGCTCTGCGTGCTCTGGCATTCAGCATGAGTTCTTCATCTCCTGATGAAGAACTCTGCTGCGCAGGTGCAGAAGGTCCTGGGAGATCGTCCTGCTCTGGCACCGAGTCCTCATCACCAGCCGTCTCTGGTGCCAGGCACATAGGCTGGTACTGCTGCACCATGAGCGGCTCCGCGTCCTCCGGATCCTCCAGACTCGGCGCCGGACGCGGCCAAGGCACAACACTATCCCTCACCGCAGGGCCCTTCCCCCGGGTCTGTCGGTCCGGATGCGGCCGGGACGGGAATTGAGCGTGGAAGGCCCGGACCAGATCCGGAGCATGCACGGCGGTCGCATCCTCCCATGTGAAGTCTTCAGGGCCGTACCCCTTCCACTCAATGAGGTACTGGAACCGGCCCTTCATCCAGCGGGAATCCCGAATACTGGCAACTTCGTATTCGGGTGGGTCAGCGGGAGTGCGGATCACAGGCTGAGGCGGAGCGGGAGGGCGGAGCGGACAGGCAGGACGTTCGGGAACAAGGAGGGACCGATGGAAGACGGGGTGGATCCTGAGAGAGCGGGGCAACGTCAACCGGTAGGCCACGGGGTTAATGACCGCTTCCACCGGGAACGGACCCAAGAAGCGGTGGTCAAGCTTGCGAGCCGGTCGGTCGGAGGGGAGATGCTTCGTGGACAGCCAGACACGATCCCCGACCGCCAGAGGTGGAGTTGCTCGCCGGGAGCGGTCCGCGACCCTCTTGTAATCTTCCTTGGCTTTATTCAACGAGCGTTTGACCAGTTGGTGAACGGCCTGGAGCTCGGACAGGAATTCCTCTGCCACAGGAACAGGAGAGTCTAGGAGCGTGAGCGGGAAGAAACGGGGGTGGTAACCAAAGTTGGCGAGGAACGGAGAGGCGTGCGTGGAGGTGTGCTGAGAGTTGTTAAAAGCAAACTCGGCCACGGCAAGGTATTCCGCCCAGTTGTCCTGCTGCTGGTTGACAAAACAGCGCAGGTACTGTTCAAGGATGCCGATGACTTTTTCAGTGCCCCCGTCAGTCTCCGGATGATGCGCTGACGAGAGGCAGACTTGGACCTCCAGGGCCGCCATCAGACCCTTCCAGAACTGGGCCGTGAACTGGGCTCCCCGATCCGACACGACCCGATCCGGCAGACCATGCAGGCGGAAAACATGCTGGATAAACATGCGGGCCGTGGCACGAGCTGTCGGCAACCCGCGACAGGGGATGAAATGTGCCATTTTGGTCAGCATATCGACCACTACGAACACGGTCGTGAAGCCGGCGGACGGGGGCAAGTCCGTGAGGAAGTCCATAGAGACGGCCCCCCAGGGTCTCTCAGGCGTCGGCAAGGGCTGCAGCAGGCCCGGCGGCGCTCCAGGGGCGTACTTGGCCTGGCGACAGCGAACACAAGACGTCACATAGGCCTGGACGTCATCACGGAGTCGGGGCCACCAAAAAGTCCGAGCCACCAGGTTCAGAGTCTTGAAAAGGCCGAAGTGGCCAGCCGCAGGGCTGTCGTGGCACTGCTGCAGGATCAGGCCACGGAGCGGACCGGCAGGAACGTAGAGCAGGTCCCGGAAACGGAGGAGGTCATCCGAAAACGTCCAAGGGGACTCAGGCCCTATCTCCTGCCTCCGTTGTGCCGCGTAGGCGTCGTGTCGCTGCGCCTCCCGGATCTGTCCTCGGAGGTCCACGGGATCCTGGGTAGCTGCAAAGGACTCGACGGGCAGGACCGTCCGGAGTGGCAGCGGTTCCTGGGTTTGGGCGTATTCCGGCTTGCGGGACAGCGCGTCCGCCTGCTGATTCCGGCCACTCGGGATGTACGTAATGCGAAAATTGAAGCGGGAGAAAAAGAACGACCAGCGTATCTGGCGCTGGTTGAGCTTCCTGGCCGTCTGCAAGAACTCCAGGTTCTTTTTTTTTTTTTTTTTTTCTCAAAAAAGTTTTATTAGTACAAACTTACATAAGTGGTAACAAAATATTAAATCCAAAGTACAAACATTTTTATTTTCCCCCCCCCAGACCCACCCCCTTCCCTCCCCACCTCCCCCCCCCGGACTTCCCAGAGATAATACAGGGCATAATAATAAGTTTAAATTGTTAATAAAAAGAAAAAGGAAAAAGGAAAAAAAGAACACTATTTTAAAAAAAACTTCAACTCCATACTATACAGTACTAATATATCGCATTTGTATACAATAGTAAAGATACAAAAAAGAGAGAGAAAAAAAAGAAAGAGAATAAAAAAAAAGAAAGAAAGAAAGAGAAAACTCTTTAACACTACAAACAAACAAACCTCCTACCTCCTCCCTTCAGTCCTTTATCTTATACAAGGTAAGTGTTACATAAGTAATAACTAAATATAAAATACACAAATCTTAAACTAATATTATTGACATTAGAAATAACCTCTAAGATAAAACTTAACTAAATGTTACATAAGTAATCATCAAATATTAAATTTCATCATGATATTAATAAGATAATATTATTCTAAATTAATTCGCTAACTTCAATAAACAAAAAAAGAAAATAAAAGAAGAATAAACAATAAACAAATCTTCAACAAACTATATATATCTAATATTATCAACATTAAAAATAACCTCAAAATTATATAAAACTTAACTAAATATTGCATAAGTAATCATTAGATAGGGAAAAGATAAAATACAATCATATTAGTCTCTATCCATCCAATATATTTCAACATCACATTGTTTTGTATCTTGATAGTTCATCTTTTAATAGTTCAATAAATTCAAATTTGTCAAGTCGTCTCCCGTCTGCTCCCAAACCTCCATCTCCTCTTCCCCAGCTATCTGATTCAGGCACTCCTTTTGGATTTTTGAGTCTATTTCTTTTTGATCCATCGAAGGTGGCTTCCCCTCCTCCTCCTCTTTTATTTTCATACACCCTTCTTCTGGAATCTTGGATATATCAGCCTTTAGAACATTGACATAAAATTCAGTAGCTTTTTTTATCGTGTTGAGCCGGTATCTTTTTCCAGAAAATTTCACTGTTACTCCAACTGGTGCTTCCCATTTATATTGTAAATTTAATCTCTTAAATTCATCAATCAAAAAAGTATAGCTTTTCCTGGCTTTAAGCATTTTAGAGGGGATTTCTTTCCAAATCTTTAGTTCCTGACCATTCACCATAAGATTATTGTTAAACGTTGCTTGTATAATTCTGTTCCGTAGAGCTCTTGTGGTAAAATATATGACAATATCCCTTGGTAGATGCTTTTGTTTGGCGTACCACGAGTTGATTCTGTATGTTTTGTCGATTTGTGTAGCCAATTCCGCTTTAGAAATTCCAGACACCTGATCCAATATGTCAACCATCCTGCCTTTTAAATTTTCATATAATCCTTCTTTCAAACCTCTAATCCTTATAGCAACTTCCATAGATCTGAACTGAGTCATTAAGACCTCTTTTTCAAAATTTGCAATGTCATTTTGGATTTTATCTATGTAATTCACCGAAGTTGCCAAAGCTTGTTTATTTGTTTCAATACGGTCTGCCAAAACTTCAATATTTGTTGCTAAACCTTTGCAAACCTCTAACACATCAAATCTTAGTTGTTGATTCATATTCTTCAAAGCAGCCTGCATCTTATGGTCTATCTCACTTATTTTCTGGTTAAATTCCAAAGTAAGTTCATGTTTCATAATCTTTAAATTATTTAATAAATTTTCAGGTGTCAAAAGCTGTGGAGGTGTTAGCTCAGTGTTAAGTTGCATTTTAGAAATATATCCAGATGAATAGTCATTTCTTTTAGTCAAAACAGTCTTTCCAAACTTTGAAGCCATTGGTGTTTCAAAAGAGTACAAAAAAGAAAGAAAGCCAGTTGCCTGATTAAAGTTCTTTCCAGTTTAAAAATCAGATAGTCTTTTATTATTGAAAATATTTCTATTATAACTTTAATCCAGAGTTAGGAGACAGAGAAAGAAAAAACCATTTTTCCAAGTTAAAAGTTTCCATAAGAGAGAGAGAAAGAAAAAAAAAAAAAAGCCTCTGGGGAAACGAAAGTCACTTTCACTTCTCAATCGCCATATTGTTACTCTGTTTCCTTTGTTCCCTTGCCGAAGTGAAAGCTTACCCAGGAGTTGAAAAAAAAAGGAAAAAAAGAGGTTTCAGTACTTGCCCATCTCACGCCTGTTTCTCTCTGTCTGCTTCTATAGTTTAAATGTAGTTATAAATCCCATTTTTGAAGCAGCGGCTGGTCACTCCATCTAGCTCTGCAAAAGGCAGAGGTTTCCGGATCTTCGGAGCTGGAGACAGGCTGCATGGGGAGCTCTCCCTTCGCGCCCTGCCAGATGGCTCCTAAGGCGCTGGGGGGGCTCTACCCCTCCTGTCAGGCTCTCATCTCTCCCCTTTGCCCGGGGAAGAGATTTTAAAGCCGCCAGACAGCTGTTCTGGCGGCTTTTAACAAAGATCGGAAAGGCATCCAACGAGGGATGTCTGCGATGAAGCGCTCCAAAACCGGAAGCCAACTCCAGGTTCTTATGGTCTGTGCGCACCTCCACTTGATGACGAGCCCCCTCGAGGTGGTGCCGCCAGGTCTCGAAAGCCGCCTTGATGGCCAGCAACTCCTTCTCCCAGATCGTATAATTGCGCTCCGACGAGGTTAATTTCCGGGAATAATAAGCGCAAGGGAAGAGATGGCCGCCATCTTCCCGGGTCTGGAGCAAGACGGCGCCCACGGCAATGTCGGACGCGTCCGCCTCCACAACAAAAGGGCGGTGAGGGTCTGGGTGCTTGAGGATCGGCTCCTGCATGAAGGCATCCGTGAGGATCTTGAACGCCTCCTGTTCGGAATCGCCCCACCGGAAAGGGACTTGTTTCTGCAGGAGTCGAGTGAGAGGCGCGGTCAGAGTGGCAAACCCCGGGATGAAGGTCCTATAATAATTTGCGAACCCCAGGAGTCGCTGAACGTCCTTCACCCGGCGCGGGGGTTGCCAGGTTTTCAGGGCCTCGACCTTGCCCCGGTCCATGGCGATGCCTTCTGGCGAAATCCGATGGCCCAGGAAATCCACAGTTGTCTGAAAAAACTGGCATTTCTCTAATTTCGCGTATAGCTGGTGGTCTCTCAACCGCTGCAGGACTTGACGGATATGTTGGATGTGGCTGCTCCGGGACGTAGAATAAATCATAATATCGTCCAGGTACACGACAACGAACTGGTCCAGCAAATCTCTAAAGATGTCGTTCATGAAATGCTGGAACACAGCCGGAGCGTTGGTCAAGCCGAACGGCATGACCGTATACTCAAAATGACCGTAGCGGGTTCCGAACGCCGTCTTCCACTCGTCCCCCTCACGAACACGCACCAAATTGTAAGCGCCACGTAAGTCCAATTTGGTGAAGATGGTCGCCGAGCGGAGGCGTTCCATCAACGGATGAGGGGCAACGGGTACCGGTTACGCACTGTGATGGCATTCAACTTGCGATAATCGCAGCACAGGCGCAAGTCCCCGGTTTTCTTCTTGACGAAGAGGACGGGGGCAGACAAGGGCGATGAGGAGGGTCGGATGAAACCCCTGGCCAGGTTTTTATCGATAAAGTCCCGCAGTGCGGCCAGTTCGGGTTCTGACATGGAATAGAGGCGGCCCACAGGGAGCGGAGCGTTGGGAATCAGATCCACAGGGCAATCGTAGGGCCGGTGCGGGGGCAACTGGTCCGCCTCCTTTTCGCTAAACACATCAGCGAAGTCTGCAAACTCAGCTGGGAGTGAAATGTCCGGAGGGTCAGGTACCGCGCCCGCACAAACCTGGCGCGTATGGTCCACACACTGGAGACTCGGGAAGGCAATGAAGTTCTGGGACCATACAACCTGAGGGTCGTGGGTGCGCAGCCACGCCAGTCCGAGAACCAAAGGGAAATGGAGTCCCGACGTCACGTAAAACTGGATGGCCTCCTCGTGCCGTCCAATGCAAAGGCGCACCGGCTGCGTGATGGCCTTAATCGGACCGGACAGCAACACCCGGCCATCGATTGTTTCCACCCTCATCGGCGGGTCCACGGGGCACAGGGGAACGGCAAGATGCTGGGCGAACGCCTCGTCAATGAAATTGGTGGTTGCCCCGGAGTCCACCAAAGCGTGTGCGGAGACGCCGCGGTCCCGGTGGTCAATAAAGACCTTGGTGTCCAAGAGCAGATGCCGCGGAGGACCGGGATCCACGTCAGCTGAGCCGGAGTCCTTCGGTGTGCATGCCCGACCCAGCGTCTCCGCTAGGCCGGGCGCTGGCCGTTTCCCGACGGCGATGGCTGGGACGGTGGAGCAGGACCAGAAGCGGTGGGCCCCCGACCCTTCCTAGGGCACGAGCGAGCGAAATGGCCCGGGTCGCCGCAATACAAACACAACCCCCCTGCCCTGCGTCTGTCCTTTTCCGCGCCGGTCAAGCGGGGCCGAACAGCGCCAAGGTCCATAGGCTCGTCACGGGGAGCCGGGGCCGACGGAAGTCCACGGGGAACAGGAGGTGCCTGAGCAGCGCGACGTGGAGCCAGAACAGCGGGGACGTCAGGTGGCGCGAGAGGCGCCGGAGCAGCACGGCGTGCGTTCCTCGCTTGCAACCGGGCATCAATTTTCAAGCAGATCTGCTATCAGCAGCACGGGCTGCTGACGGGCCATAACACTTTGCTGTTTCCAGGGTGGCCCCGCGGGCCAGATCTAAGCACCCCGTGGGCCAGATCCGTCCCCCGGGACTTGAGTTTGACACCCCTGAGCTAAGCCACACACTATGATATCCAAACAAATATAGGTATCCCCTTGAGACACGATCGTAATAGAGCCTACCCTTTGCAGCTGAATGTTGTGACGGTTGTAAAACAGGTTAGATTTTACAGTGGTTTTTTTGTGGCACGAATGCTGCGGATGTAAGTGCAAACTCACTGTTCACTCTGAGCACAGTTTTGCCAAAATCCAGAAGTAACTGCTGTTTTTGTTTGTTGTTGTTTTTTTGCAAAACTGTCATAAAACATAGTCAGGTGACTTTGATGCAGCAAACAACCGTAAATGTGGTCATGTTGCCAAATGCCTAACGAGTGGGTATTAACAGATGAACAGAGTTGGAAGGGACCTTGTAGGTCATCTAGTCCAACCCCCTCCCGTCCAAGCAGGAGACCCTACACCATTTCTGACAAATGGCAATCCAGTCTCTTCTTGAAAGCTTCCAGTGACGAAGCTCCCACAACTTCTGAAGTTCCATTGGTTGATTGTTCTTACTGTCAGAAAATTTCTCCTTATTTCCAGGTTGAATCTCTCCTTGATCAGTTTCCATCCATTATTCCTCATCTGGCCTTCGGGTGCTTTGGAAAATAGTTGAGGCCCTCTTCTTTGTGGCAGCCCCTCAAATATTGGAACACTGCTATCATGTCTCCCCTGGTCTTTCTCTTCACTAGACTAGCCATGCCCAGTTCCTGCAACCGTTTATCGTATGTGATTATAGGTGCGGGGACAACCACCGGATCTTTGGATCCAGGTCATAAGTTCCCTTTTTTTCAGGTAGACTGTAACTTCAAATGGTCACTAAGTTGAGGATTTACCTGTACGCAAAGAATGAAAGCCTAAATCAAGTTATTGTATGGCATAACACGATCTGCCACTGCAACTGAATTCTAGGCGAGATGGGTGGGCATATACATTTGGTAATAAATAAATTTTTAAAACTCTTGCTTGCCTAAGGTAATAATATTTTAGGGGTAAGACTCCAGAGCTCACAGCCTTCGGTTCTTTTGTTCCCTAGTAGGCATGTATCTGTGGCTTGCACTGAAGTTGGAAATCATTTACAGACCCAGTAGGGCAAAAGTAAAGAATGTAACTTTTAAAACAATTTTTTCTGCCTCCTAGTGACCCTTGGTTTCTCTGTTCAACCAACCATGTTTATCCGAAAGGAGGCCCCTGCTGAGCTGCATAAGAATCAGTGACAATGTGAATAAAAGAGTTGAAAGGGGCCTTGGAGGCCTTCTAGTCCAACCCTCTCCTCAAGCAGGAAACCCCATACCAATTCAGACAAATGGTTGTCCAGTTTCTTCTTAAAAGCCACCACAACCTCTGAAGGCAAGCTGTTCCACTGGTTAATTGTTCTTACTGTCAGAAAATTTCTCCTTAAGGACTTCCGGTTGGCTCCCGTTGGAGCGCCGGTCCCCGGCACCGTCAAAGCCGCCAGGAAGCCGACAAACAGCTGACTGGCGGCTGAAAACTCCCTCCCTGGGCAAAGGGGGGGGTGAAGAGCAGGTAGGCACAGGTAGAGCCCCCCAAGTGCCCTAGGAGAAATCCTGGGGCGTGAAGGGTGAGGGCTCCCTGGGAACCTGCCGCTGCTCCGGACCTGGGACATCTCCGCTGTTTTGCGGAGCAAGACGATCGCGACCGACACTGCTCTAAATGATTGATTCCAACTGAGGATTATTTGTAGCAGCAGAAAAAGCCAGGAGGCAAGCTGGGCAAGTAACCACTACTTAACTCTTATCGACTTTTACTTGACAAGCTACAAAGTAGCAAGCTGATTTTAAAATGGCGTTGGAAGCTTGAAAGGGTGTGGAAAAGTGAAAGTGAGAACAAAGAGAGAAAGTTTTACTTTGTTGGCAGGCTTTCACAGGAGAGTTGTTTGACCTGACCTTATTGCGTCCGCTGACTCCCGCCCAGCCGCCCTGTTTAGGGTGACCCGTGCCCTTCTTGCCAAGGAGTGAGGCGAAGATCCCTTGCAGGGCAGAGCTGAGGAATTTTCTCAGTTTCTGGCGGATAAAGTCACTCAGATTCGGACAGACCTGGACTCCGATTGGGCAGTACAGGCCGAGATGACTGGGGCAGGCCTTAGTCCTGTTATATGGGATAGGTTTGAACCGGTGACTCCTGAGGATGTAGACAAGGCCATAGGAGCGATGAGCTCTGCCACTTGTTTATTCGACCCGTGTCCTTCCTGGCTGGTTTCGGCCACCACGGAGGTCTCACGCGGCTGGCTCCAGGCATTGGTCAACGCTTCTTTGAGAGAGGGGTCCGTCCCGCAGCCCTTAAAAGTTGCGCTGGTGAGGCCCCTCCTCAAGAAGCCTTCCCTGGACCCGGCGGATTTAAAGAACTTCCGTCCAGTCTCCAACCTTCCCTTTGCGGGGAAGGTTGTTGAGAAAGTGGTGGCGCTCCAGCTCCTGCGGCTATTGGATGACACTGATTTTCTGGATCCCTTTCAATCAGGTTTCAGGCGCGGCTACAGTATGGAAACGGCTTTGGTCACCCTGATGATCGATCTCTGGCGAGCCCGGGATGGTGGTTATTCCTCTATCCTGGTGCTACTTGACTGTTGTGACCCAGCACCGCAACCCCCCAGAAACACACACACACAGTCGTTGGGAGGCAAACAAAAAGGTTCCTTTTACTAATAAAGTTTCTTAGTAAAACTCAGAGGGTTTAGAAGTCCAAAACAACACAAACGGAAAGTCTTCAGGAATAAGGTTCTTTGGGTTACGTGAGGGTTAAATAGCACACAGACAAAAGTTCAAAGCAAGACTCATTAATTCTTATCTGAACAACTTGGCTGGCTTCCCGGAATAAAGCTGGCAGAAGCTGGTGATAAGATTCCCAAACAGACGTAGAAACGAAACTCTGGATTTGCTGCGGTCAGTGAATTGTTGTTCTCAGCAATGAGCACTAATTACCATGGCCTAATATAGCCACTGAAGGGCGTGGCCCAATTAGCCCTCACTGCTTCCTCCTATTGGACCGACGCTTACTCAGCCAGTCCTGTCTTCTGGCTGCTCTGCGTGCTCTGGCATTCAGCATGAGTTCTTCATCTCCTGATGAAGAACTCTGCTGCGCAGGTGCAGAAGGTCCTGGGAGATCGTCCTGCTCTGGCACCGAGTCCTCATCACCAGCCGTCTCTGGTGCCAGGCACATAGGCTGGTACTGCTGCACCATGAGCGGCTCCGCGTCCTCCGGATCCTCCAGACTCGGCGCCGGACGCGGCCAAGGCACAACATTGACCTCTCAGCGGCTTTCAATACCATTGACCATGGTATCCTTCTGCGTCGTCTCGGAGAGGTGGGGTGGGCGGCACTGTTTTGCAGTGGTTCTCCTCCTTCCTCTCTGACAGGACGCAGTTGGTGTTGACAGGGGGGCAGAGGTCAAGCCCTAGGCCCCTACTATGTGGGGTGCCGCAGGGCTCGGTCCTCTCACCCATCCTTTTTAACATCTACATGAAACCACTGGGTGAGATCATCCGACGACACGGGGTGAGGTATCAGCAGTATGCTGATGATACCCAGTTGTACATCTCCACCCCGTCTCAATTCAGGGAAGCTGTGGACGTAATGGGCCGCTGCCTGGCCGATGTTAGGGTCTGGATGGGGATGAACCGGCTAAAACTTAACCCTGACAAGACTGAGTGGTTGTGGATACTGCCTCCTAAGGATTTGATCAACTGTCCCTCCTTGGTTCTTGGGGGGGAGAAATTAGCCCCCTCAGAACGGGTCCGCAATTTGGGTGTCCTCCTAGATCCACAGCTAAAATTGGAGCAACATCTTTCAGCTGTGGCTAGGGGGACCTTTGCACAGGTACGTCTGGTGCACCAATTGCGACCCTACTTGGAGAAGGAGGCACTTCTCACAGTCACTCACGCCCTTATCACCTCCCGGCTGGATTACTGCAACGCGCTCTACATGGGGCTACCCTTGAAGAATGTCCGGCGACTGCAATTGGTGCAAAATGCAGCTGCGCGAGCTGTGGTGGGTGTACCTAGATACACCCACGTAACACCTATCCTCCGCCAGCTGCATTGGCTGCCCATTAGTCTCCGGATCCAATTTAAGGTGTTGGTTTTAACCTTTAAAGCCCTACATGGCTCAGGGCCAGGTTACCTTCGGGACCGCATCCTGCCGCATACCTCCCTAGTGAAAGTGAGAACAAAGAGAGAAAGTTTTGCTTTGTTGGCAGGCTTTCACAGGAGAGTTGTTTGACCTGATTTGGACTTGCATTTATATTTGGAGACTCTTCTTCTTTTTGGTACTAGATTAATACAATTTGGAATATTATAAAGATTTGCTTCAATCCAGATGGCTTCTAAATCTGTGAAGACGGTTTCTTCTAAAAGTGCTGAGAGCTCTCCCACCCCCACCTCTAAACTGCAATCTCTTGCAGCACAACCTCAGCCTCTAACTCTGGGGATGTTACAAGAAAGCCTGAAAGTCATGCAGGCTGAAATGACTATTAACTTTAATATAAAAATTGATGAATCCAATGATAAAATTAAGGAGATGATTAATGATAAAATACAAGTTGTTTCTGACAAAATTGAAATCTTCAATAATGAAATCAGAGCAGATATTTTGGAAGCACTTAAAGGTCTGGCAAATAATGTGGAATATTTGGATCAGCAAGTTGAACAAATTAGAGATATTACAGCAGCTCTGAGAGAGAAAATAGAAGAGGTTGAAGATAAAACTGCAGATGAAATTACAATGATTCACTATAGAAACATGGAATTCACGATCAGAGTCAGAGGTTTGAGAGAGGAAAAAAATGAAAACTTGAGAGAATTGCTCAAGCGGTGGGGATGAGTAAAGAAGAGTTGATGTGGCAGATGGATAAGATATATCGAGTTAATTCTCGTGTGGCTAGATTAAGAAACCTTCCAAGAAATATTGTAATATACTTCAATAATAGAACATTGCGTAATGACATTCTACAAGCAACGTATCAAAATAAGTTACAGGTGGGTGGACAAGAAGTGATGACACTGAAAGAGATTCCCCCAAGAATGCTGAGAGCTAGAAAAGATTTTTCCTTTCTGGTGGAAGAGCTTAAAAGACAACAACTGCCATTTAGGTGGGAGGTCCCAGCTGGAATTTCTCTGATCTATGCTGGAGAAAGACATCGACTCAATACGGTTCAGAAAGCAAGAGATTTTTATACATACGTTTTAAAGGCTGGGACACCAAGAGCACCAGAAGGGAGGAGAAAGGAGGATGAAAGAGCAAGACAAAGAGATGAAGTCCAGCAAGCAGGGGCCTCATCTGGCCAAAGTGATATAGCCACAACTCATTCTGATCAAAGTCTGGATTTATTTGGAGAAGAACGGATAAAAGAACAAAGACAGACCAGAGCGACAACTAAGCGTATGCAGGAAATGTCACAACAGCAACTCCAGCTGGAAGCCAAAGAAGGTACCAAAACAGAAGCAGTGGGAGGAACAAGACCAAAGGAATTAAAGATGCAAGATGTTCATTCAATGTTCCAGAAGCTTCAGAAGCCCTTAGATGGGAAGTAGATTTTTAACCTGGAATGTTAATGGATTAACTCACCACAGAAAAGACGGAAAATATTTCACTACCTTAAACAATTTAACAACGATGTGGTCTGCCTTCAAGAAACACATATTAGAATACAAGATCAAAAATATTTGATAAATTCAAGATTAGGAATACATTTTGCCACAGCGGCACCAGGGGGAAAAAATGGTGTTGTTATATATGTTAAAAAACATCTGATTGCTAAACTAATTGAAGCAGATGATCAAGGAAGATTTTTAGCTATAGAACTTTTAATCAAAGGAGAGAAAATACTGGTGATTGGTGTATATGCCCCAAACCAGCAACAAGAAAAATTCTATGATCTTTTAAATACCAAGTTGATACATTGGGATTACAATACCTGCATCCTTCTGGGGGACTGGAATGGCATACCAGACGTTAAAAAGGACAAGAAGGGTCCTAACCAAAATATTTTTTCAAGAGCAAAATTACCAAAATCCTTCTTTGAGATGATGGAAGATTGGGAGCTGAGGGATATTTGGCGTGAAAGAAATACAAAAGAAAAGGATTTTACTTTCTTTTCTGACAGACATCAATCCTTTTCAAGGATTGATTTTATTTTGATCACTAATAATCTTTTTCCTAGGGTAAAGAAGACGAAGATATGTTCAAGAATATTGACGGACCATAGCCCGGTCTGGTTGGAATTGCAAGATGGAAATGGACCCAGAAGGTCATGGAGGTTAAACAATAATTTATTTAGATATGAGGTTAATGTGAAGGAATGTAAAAAATTAATGAAAGAATTTTTTGTTAATAATATGCAGAAGGGTACGGCTTTGGAAATGGTTTGGGATGCCAGCAAAGCTTATATGAGAGGTATTTTGATATATTTGAACATTAAGTTTAGAAGGAAAAAAGACGAAAAAAGGAAAGAATTAGAAGAGGAGATTAAAAGACAGGAGAGGGCTCTAATCTTTAATCCAATGGATAAGAAAATTAAAGAGACAATTGGTTTATTAAAGGGTCAATTTAATATGTTAATGGCAGACCAAGTGGCAACTAATTTACAATATGCTAAATTTAATACTTTTAGTAATGCCAATAAACCAGGAAGATGGTTGGCATATATGTTAAGAAAGAAGCAAAAATCAAGAACTATTGAAAAAATCAGATATAAGGGTAAAGAAGTTTATGAACAAGAACTTATTAAGAAATCTTTTTTAGAATTTTATTCAGCATTATATAGTGGGGATAAAGTTAAAGAAGAGGATATAGACAGGTACTTGCAGAAACAGAACATTTATATAACTACTAAGGAGCAGAGAGATATCTTAAACCAATTGATAACTTCAGGAGAGATTTTACTGGCAATTAAACAGTTAAAAGGGGGCAAAGCTCCTGGGACGGATGGTCTAACTGCTGTTTATTATAAAAAATTGCAGGAAGAAATGGTAGAACCACTTAAAGAACTGTTTAATAATATTCAACAGGGAGGTAATGTACCCCCAACTTGGAAAACTGATTTTATTTCGCTGATCCCAAAAGAGGGTCACGATCATACAGATCCAAAAAATTATAGGCCGATTTCACTTTTAAATATAGATTACAAAATCTTTGCAAAAATCTTAGCAAACAGATTAATGATAGTTTTGCAACAGATGATACATCATGATCAAACTGAGTTTTTAATTGGTAGACAAATGAAAACTAATGTTAGACAAATTGTTAATTTATTAGAGTACTTGGGAAATAACAACCAGGTTTCCGCAGCACTGGTATTTTTGGATGCCGAGAAAGCCTTTGATAGATTGAATTGGCGGTTTTTATTAAAGTTAATAGAAAAATTACAACTTGGAGATTATTTTGTACAATCTATTGGGGCAATATATCAAAAACAAACAGCCCAAATAATAATTAATGGTGGATTGACAGATATTTTTAATATAGAAAAGGGAACAAGACAAGGATGCCCCTTGTCTCCCTTGTTGTTTATTTTGAGTTTGGAAATATTACTTACTAAAATAAGAGAGCTTGATACAATAAAGGGAATAAAAATTAGACAGGAAGAATATAAGCTACGAGCGTTTGCGGATGACCTGGTTGTTACTTTGACTCAACCATTACAATCTATTAGTATTTTGATGGATACAATTAATTCGTATGGATTAGTATCTGGTTTTAAAATAAATATAACCAAAACAAAAATAATAGTTAAAAATGTGACAAGAAACCAAAAAGAAGAAATAGAAAAGGTAACAGGTTTTGAGATAGTTCAAAAGATTAAATATTTAGGGGTTTATATTATGTCCACAAATACCAAACTATATCAATATAATTATGAACTACTTTGGTTAAAAATACAGAAAGATATGGAAAACTGGGGGAAATTACAATTGTCTTTGCTGGGTAGGATAGCTGCAGTTAAAATGAATGTTTTACCAAGATTTTTATTCCTCTTCCAAATGATACCAATACTTAAAAAGGATGAGAATTTAAAGGAGTGGCAAAAGGGTATAAACAAATTTATTTGGGCAAGGAAGAAGCCAAGGGTAAACCAGAAGATCATGCAGGATACACGTGAAAGAGGTGGCTTAAAAATGCCTAATTTAAAACTGTATTATGAAGCAGCAGTTCTCTCAGCAATTACTGATTGGATTAACTTAACGGAAGAGAGGGTATTAAATATTGAGGGATATGGTTTGTATTATGGGTGGCATGCTTACATAGTATATGACAAAAAAGTAGATAAAGCCTTTAAGAGCCACATATTAAGAAATGCCTTATTGTGTGTCTGGAAAAAGTACCAATGTAAATTAAATGATAAATTACCTTTATGGACAGTACCCAGACACGCGATAGAAAACATAAACTTGGAACAAAAATTAGATAAGATTACATATAAAGAATTTCTCCTAGAAGATGGAATCTCATTTCAATTAAAACCGTTTGAGAAATCAAGAGAAGAAGGAACAATCAGAACATGGTTTCAATATAGACAATTACAGGCTAGATGGAAAGACGATTGTAAAACTGGTATTTTGAAAAATGAGGATAATTTGATTGTACAAATAAAAGATAAGGGCCCAATGCATATAAAAAGACTGTATAATATTTTATTGGAATTAGATTCAGAATCAGAACTAGTTAAGGATTGTATGATAAAATGGGCTCAAAATATTGGAGAACCTATAATGATGGATACATGGGAGAAGATATGGGTCAGAAATGTTAAATTTACACAAGCTCAAAATTTAAGAGAAAATTTTTATAAAATGTTTTATAGATGGCACTTAGACCCAAAAAAACTAGTTTGTATGTATCCAAACTTACAGCCTAAATGTTGGAGATGTGAATGTGAGGACGCTACATATTTCCATATATGGTGGACCTGTAAAAAAATTAAGGCTTTTTGGATAAAAATTTGGTGGATAATACAAAATATTTTAAAGAAAAAGATTAAGTTCACACCACAGTTTTTTTTGCTGGGAATAATTACGGATTGTTCTGTTATAGAGACTAAGTTGGTTTTGAATTTTATAACTGCTGCCAGGTTACTGGTGACACAATACTGGAAGAAGGAAGATACACCTACAATTAATTTAATTTAATTTAATTTAATGGATTTCTATGCCGCCCACTCCCTGGGGACTCTGGGCGGCTCACAACACGTTACATTCCATTACAGAGTAAAATGCAATAATTAAAATATATAGCAGTATCAAATACAATAATTAAAAAATACAAAAAATACAAAAGTTAAAAAGAGTATCTCATTATCATCATGGGGGGAGACCCTTATTAGGTGGTCTCACTTTCACCCCGCCTGCCGGAAGAGCCAAGTTTTTATTGCTTTCCGGAAGGCCAGTAGGGTGGGGATGGTCCTGATCTCCGGGGGAAGTTGGTTCCACAGGGAGGGAGCTCCCACAGAGAAGGCCCTCCCCCTCGACCCCGCCAGCCGGCATTGTTTGGTCGACGGGACCTGGAGGAGACCGACTCTGTGGGCCCTAACCGGTCGTAGGGAGGTATACGGCAGGATGCGGTCCCGAAGGTAACCTGGCCCTGAGCCATGTAGGGCTTTAAAGGTAACGACCAACACCTTAAATTGGATCCGGAGACTAATGGGCAGCCAATGCAGCTGGCGGAGTATCGGTGTTACGTGGGTGCATCTGGGTGCACCCACCACAGCTCGCGCAGCTGCATTTTGCACCAATTGCAGTCGCCGGACACTCTTCAAGGGTAGCCCCATGTAGAGCGCATTGCAGTAATCCAGCCGTGAGGTGATAAGGGCATGAGTGACTGTGAGAAGTGCCTCCTTCTCCAAGTAGGGTCGCAATTGGTGCACAAGACGTACTTGTGCAAAGGTCCCCCTAGCCACAGCTGAAAGATGTTGTTCCAATTTTAGCTGTGGGTCTAGGAGGACACCCAAATTGCGGACCCGTTCTGAGGGAGCTAATTTCTCCCCCCCAAGAACCAAGGAGGGACAATTGGTCGAGTCCTTAGGGGGCAATATCCACAGCCACTCAGTCTTGTCAGGGTTAAGTTTTAGCCGGTTCTTCCCCATCCAGACCCTAACATCGGCCAGGCAGCGGCCCATTATGTCTACGGCTTCCCCGAATTGAGACGGGGTGGAGATGTACAACTGGGTATCATCAGCATATTGCTGATACCTCACCCCGTGTCGTCGGATGATCTCACCCAGTGGCTTCATGTAGATGTTAAACAGGATGGGCGAGAGGATCGAGCCCTGCGGCACCCCACATAGTAGGGGCCTAGGGCTCGACCTCTGCCCCCCTGTCAACACCGACTGCGTCCTGTCAGAGAGGAAGGAGGAGAACCACTGCAAAACAGTGCCGCCCACCCCCACCTCTCCGAGACGACGCAGAAGGATACCATGGTCAATGGTATCGAAGGCCGCTGAGAGGTCAAGTAGCACCAGGATAGAGGAATGACCCCTATCCCGGGCTCGCCAGAGATCATCCATCAGGGTGACCAAAGCCGTTTCCGTACTGTAGCCGCGCCTGAAGCCAGATTGAAAGGGATCCAGAAAATCAGTGTCATCCAACAGTCATAGGAGCTGGAGTGCCACCACTTTCTCAACAACCTTCCCCGCGAAGGGAAGGTTGGAGACTGGACGGAAGTTCTTTAAATCCGCCGGGTCCAGGGAAGGCTTCTTGAGGAGGGGCCTCACCACTGCAGCTTTTAAGGGCTGCGGGACAGACCCCTCTCTCAGAGAAGCGTTGACCAACGCCTGGAGCCAGCCGTGTGAAACCTCCCTGGTGGCCAAAACCAGCCAGGAAGGGCACGGGTCCAATAAACAAGTGGCGGAGCTCATTTATTTATTTATTTATTTGGCATTCTTATATGCTGCCCAACTCCCGGAGGACTCCTATAGCTCCTATGGCCTTGTCCACATCCTCAGGAGTCACCGGTTCAAACCTATCCCATATAACCGGACTAAGACCTGCCCCAGTCATCTCGGCCTGTACTGCCCAATCGGAGTCCAGGTCTGTCCGAATCTGAGTGACTTTATCCGCCAGAAACCGAGAAAACTCCTCAGCTCTACCCTGCAAGGGGTCTCCGCCTTCCTCCTTAGCAAGAAGGGTGCGGGTCACCCTAAACAGGGCGGCTGGGCGGGAGTCAGCGGACGCAATAAGAGTGGAAAAATGCGAACATTTTGCCGCCCTTATCGCCACTAAGTAAGACTTAATGAAAGTTCTTAAAAGTGTCCGGTCAGACTCAGCTTTACTAGTTTACTAATTGAAGAATGGACAGCAAAAGTGACACATTTAGCTGAAATGGCCAAGATTTCATCTTATCTTAAGGACCATTCAAATGAAAGATACATATTGGAATGGAGTAGGTGGACTGATTATATTCAGAAAAAGTATCAGATTAAGATAACCCAAATAGTCTATTAATGTTAGTTGTTTGAGAAATTTTAGATTATACTTTCAAGTCTTTGAAGTAACAAAGAGTTAAGAATGGAAAAGATATTTTTGAACTAATAACTTGTTCTAGTATTTTGTAGTTTTATATTTCTTGTTTGGAAATTATACCTTGTGTTTTTTCTGGGAAGTCCAGGGGGTGGGTGGGGGGGAGGGTAAGTAAGGGAGGGAGGGTGGAGGGTGGAAAGGGAGGGGGGAGAAAAGATTAAAAATGTATAAACTTTGTACTTCTAAAACTTTTTAATTAAAAAAAAAAAGAGGAGGAGGAGGATCCTAGTTGGGAGGAACTGTACCAGGGGTGGGTTCCTACCGGTGCGGTCCAGTGCGCAGCTCCGGTAGGGAGCCGCTGATTGCGCAATTTGCGCGCGGCGGCTCCGGTGCTGTCTTCGCCGGTCCGCCATCTTTTTTGGGCAATTTTTTGGCTTTTTTTGCTTCCTGCGCATGCGCAGAAGCAAAATCTCGCTGAAATCTTGCGAGGGGACGCGCGCGAGAGAGAGATTTTGGTGAGATTTCACTTCTGTGCATGCGTGGAAGCAACAAAATGCCGAAATTGCACGCGTGCACTTCCCCTCATGAGATTTCGGCGAGATTTTGCTTCCGCTCATGAGCGGAAGCAAAATCGCACGAGGGGGCGCGTGTGTAGCGAGCGAGCACATGCCTGCAACATGGCGAGGTGCGCACAGCGCACCGGTAGCGACGGAGGTGCAACCCGCCCCTTAGCTGTACCAGTAAGCCGTCATTTTAAATGGATGCCCAGTTATTAGAATTACATTTTCCCAGTTTGCAATAAGGAGGAGGACTCTGATAAAGATAGGCAGACTTGTTTACCATAGCACAGAGGAGTGAAACCTATCTTATGTGCACAACAGATAGATAATGTTCAGAAGTCGTTTATTATAACCTCTTTCAATAAAAGGAATTTTATCCTTTCTGGTTTAGTTTAGTGGAACAGAGAAAGCTCTAATTAATGCATAAGAAAATATCTCCCTGCTGGTGAGTAAAATACCAGTTTTTCATAAGCGCAAATATATTTTCACTTGTTCAGTATGTTCTCTTTTTTCTGAATGCCTTGTTCTTCCCCGCTGTTCTCCTGGTTTGCAAATTCTCCTTTCTTTTGTGAGCTTCGGGTTAATCAGAGTCATTGTTGCAACCAAGCCTTGGGTTAATCTCTGCATCGGAGTCACTGTTGCAATCAAGCAATTTGCTTGTCTCCATGCAAAATGTGTGAAGTGCAAATATATTTTCACTTGTTCAATATTTTCTCTTCTTTTTTCTGAATGACTTGTTCTTCCCAGCTGGCTTGCAAATTGTCCTTTCCTTTGTTGAGCCTTGGGTTAATCTCTGCACTGGAGTCATCGGTGCATCTAAGCAATTTGCTTGTCTCCATGCAGAATGTGAAGTGCAAATATATTTTCATTTGTTCAGTATTTTCCCTTCTCTTTTGTCTGCATGCCGTGTTCATCCCGGCTGTTCTGGTTTACAAATTCTTCTTTCCTTTGTGAGCCTCGGGTTACCATATCTTTTGGACTATAAGACGCACCGGAGTATAAGACACACCTTAGTTTTGGGGGAGGAAAATAAGAAAAAAGCTGATTGGCGGGTGGATCGGCCTCCCGGAATACCCCCAATCAGCTGTTCCCAGACGTAAATTTTTGCAACAGGTTCATTGGTTGTGAGCTCTGCGCCTTGCTTTTTTTTCTACCTCTGAAACCTCCATTTCAGAGGCTTTTTTTCTGAAGCTCCGTTTCAGAGGCTTTTTTCAGCCTCTGAAACCTCTGTTTGAGAGGCTTTTTCAGCCTCTGAAACCTCCGTTGGAGAGGCTAGGCAGGGCTACATTCGGAGTATAAGACGCACCCAGATTTTCACCCTCTTTTTGGGGGGGGGAAGGTGCGTCTTATACTCTGAAAAATACGGTAATTTCTGCATCAGAGTCATAGATGCAACCAGGCCTCCGGGAAGCAATCACCGGCGCTGAGGAGGAATTGATATGGAAGCCAGCTGCCAGAAAGCGGAATTTCTTTAATTAAGGAAGGCAAGAAGCAGATGTGACATAGCTGGCGTGTTCCTTGCTTACAAGCAGATTGGGAAGGCAAACCCATGCCTTCTTATACTTGATTTTCCTTTGAAGCTCCTACAATTTGATGGGTTTTGATGTGTGCCTTTGGTTGAAGCGATTGTCCTGGATCCTGTCTTCCTGCCTTAATGGGTTAATCCTGTCCCAGGACCTTTGTCTTTCCTATCCTGGGGGTTAATCCTGTCAGGGGCAGGAAAAAGGGAGTTCTGGTGTGCCTTAGTGAGTTATTTTTAGCCCGATCCCACTTATCTTTATTGCTCTACTTACCGTATTTTTCAGAGTATAAGACACACTCCCCCCCACCAAAAGAGGGTGGAAATGTTGGTGTGTCTTATACACCGAATACAGCCATTTGTGGCCTCCCGAAACCCTGCCCCATGCGTCCCATTTTTGCCAAAAACAGGCCCGTTTTTCGCAAAAACGGGGCGTTCAGAGGGTTTGGGAGGCCTGCAGAGTGCTCCTGGGGGCCGGGGAGGGCAAAAACCTTTTTTTCCTTGTTTACCGTATTTTTCAGAGTATAAGACGCACCAGAGTATAAGACGCACCTTAGTTTTGGGGGAGGAAAACAAGGAAAAAAGGCCTCTGCCTCCCAGCAATTTGCCAAACAGCAAACAGCACAGATGATATACACTGTTTGCTGTGTATTTCTGTGCATGTGTGTCTGACCCATAGAAATAGCAAAGAATTGGAGAAATGTACATTATGGTAATATATTAATCCCAGAAAGTTTTCTTAAATGTAATCACACTAACTCCTCCCAATTATTTAAATAGATCTACTCCAAACATGACTAAGTCAGGGTTTAACTCAGCTGCCTTATTTTAATACTAATACTTAATACTAATACTTAATACTAAAACAGGACATTTCAGATTATACTTTTACAGATCTTTAAAATTGATGTGGCTTTCTGGAAGTATTCTCTGCTATTTAAAAGAAGATACAATAGCACTGGGCCTCTTCAGATCAAGCATTTATTTTAAAAAGCTTTTTCATTTTGTTAAGTTGTCTAGAACAATAATAAAACAGTCTTTAAAAATAAGTCTAATAATTTGAACATTCTATAGGCATTTATAGTTATTGACTTACCTCCTTGTAGCAAAAAACAAACAGCCAGTTTCAGCACAGTCTGGTTAGCACAAGAAAATAAAATTCTGTCTTTGCCTCTCCCTCCAGCAATTTGCCTCCGTGCAGCTTTAGTTTCGCTTTCATTTTAGCACGTGGGCTTGCCGGCAACTTCAATCAATCAGCTGAGTGTCGGGAGGCAGATAATCAGTGGCTTGTGCTAATCAGGCTCTGCTGCTGTTTGCTGCAAGGAGGTAAATTGCTGGCAGGCAAAGATCAAAGAGTGGGGGTGGCTGGGTGGGGCTACATTCGGTGTACCCAAGTTTTCACCCTCTTTTGGGGGGTAAAAAGGTGTGTCTTATACTCCGAAAAATACAGTACCTCTTCGAAATCTTGGTGCGTCTTATATTCTGGCCCGTCTTATAGTCCGAAAAATTAGGTGTATATCATTAATAAACTAACATTCCAATATATCAAATTATTACTATATATCTTTCATTTAGATAATCTTTAAAATATAATAATAAAAAGAGAAAAGGGAAATTTTCTTCGCCATCTCGGCCAGATGCGCAACCATCAACGTCAATTCCTCGATAATAAATGATCCTTCTTCCAACACTATACCTCCAATAGTCTGGCATTTAGAGTCAACTTAATTACTATTACAGTACAGTCCGTAGTTGTTCCCAGCAGGAAAAATTGTGTTATAAACTTGATCTTTTCTGTAAAATATTTTGAATAGTCCACCATATTTTTATCCAAAAAGCCTAAATTTTCTTTTCTTTTTTTAACATAACCATCGTGTACAAAAATACATAACATCTTCACATCACCCACATTTAAATTATAGATTTAATCTTTTCCCATATTTCCATCCTTATAATTTCTCCACTATTTTAACCCCATTTTCATACAATCCTTAAACTCAGTTTCTAAGTTTAATTCCATTAACACATTATACAACCTTTCTATATGCATTTAACTGTTATCTTTTATTTGTATTGTCAAATTGACATCAATTTAATTTAATTTAATTTAATTTAATTTAATTTAATTTAATTATTTAATTTAATTTAATTTAATTTAATTTAATTTAATTTAATTTAATTTAATTTAATTTAATTTAATTTAATTTAATTTAATTTAATTTAATTTAATTTAATTTAATTTAATTTAATTTAATTTAATTTAATTTAATTATTTAATTATTTAATTTAATGGATTTCTATGCTGCCCACTCCCTGGGAACTCTGGGCGGCTCACAGCATGTTAGATTCCATTACAGATAAAATGCAATAATTAAAAAATATATAACAATATCAATACAATAATTAAAAATACAACAATACAAAAGTTAAAAAGAGTATCTCATTTCTATCATGGGGGGAGACCCTTATTTCATCTAGCTGGTCCCACTTTCACCCCGCCTGCCGGAAGAGCCAAGTTTTTATTGCTTTCCGGAAGGCCAGTAGGGTGGGAATGGTCCTGATCTCCGGGGGAAGCTGGTTCCACAGGGAGGGAGCTCCCACAGAGAAGGCCCTCCCCCTTGGCCCCGCCAGCCGACATTGGTCGACGGGACCTGGAGGAGGCCAACTCTGTGGGCCCTAACCGGTCGTAGGGAGGGATGCGGCAGGATGCGGCAAAATACCAATTTTAGATCTCTCCATCTGGCCTACGATTACCCATAGTGAAGCCAAATTCTAGTTGTTCCTTCTTCTCATTCGACCTTTAGATCCAACTCTTCCACCCACTTGTGGTTTAATAATTTCTTGAGTTGTCAACTTGAATTGTTGTTGTCTTGATTCCTCCTTACATATAGCCGCTGCTCTGGTCTGACTCTGATCCTTTATCTCTTCTTGTATATCAAATAGATCCAAATTATGAACATCACTCTGGTTCTGTAAATCACCTTGACTCATCAAAGCTCCTCCCAATTGAGCTGCTGTCTCTCCTCTCTCTCCTTCCATTACTTCCTTCATTCTTCTTCCTTCTGGTATTTTGGATATCTCGGCCTTTAACACTTTTACATAAAAATCTCTTGCTTTCCATATCGTATTAAGCCGATATCTCTTTCCCAGATGTATCACCGCTATACCAGCTGGAGCTTCCCATCTATACTGTATTTGCTGTTTTTTCAATTCGTCCACCAGAAAGGCATAATCCTTTCTGGCTCTCAACATTTTGGGAGGAATTTCTTTCATTTTCATCACCTCCTGTCCATCTACCTGGAGCTTGTTCTTAAAAGTCGCCTGTAAAATTTCATTACGTAATGTCCTTGTAGTAAAATATATTACTATATCTTTAGGCAGATGTTTCTGTTTAGCCACCCAGGAGTTGGCACGGTATATCTTGTCAATCTGCATACCCAATTCCTCTTTTGTCACCCCTAACGTTTGCACAAATGCCTCCAACATCATTTCTTTTAAGTTTTCTTGTCTGTTCTCCTTTACACCTCTTACTCTTAAGGCAAACTCCATATTTCTGTATTGAATCATTAATGCCTCAGCTTCATACTTTTCAATTTTATTTTGAGTCTCTTCTATATCATCACTCAAAGTTGTCACAGATTCGGGGGAAAATATAGACAAAACTCAAAATGATATTGCAAATCTTGAAACAGAGGTGTTAATGACTCAATTCAGAAGTATGGAATTCGCCATAAGGGTGAGGGGCCTGAAAGAGGAAAAATATGAAGATTTGAAAGGAAGGATGGTGGAGGCTTTGCAGGAGGTGTCTAGAATGATTAAAGAGGAACTGGCTACGCAAATTGATAAGATATACCGTGTCAATTCTTGGTTTGCCAAACAAAAACATGTGCCAAGGGATATTGTAATATATTTTACCACAAGGGCGCTACGGAATAAAATCCTACAGGCAACTTTTAAGAATAAGCTTCAGGTAAATGGCCAGGAAGTAATGACATTGAAAGAAATTCCTCATAAAATGCTTAAAGCCAGAAAAGATTATACCTTTTTGGTGGAAGAGCTTAAAAGACAGAACCTACAGTACAAATGGGATGCCCCAACAGGGTTAGTGGTGAGATATTTGGAAAAAAGATACCGGCTTAATACGATAATGAAAGCTACTGATTTTTATGTCAAAGTTTTAAAGGCCGACATATCCAAAATTCCAGAAGTAAGAAGCATGAAAGCAACAGAAGAGGAGAAGGGAAAGTCATCTATATCTGTTCAAATGGAAAGAGCTTTGAAGATTCAAGGTGATTTACAGAGCCAGAAAGATGTTTATAATGTGGAAAAGGAGACAAAGGATCAGAGTCAGACGAGAGTTGAGCTGACAAACCCAAAATCGCCAAGCTACAAAAGGCTGCAAGAACCAGATTCAAAATTTGATCGAGAGGAAGGAATGGTCAGAGTTTGGTGTTAGTGTGGGAATTCATAGGACAGATGGAGAGATTAACGTGAACTGATATTTTGCAGCAAGAAGATTATTGAGAAAATTACTTTGATGGTTTTGTGTTTTTTTTTCTTCTTGTTTTGTTCTGGTTTTCCCTCCTTCCCTTTTTTTATCAATATATTGTAAAATAATTAATGATTCAGAATTTTTGTGAAATTAACAATTTGATATATTGTAATATTAGGTTACTAATATTGTGTTTGACTTTATGATTAAGTTCAAATTTTTTGAGTTACAAGGGGTTAAAGAAATCTTAAAATATTGGAATTAACAATTTGATAGAATATTTTAAATACTTAGGTATTTTGAACAGGTATAAATACTTAATATTTACTTAATATTTATGTAATATTTACTCAAGTTTTATTTAATACTGAGGAAATGATGTGATGTTGCAACTGAATGAAATGGGGAGGAAAGATTCTTTTTTTTCCTTTTTCTCCTTTCTCTTTTTTCTTTTTTATTATTAGATCATATATAGATTATATAAAGGAAAGATATTTAGTGGGGTAAATTATCAGCCTGAGATACTGAATGGTGTTTGATTAACAACATGCTTGATTTTTTGATTATGTTTAAAAAGTTTTGAATAACAAGGAGTTAAAGACTCAAAGAAAATGTGGAAATTAAGAATTTTTTAGTTTAATTTAAATTTATTTTATTGAATATTATGCCCTGTACTTTCTCTGGGAAGTCCGGGGGGTGGGGGGGTGAGAGGGGGGAGGGTAAGGGGGTGGGTAGGGGTCTGGGGGGAAGGGGGGGGAGAAAAGAGAAAAATGTATGTACTTTGTACTAATAAAACTTTTTGAATAAAAAAAAAGTTGTCACAGACTGTTTAATTTCTTCCACCTCCTCTTCCAAATTTCCATATTTTCTACCAGTCCTTTAAATACCAAAAATATATATTCCCTTAATTGCTGGTTCTGAGTTACAATCTCCTCTGAAACAGCCTGTATTTTTTCATTAATTTCATTGATTTTTAAATTAAACTCCGTAACAAGTTCATCCTTCATGGCTTTTAAGGCTTCTTGTAACTTTTCAAACGTTAAAGTCTGTGGGGGTGTTGAATAAACAATAGGTTGCATTCTTGAAAAATGAGCAGGAGGACTATCAAGTCCTTTGTTAACAACAGTCTTTCCAGATTTTGAGGCCATTTAAACTTTAAAATTAGACTTCTTATTTTACTCCAAAGTCAGAAAGAAAAGAGAAAGTTCATCAAAGTCAGGCGTTTTCATACAGAGGGCTGCTAGCGAAACGAAACTTTCCTTTTAACTTTCACTTTTCACGCCCTTTATAACTTCAATCGCCATTTTGTTTAGTTTAGTTTAGTTTAATTAAATTTATATACCGCCCTTCTCCAGGGGACTCAGGGCGGTGAACAGCCAAGTAAAAAACACAATATAAACATTAAAATACATTTAAAAGAAAATATTCAATGTGGCCCTAATTTAATACAATTAAAATTTAGTAAAATCTTAAAATTTTAAAAACCCCAAAAACTTTTTCACGCCAGCCCGGCTTGATAAAATAATACGTCTTGAGGGCACGGCGGAAGGTGGACAGGTCGTGAATGGTTCTTAAGTCTGGAGGCAGCTGATTCCAGAGGGTGGGTGCTCCCACAGAGAAGGCCCTCCCCCTGGGCATCACCAGCCTACACTGCTTGGCTGATGGCACCCCGAGGAGGCCCTCTCTGTGGGAGCGCACTGGTCGATGGGAGGCAGTTTGTGGCAGCAGGCGGTCTCGGAGATACCTAGGTCCAATGCCATGGAGCGCTTTAAAGGTAGTAACAAGCACCTTGAAGCACACCCGGTAGACCACCGGAAGCCAGTGCAGCTCGCGCAGGAGGGGTGTTATATGGGAGCGCCAATTAGCCCCCGAGACCACCCGCGCGGCTGCATTCTGGATCAGTTGGAGCCTCCGGGTGCTCTTCATGGGGAGCCCCATGTAGAGAGCATTACAGTAGTCCAGACGCAACATGACCAGGGCATGGGTGACTGTGCACAGGGAATCCCGATCCAGAAAGGGCTGCAACTGGCGTATCAGGCGGACCTGATAAAAGGCCGCCCTGGTCACAGCTGTCAGATGGTCCTCTAAGGACAGCTGTGGATCCAGGAGGACACCCAGATTGCGAGCCCTTTTGGCGGGGGCTAGAGACTCGCCCCCGATAGTCAGAGATGGAATCATCTGAGTATATCGAGACGCTGGGAACCACAGCCACTCCGTCTTGGAAGGGTTGAGCCTGAGTCGGTTTCTCCCCATCCAGATCCGCACAGCTTCCAGGCACCGGGACATCACTTCAAGGGCATCATTGGGGTGGCCTGGGGTGGAAATGTACAGCTGTGTATCATCGGCGTACTGATGGTACTTCACCCCAAAGCCACGGATGATCTCACCCAGCGGCTTCACATAGATGTTGAACAGAAGGGGTGAGAGAATCGACCCCTGGGGCACTCCATATGTAAGAGGCCTCGAGGACGACCTCTGCCCCCCTGCCAATACAAACTGCGACCGGTTGGAGAGAAAGGAGGAGAACCAACGAAAAACAGTGCCCCCTATCCCTAACTCTACCAGCCGGTGCAGCATGATACCATGGTCGATGGTATCAAAAGCTGCTGAGAGGTCTAATAGGACCAGGACAGAGGAACAACCCCTGTCCCGAGCCCTCCAGAGATCATCAGCCAATGCGACCAATGCCGTTTCCGTGCTGTGCCCGGCCCTGAAACCCGACTGGAACGGATCTAGGTATGATGATTCCTCCAAGTACTGGGGAAACTGTCGTGCGACCACACTCTCAACAACCTTCGCCACGAAGCGAAGGTTGGAGACAGGGCGATAGTTAGCTAAAATTGCTGGGTCCAGGGAGGGCTTCTTGAGGAGAGGCCTCACCACCGTTTCTTTCAAAGCCGTGGGGAAGTAACCCTCCCCCAAAGAAGCGTTAATAATTCCCTGGAGCCAGCCTCGTGTAACCTCCCGGGTAGCCAGCACTAACCAGGAGGGACACGGGTCCAATAAACATGTGGCTGCACTGAGCCTCCCCAGAATCTTGTCCACATCCTCAGGGGTCACCGAGTCAAACTCTTCCCAGATAACGTTCTCAAGACTATTCCCTGTCACTGCGTCCGTATCCACCCAGTTGGAGTCCAGTTCCCCCTGAATCTGAGCGATTTTGTCATGCAGATATCGTCCAAAGTCCTCAGCCCTGCCTTCCAGGGGATCCTCCCGCGCTTCTTGATGGAGTAAGGAACGGGTCACCCTGAACAGGGCTGTTGGACGATTCTCTGATGATGCGATAAGAGCGGAAAAATACTTCGATTTCTCCGCTTTTATCGCCACTAGGTAGGTCTTAATATGCGACCTTACCAGTGTTCGATCAGATTCAGAGAGACTGGCCCTCCAACCGCTCTCTAGGCGTCTTTTCCGGCGCTTCATCTCCCTCAGCTCCTCAGTAAACCAGGGAGCCGTGCGGGATCGGAGCCGAGTCAGAGGCCGCAAAGGCACAACTCGGTCCAAAGCCCCACCGGCCGCCCTGTCCCAGGCGGCAACCAGGTCCTCGGCCGAGTTGAGGGCTAGATCATCAGGAAGTGGCCCAAGCTCTGTCTGGAACCTGTCCGGGTCCATCAGGCGCCTGGGGCGGACCCATCTAACTGGTTCCGCCTCCCTGCGGCGTGGGGAAGCGGTATGGAGGTCTAGGTGAAGGAGTGAGTGATCTGACCATGACAAGGGTTTAATGACTACATCCCCTATATCAAGACCAGTCAACCACTGGCCAGAGACAAAAATCAAGTCTAGAGTGTGTCCTCCCTCATGTGTGGGGCCATGAACTAACTGGGTTAGGTCCATGGCCGTCATGGAAGCCAAGAGCTCCCGAGCCAACTCAGACGTTTCACCAACGGATGGCAGGTTGAAATCTCCCATGACCAAAAGCCTGGGTGTGTCAACCACCACCGTGGCTATCGTGTCGAGTAGCTCAGGCAGGGCAGCTGCTACGCGGCAGGGAGCCAGGTACGTAAGCAGCAAGCCCTTCTGAACCCCATGGCCCCATTTCACAAGGAGGGACTCACAACCAGCTATCTGTGGCACAGTGGTCTCCCTTGGCCCAAGACCCTCATTAATAACAACCGCCACCCCCCCGCCCCTCCCCTGAGCCCTCGGCTGATGGAATGCTCTGAAACCTGGTGGGCAAATCTCCACCAGAGGGACACCTCCCTCCGGCCCCAACCAGGTCTCCATGATACCCGCCAGGTCCATTCCCCCCTCAACAATAAGATCGTGAATGAGGGGGCCTTTATTTACCATGGACCTGGCATTGCATAGCATCAGCCGAAGACTCGGGTCCTGAGTATCTAAGCCACCCAGTATCCGGGGTGAGCTGTAGAGACCGGGACGCGCAGTCGCTTTTAAGCAGCGAGTGCGCACCCCCCATACATGATATGGTCTCTTGCTCCCGATTCCATATCTGCCCCTTCCCATCACCGTGCTGATGGCACAACCCTCATTCAAATGTCCATTTTCCATAGACTGCTCCCCAATCCCTCACCCAACATCCTCTCGCTCGTTACCCCCTGCCGGGCTATGCGCCAGCCTAGGAGGATTTCCCCCCCAATCCCCCTTGGTTGTATTCCCAATTCCCCTTAAAACATATTTATACATTAATTTAAACAAAAAACCTCTTAAACCCCTTTTTGTTGCATGCCATCTCTCAGGGCTCCAAAGCCCGTCATCGAGGAAGGCCCTTGATAATACAGGGGGCCATCGCTGCGAGGGGGGGGCATCTCGCAGTGCAAGCAGTTCCCTTGGAGAGTAGCCCATCACATAAATGGTGGGATGAGGAGAGGGGGCTCCAGATCCATAAAAGTCATATTTCGAGGGGTTGAAGATGTAAAAAGATGTTGAAGAGGCTAAAGCAAGGAGGTTGAGGTTTGGGCCCCTACATTCTCCCACAATGAAGGGGCAGTCAGATTACGTGTCTGCAGGCAGGAAAGCCGACCCATCCATTCTCTCACAATGGTAGATGATAAGAAGTTCTGGTGAGCAAAACTCCGTTCCAGCCTGTTGATGAGAATAAGTTTCCATCGGACTAGCCTCAGTAGCTCCAGCCCGCCTACCATCTCTTTCCCCTCAAGCCAGAAGTCACTGGATAACAGATGGAAATAGATGATATATTGCCAAGTTCGAAGGAGGGAGCAAAAACATTACCTATAAGGTAAATGATGATGATAGTAATAAAACGCCCAGAAGTTATATAATGGCCATAAGATGTATAATTGGCCTGTAAGATGATCCCCGAGGCAGCTGGACAATAAACCTCGGTCTATTCAATCTGGGTCTGTGGAAGGGCGTGCTGCAAAAGATGGTATAGATGTCAACAAATGCCAGCAGCAACACCAGCGGCATCCTCACAGCAGCTTAGCAACTCCGGCAGCTCCAGGTTTTTCCAGCTGCTGTTGCTCGTTAACTCAATTAGTTTGTCACTTCCGAAAGGAGAATCAACATTGAAGTTAAATTTAAATACTTGCCATCCTAGTCTCCTGGCTTTTTCTGTCTGCTGTTAATCTAGATGTTGAAAATCACATGTTGAAAGCAGAATTGGTCGCGGCTTCTTGTTCCGCCTAAGCGGAGACGTCCCAGGTCCCGGAGCAAATGACAGGCTACCTGGGGAGCCCTCACACTTCGCGCCCCAGATTTTCTACTGGGGCACTTGGGGGACTCTACCGTCGCCCATCGGCTCTCATCTCTCCCCTAAGCCCAGGGAGAAGATTTTCAAGCCGCCAGACAGCTGTTCTGGCGGCTTAACGGAACCTGAGATCGGGCGCTCATCGAGGAGCGTCCTCGAAGCCCGCGGAGCCAACCGGAAGTCGGGATTTGAATTTCTTAAGTGGGAAGGGCTGTTTTAAGTCTTTTGGTACTGTTTTAGTGGTTCCTGGCACTGTCCTTTTGGGGTGTACTTCCCACACAACCAAGCAATTTGCTTGTCTCCATGCAGGATGTGAAGTGCAGCGGCAACTGGATGTGGCCAGCTAAGCTCCCGGGCGAGGGGGCAGCTCTGGCTGAAGCCTGCAGTGCCATGTGCTCCGTCATGGGAGAGCTGGGTGTGGCGGTGGATGGCGGGAAGGACTCGCTCAGCATGGCAGCCCGGGTTGGCACAGAAACGGTCAAGGCACCTGGTGAGGCCTGGGACATTGTATGTTAAGGCTGGGCCCAAAAAGCGGGCAGTTTGCTGCAATCCCACAGCTCTCCATATCTGGGTTTGGGGTTGTGGAGTTTTTTAACGTCACATGTTTTTTTTCTTCGCTTTCTTTATTTTCATGATTGTATTCTTCGTTGCGCCAGGAACCCTGGTCATCTCAGCTTACGCTGTCTGTCCTGATATCACAGCCACCGTCACCCCTGACCTCAAATGCCCTGACAGGAAAGGTAAGGTGAAGAATATTGAAAGTGTCAAACGTTGGTATTTGAAGGTAGTTAATACGGTGAATTAAAAACTTTGACAGATACTTTGCTGTGATGGTCTATCAGTTCCACTTTAAGCCTTCCTCCCTCCCTTCCTCCCTCCCTCCCTCCCTCCTGTCTATCTCTCTAATCCTTCCTTCCCTCCTTCCCTCCTTCCCTCCCTCCCTCCTGCCAATCCATCTAATCCTTCCTTCCCTCCCTCCCTCCCTCCCTCCTTCCTTCCTTGCCTCCCTCCCTCCTGCCTATCCATCTCTAATCTTCCTTCCTTCCTTCCTTCCTTCCTTCCTTCCTTCCTTCCTTCCTTCCTTCCTTCCTTCCTTCCTTCCTTCCTTCCTTCTTTCCTTCCTTCCTTCCTGCCTGCCTGCCCACCCACCCGCCCTTGAAAAGCAGCATATAAATCCCAAAAAGTTATAAATGATAATAAAAGGGGTAAAATTTTCAGACCTGTGATTTTAGGGCATTGACATGTATCCTTGGCACATACATGTATAGAGCAGTGTTTCTCAACCTCTGAAACGTTCAGGGGTGGGGACTTCAATTCCCAGAATTCTCCAGCCAACCTGCTGGTCTAGGGAATTCTGGGAGTTGAAGTCCACACAACTTAACCTGGCTGAGGTTGAGTAACACTGGGGTAGGGAGAAGATAAAACAGAGGGAGGTGGTTCATTTTTATCTATTTATTTATTTATTTATTTGACTTGTACGAGGCCCATCTTGCCTAGAGGTTGACTCTGAGCAGCTTCACAAATTTCCCCGATTTCACAAAATGTCTTCTTCTCACCTTGGCGTTTTGTAGGGGCCTTGCTTCATGTGGCTGTGAGCCCTGACAAACATCGTCTCGGGGGTAGCGCACTGGCCCAGTGCTTCTCTCAACTGGGAGACGCTTCCCCAGACCTGGATGATCCCAGCACCCTGGTTTCCTGTTTCCGAGTTACTCAGGATCTGTTACGAGGTCAGCCTCCTTCTCTTCTCTTTCTAACCTGTTTTTGTAACTTCCTGCCGGACAAAGAGGCGTCCACATTTGGGGATTGTATGAGGTTGGTCTTCATAAAGACATTTCCTTGGGTTTTCCCCATTCTGTGCAACAAAAAAGTTAGCCTACTGATAAACTGGGTGAAAGGGATAAATTTACACATATCTGCATGTTTGAGGTACTTGATTTTTGGTCTTTGTTAGGGACAAAAGGGAAGAGTAAGAAGATGTATTGCATTTGGCCGTTCAGTTCTTCCACTGGCTTTGCTCACTCAGGTTCATATGGTCCAGAAACATCGTTCTTCAAAATGAAAATAAAGCAGGCAGCTCCAAGAATGGTGGATACGGCTGCTACGGTGGAACTATGGGGTAACCAACATCCAAGGCCATGTTTTTGCCCTGTACCAGAATAACAGAGTTGGAAGGGACCTTGGAGGTCTTCTACTCCAACCCCCTGCTCAAGCAAAAAGCCCTATATACCATTTCAGCCAAACAGCTGTCCAATCTCTTCTTAAAAATCTCCATTGATGGAGCACCCACAACTTCTGTAGACAAGTTGTTCCACTGATTAATTGTTCTGTCAGGAAAGGGTTATTTTTCCGGGGACATATGCCATCTATAGAACATTTTGTACAGATTCTCCTTATATGCTGTTGCCATTGTTAATTTATAATTGAACATCCAAAGTCTTGATGGGACATTTTTTGACTACAGTGGACTACAACTCAATTAAAGAAGGAAATCAAAGTGAGTCAAGATTAGGGGAGACATGATAGCAGTGTTCCAATATCTCAGGGGTTACCACAAAGACGGAGTCAGGGTATTCTCCAAAGCCCCTGAAGCAGGGGTGAAATGCTCCTGGTTCGCTCTTGCCTGTCGGTCGGCGCAGAGCCGACGGAGCCAGTGGCGGTCGCGGCGCGGGGCTTCCCCCGCCCACTTCCCCCGCCCGCCTGGACGCCACCATTTGAGTTCTTTTGCCCTCTGCGCATGCGCAGAATGCTTTGCGCATGCGCAGAGGGCAAAAGAACTCAAATGGCGGCGTCCAGGCGGGCGGGGGAAGCGGGCAGGGGAGGCTCTGCGACGACCGACAGGCAAGAGCGAACCAGGAGCATTTCACCCCTGCTTCAGGGGCTTTGGAGAATACCCTGACTCCGTCTTCTTTGTGGTAACCCCTGAGATATTGGAATACTGCTATCATGTCTCCCCTAATCTTGACTCACTTTGATTTCCTTCTTTAATTGAGTTGTAGTCCACTGTAGTCAAAAAATGTCCCATCAAGACTTTGGATGTTCAATTATAAATTAACAATGGCAACCGCATATAAGGAGAATCTGTACAAAATGTTCTATAGATGGCATATGTCCCCGGAAAAATTGGCAAAAATGGTTAAAGATAAATCAATTAAATGTTGGAAATGCCACCAGGCACCGGGATCGTATTATCATATGTGGTGGACATATGCAGAAGCAAGAAATTATTGGGCACAAATTCGAAAGTGGTTAGAAAAGATGACACAGCAACATATTGACTTAAAACCAGAACTGTTCCTGTTGGGTATTTTATCAGAGAAATATAGTAAAGAAATTGTATACTTGATTATTCATGTAATAACTGCAGCGAGAATTGTATTTGCACAAAACTGGAAAGCAGGTAAAATCCCTACAAAAGGAGAGATAATTAAGAAAATACTGGAATGTGCAGAAATGCACAGATTAACAATGGCAATCAAAGGGAAAGAAGAATCAGAGTATTATGATGTATGGGAGCGTTTTTATCATTGGATAGAAAATGAATATAAATGAAAAAGAGATATGGAGTTAAATAAAATGAAAGTGAAAGGTTTTGATAGAGGATAAGTTTAATTAAATTGTAAAAGTAGAGTTGTTTATAGATTAAGAAAATAGTGGTAAAAGAAAAGATGTTGATTTAAAACGTTGTACCCAGACGACACACTGTGATTGATGATGTATTGTTTGTTGAAAAAAAATAAAAACTTTTTTTAAAAAAAATTTTATTGAACATTTTTAAGATTAAAAACAATACAAAACACAAAAAAGACATAAAACACACAAACAATTTTCCTCATTACAGCGAGTTCGTACCGGTATCACTGATAACAGTTACTTATCTAATTTCTAATTTTTTAATATATTCTACTCTATTATTACATTATTATTTACATTATTACTATTTACACACATATCCCTTTTTTTACATTCTCTTACATTCATATGTTATTACCTAATTTTTATTTCTATTTTCTAACCAGATATACCATCTACTCCAAACTTTGTAATATTCTGATTCATCTCTTTCATTTAGCTCCATAGTCAATTTGTCCATTTTGGCGCATTCCAATATTTTACTAATAATTTTTACATCTGATGGGCAGTCGGCCTGTTTCCAGTGTTGTGCTAAGATAATTCTAGTGGCTGTCAGTATGTGCATTATTATATATTGAATTTCCTTACCCATTTTCGCCTCTAGGATACCAAGAAGGAATAATTCCGGTTTAAATTGTATTTTTTGTATTTTGTATTTTGTTATTTCTTCCATCCAGTTTTTTATTTTGCACCAATACTTCTTTGATTTTGGACAGGTCCACCACATATGATAATAGGTACCCTGCTTTAAAAAAAAAGACTTTGGATGTTCTTTCCTTCCACAGATTATCTTCTTTCTTCTGGGCATGATGTGAGTGATGGCGGTCTCTTGACTTGCTTGCTGGAGATGGCCATTGCTGGGAATTGTGGTGCCCACATTGAGCTCAGGGCACCGGGGGTCCAGGGTGAGTAAACTGGGGAGACAGTTACGGCAGTGGGCGTACATGGACCAAGAGAGTTTGTGGAAGGTGAAAAGAGAATCAGACTTATTGGGTACATGGTGTTAGAGAACAGCAATCAAGATAAATAAAGGTAATCCTCGACTTAAGACCAATGGAAAAATCTGTTGTTAAGCAGTGTGGTCATTAAGTCAGGCGTCACCTGACTGCATTTGTTTTAATAGCAATAGCAGTTAGACTTATTATCATCATCTCCTTTTAATGACCCCATAATCCCTTGTGGGGTGGCGTCTGGGCAACGGAATGGAGCTAGCTGAGTGTTTAATGGCCGGATGCCCTTCCTGTCGCCAATGAGGAGTTTTGTTCAGCAGATATATTCTCATTGTGCCCAGAGAGAGAAATATCTGCATCTACCTAGGATCGAACTCACAGCTTCCTGACTGTGAGGCCAGAGCGCCACCTCTAGGCCACCGCACCACTGAGCAGTTAGATTTATATGCCCCTTCATAATTTTTTATAGCGCTTTCTAAGTCAATGGCAGCATTTTGCCCCCAAAACAATCTGGGCTTTCATTTAACCGACCTCGGAAGGATGGAAGACTGAGTCAACTTTGATCTGGTTAGGATCAAACTCCAGGCTGTGGACAGAGTTAGCCTGCAATGCTGCATTCTAACCCCTGTGCCATTTTATGACCTCTTTTGCCACAGTCATTAAGCAAATCACCTCGGTCGTTAACCAGGACATCACATAATCATGATTTGCGACCTCCCCTGTTTGCTTTCCCATTGACTTGGCTTTTTGGAAACCATCCGGGAAGGTCACAAGCGGAGGACTCCTGGATGCTGCAACCATTGTAAATATGACCTGGTTGCCAAGCACCTGGATCATGGGGAGGCTGTGATGGTCATAAGTGTGAGGATTGGTGGTAAGTCACTTTTTTCAGCACCACTGTCACTTTGAGCGGTTGCTAAGCGAATTGTCATGAATCAGGGACTCTTGTAGATCCTCTGAAGGGCCGATCAGAAGCAAGGAAGAAGAATAAATGTGTGGTTGACTTAACAACTACAACTGAGGCCGAAATTTATGTTGTTAAGTGAGACGTTTATTGTGTTTTGCTCCATCTTACGACCTTTCTTGCCACCGTTGTTAAGAGAATCATCAGAGGTGTCAAGTTAGTAACACGGTTGTTAAGTGAATCTGGCTTCCTCGTTGACTTTGCTTGTCAGAAGGTCACAAAAGGAGACCACAGGACCTTGCGACACTGCAGCCTTCACAAAATTCCCTTCCCTTCTTCTTTCTTTCCCTTCCCTTCCCTTCCCTTCCCTCCCTCCCTCCCTCCCTCCATTTCTTTCTTTCTTTCTTTCTTTCTTTCTTTCTTTCTTTCTTTCTTTCTTTCTTTCTTTCTTTCTTTCTTTCTTTCTTTCTTTCTTTCTTTCTTTCTTTCTTTCTTTCTTTCTCTTTCATCCATCTGTCCGTCTGTCTATCATCTGTCTATTATATCTCTCGCTCATCTATCTATCTATTGCCAAATGTTTGAATTTTGATGACATGGAGAAGCTGCAAGCCTCATGTGACAAATGATAAGTCATACGTCTCCATGATCACGTGATCAAGATTCAAACATTTGGCAAAGTGACTCATATTTGTGACGGTGGCAGTGTGCCGGGATCCTGTGATCGACCTTTTGCGACCGTCTGACCTTGTCGCAGTCACTAAAATGAACTGTTGTAAGTTGAGGACTACCTATGGGCCTTCTTGAAGTGGGGGGCAGAGAATGGGAGCGAAGAGGGTGAGGAAATATTTCTCATTATATTGTTGTTTTTGTTGTTTTTCTTCTCTTTCTTAGCTTTGGATGTGCTTTTCACGGAAGAACTTGGACTGGTGCTGGAAGTGCCCTGTGCGGCGGCAGCCGATGTCTGCGGCCGGTACCAGGAAGCCGGGGTGCGCTGTGTGCCTGTTGGATATTCCGGTCCCCGCGGTCCAAATGCCATGGTAAATGCAGAGATGACTAGGTAGAAAAAGAAATGGAATAGACACCAAGCTAGCAGGAATAGCTAACACTCCAGATCTGGTCCGCGGGGTGCTTCGATCCTGTCCACGCGGCCGGCTGGAAACAGAAAAGGACCGGCCCGCGCCCCGCCATGCCTCTGCCCCCCCCGCACCCCGTTTTCAGCCACAACGGCCTTCTGCAGCCCTCTGCCAGCAAAAATGGGGCAAAAATGGGCTCCTTTTTCGCTGGCAGAAGGACTATTAAAATAAACTAAAAACAAAACAAAAGGAGAAATGTTTCCCCTTTTGCATTTGAGCATGCAAGAAGGGACAGGAAAGGAGAAAGGGAAAGAGGAAAGACAAAGAAAAAGAAGAGATGGGAAGAGAGCAAGGAAGGAAAAATAAGAAAGAGGGGAAGGAAGAATAATGAAGAGGGAAGGAAGGAAGGAAGGAAGGAAGGAAGGAAGGAAGGAAGGAAGGAAGGAAGGAAGGAAGGAAGGAAGGAAGGAAGGAAGGAAGGAAGGAAGGAAGGAAGGAAGGAAGGAAGGAAGGAAGGAAGGAAATTATAATGAGAGTGAGTGAGGGTCTCAGGGAAGTCCTGCATTAGCACTTGGCCACCACAGATGCCCCCCCCCCCGACACGAGTCCCGTGTCACGCCCACCATGGGCAGGCCCGCCCCCCTGGCCCTCTGAGGTCAAACACAACCCTGATAAGGAAGGAAGGAAGGAAGTAAGTAAGTAAGGAAGGAAGGAAGGAAGGAAGGAAGGAAGGAAGGAAGGAAGGAAGGAAGGAAGGAAGGAAGGAAGGAAGGAAGGAAGGAAGGAAATTATAATGAGAGTGAGGGAGGGTCTCAGGTAAGTCCTGCATTAGCACTTGGCCACCACAGGTGCCCCCGACACGAGTCCCGTGTCACGCCCACCATGGCCAGGCCCGCCCCCCTGGACCCCCGAGGTCAAACACAACCCTGATGCGGCCCTCAATGAAATCGAGTTTGACACCCCTGCTCCAGAAGATAGGCTTAAGATACAGAAGAATCTTGACAGACTTGAATATTGGGCACTATCTAACAAAATGAAATTCAATGGTGAAAAAAATAAGGTTCTACACTTAGGCAAGAAAAACCAAAATGCACAGGTGCAGCATAGGTGGTACCTCGCTCAATAGTAGTAACTGTGAGAGGGATCTTGGAGTCCTTAGTGGACAATCACTTAAATATGAGCCAGCAGTGTGCTGCAGTTGCCAAAAAAGCCAACACAGTTCTAGGCTGCATAAACAGAGGGATAGAATCAAGATTATGTGAAGTGTTAATTAAGGCCACACTTGGAATACTGCATCCAGTTTTGGTCGCCACGATGTAAAAAAGATGTTGGGACTCTAGAAAGAGTGCAGAGAAGAGCAACAAAGATGATTAGGGGACTGGAGGCTAAAACATATGAAGAACGGTTGCTGGAATTTGGTATGTCTAGTTTAATGAAAAGAAGGACTAGGGGAGACATGATAGCAGTTTCTCAATATCTCAGGGGCTGCCTGAGAAGAGGGAGTCAAACTATTCTCCAAAGCACCTGAGGGCAGGACAAGAAGCAATGGGTGGAAACTAATCAAGGAGAGAAGCAACTTAGAACTAAGGAGAAATTTCCTGAGTTAGAACAATTAATCAGTGGAACAACTTGCCTCCAGAAGTTGTGAATGCTCCAACACTGGAAGTTTTTAAGAAGAGATTGGACAACCATTTGTCTGAAATGGTGTAGGGTTTCCTGCCTAGGCAGGGTGTTGGACTAGAAGACCTCCAGGGTCCCTTCCAACTCTGTTAATCTGTTCTGACCCAGCTCCCCAAAGACGACAAACCCTCTGTAGTTGAAGCAATGATTGCTTTATTAGGAGCACCAGCAGCCCCAACAAAAAATTTCTTTTTTACCTCAGTCTGTCTGGCAGAGGAGATGAATACCCTGTTTCCCCCAAAATAAGACATCCCCTGATAATAAGCCCAATCGGGCTTTTGAGTGCATGGCAATAAGGCCACACGCTTATTTTAGGGTTCAAAAAAATATAAGACAGGGTCTTATTTTCAGGGAAACACGGTAGTTGTCTGCCACATCTATTCATCTCCGCCCCCTGCCTTTTATCCCCAGAGTCTGGCTTCGCTAGTAGCGATGGCTCTTCCTTCCCCAGGATCGGCCCATAGATTTCCACTGCTCTCCTCTCCTCTGCCTTCTGCGCATCCGCACGTCAGGCACTGGACCCAGCTGTTCCTCCTCTCCTTCATCAGCCACCTCCAGACCTGGGGGCTGTTGATTCTCCATCTGAGGGCTGACGGAGGGCCCAGGCTCAGTCTCTGTCTCTCTCTCTCTGACAGCTCCATTCCCTCTTCCCCCTCGGAGCTCTCTGATTGATGTCTACCCTGACTCCCACGCCTCCTCCTCCTCCTCTGATTCGGCTGCTGGAGGGGCTGGCAGCCGACAGGCCACAACATACCATATTTTTCGGAGTATAAGACACACCTTAGTTTTGGGGGAGGAAAATAGGGGAAAAAATCTGCCTACAAGGTATTCATCTAGCTAGCGTCCTTAGTCTGGTCAGCTTCAGCACATTATTTTATCCCCTGGTTAGGGCTTAAAAAAACCTTATTCGGAGCAAGTAGCAATGAAAAAAAGCCTGCAAAGACTTAGGGCTGGAAAAAGCCTCATTCTGAGAAAGTAGCAATGAAAAAGCCTGCAAGCCGGGAAGAGCCGGGAAGTTCGTTAGCGCCTCGTTAGGACTGGGAAAAAAGGTTCAAAAAAGCTACATTCAGAGTATAAGACGCACCCAAATTTTCAGCCTCTTTTAAGGGGGAAAAAGGTGCGTCTTATACTCTGAAAAATATGGTAATCTGTATTCTCTTTTAGCAGAGGCACATTGGGCTATGAAGCTCGCTATGATTTATGGCTAACCTTATCACCTAATTGGGTCTTCGGCTGCTCTGCAACCACCATGTGCGTTTCTCATAGGTGTGTCTATTTTCAGGTCCAGGTCACCGTGAACGGTCAGCAAGTCCTGGCGGAGAAAGTCTCCACCTTGAGGAATTGGTGGGAGGCCACAAGTTTCCAGCTAGAGAGACTGCAAGCCAATCCAGATTGCGTGGCTCAAGAAGAGATGGGCTTGGCCAAGAGGACGGAACCCAACTTCACCTTGACCTTTAACCCGCAGGAGGAACTTCCTCTTCTTCAGGAAATGGGTAGGAAATGGACCCAGGTTTCCGGAAGAAGTTGGGAAGGAGGACTGTTCTGACGTAGCTCCTCAAGATCTTGGTTTCACACCAAGAAATAGAAATGGATATACAGATAATCCTCGACTTACGACCACAGTCGAGCCCCAAAATTTATGTTGCTAAGTGAGACATTTGTTAAGTGAACTTTGCTACTAAATAATAATGCAACATTCTGCGGTTTTCCCTGTTGGTTTTTTTTTTAAAGGAAATAAGGAATATAACAGATACATTAAGTTTGGATTAATGTTACTATTGTACAGGTAGTCCTTGACTTATAACCACAATTGAGCCCAAAAGGTATGGTACTAAGCGAGACATTTGTTAAGTGAATTTTGCCCCATTTGGCAAATGACTCATATTTATGACAGTGGCAGTGTCCCGGGGTCATGGGATCATCTTTTGAGACCTTCTGACAGGCAAAGTCAGTGGGGAAGCCGGATTCACTTAACGGCCATGTGACTAACTGAACAGCTGCGGTGATTCACTTAACAACTGTGGCAAGGACGGTCGTAGCGTGGAGCAAAACTCACTTAACACATGTCTCGCGTAGCAACAGAAGTTTTGGGCTCGATTGTGGTTGTAAGTCGAAGACTGGTGCAATAGTAACTTTGATCCAAACTTCATGTACCTGTTATATTCCTTATTTCCTTTTTAAAAATAGGGGGAAAAGCAGAATGTTGCATTACTGTATTTTTCGGAGTATAAGACGCACCTTTTTACCCTCAAAAAGAGGGTGAAAACTTGGGTGCGTCTTATACACTGAATGTAGCCCCACCCACCCAGTCACCCTCACCCTTTGGCCTCTGCCTGCCAGCAATTTACCTCTTACAGCAAACAGGGCAAAGCCTGATTAGCACAAGAAGAAAGTATCTGCCTACATTATTGCCTGTTACATGTATATGCAGGGAGATGCATCCCTATCAAATATAATGGTTTATTCCTGAGCACGTGATTATCATGTTCCTAGTACGCATGTGTACATTCCTTTCTTTTGATTCAGCCCTTTTGTTCTCTGCTTCTGACGAAGCAACATCTCTTTTATATAGCCAATATGTGATTTCTTATTTTTGTATTAAAATAAATATCTTTTACATTAGAATTATAATGCGGTTTATTTTGACAATGTCAGAGTTCCAGGAAAAGAATCATTTCGCCTCTGATAAGAGTAATTCTTATCTCAACATGATAGCAGACGGATTGGTTCTTGGACCTTAATTAATTCTGACAGATTTATTGCGTTTAGCCTAGTAAGAGAAAGATAAGAATGTCTTCTCCGGAGAAAGAATTTTTACCCCCCCTCGGCCAGCCGGGTGAAGAAACAAAAAGATCTCAAGAGGCATTTTTTTGCCAGCACCTTCTTCGCTTCTAATAACTGCACCGAGAAAGACTGAAACCTCTCTGATGCCGTCTCCCACACCTTCAATTACAGCGGAAGAGGCCCTCCAACAAGAAAAAGATTTTGAAAGGTCAGTCAAAGTCAAAAACACATATTTTCTCCCGGGGGCAAGTTCAACTCAAATGGGGGCCGTTCAAATGGGGGCCGTTCCAAAGATTACTCATTATGAGCCAATTCCGACTCAATTGCTTGAAAGTTTTTCTGAGGAAGTTCCCTCAACCAACATATCTGGCACAGAAAAATATATTGATTCACATTTTAAAGGCCTTCTTGCTAGTAAAGACAGAGAAATTGAATACTTAAGAAAGCAGTTACTAGAAAGCCAACGCCCATATGAAAAACAAGATGTCTGCCAGCCTTCTCATATTTCAGAAACTTTTCCTGGGCCATCTTTTCCGGTCTCTCCATTAGAGTCCCACCCCAAAATGGGTGTTACCTTTCATTTGCCGGAAGGGACATATGACTATACGTCAATAGGGGCTGGCTCTGATCAAAGATTTTATGAACAAAGAGACTCTCCCAAAAGTAATGTTACAGTGCCATCTGGTGGACAAAATAATGATAAAACAGAAACCATGTTTGAAATTTTATTAAAAAGATTAGATCTCTTGATGTCAGGCACAAGACAACCTTTGTCACCTATGCCACCTGAAAGTTTTGGATCGCAGTTTCCTCCACCTACACCTTTAGCCCAACAACAATCTTTTCAGCCTGCCCAAATAATACAGGCACAAAGTGCACCACCCATTCCTATGGCTGCACAAATTATGCAGCAGACACAAGCTGCTTCGCAGGCTGGAATTGCTACAGCCCCTGCTGTTCCAACTACACAACAGCAACCCCAAATGGGACAATTGCTTATTCCAATGCAAGCTCCTATGCCTTCCCCAACTGTGGCCCAGTTAGTGCCAATTTCTCCACTGCCTGCTCCTATGCAGCCAGCTCCTGCTGCACCAGCTGTTGTACAACAGCCAGCCCAGGCACCACCACCTGCTCCAATGCAGGCTCCTTTGCCGCCTCCTCTTCAACCCCAAGTGGGTCCACAGGCAATTCCTCAAGTCCCACACTTGCAGCGCCCCCTAGCTGCAACACGTCTTCCAAATAGAAGACCCCCAAAGAGGAGATACACTCCAAGATTGCTACGTTGCCAATATTGTGATCGTGTAGGTCATACAAGCAGAGATTGTCGTAAATTGCAACGCACTCAAGTTCCTGTCCAGCCCAGAGGAACAGATTTCAGGAATCAATACCAACCCAGAAGCACAACCTACAGGAGAAGTGCATCCCTGCCAAGAGGAACAGTCTTCAGAGGCAGCAGAAGCAGAGGTGGCAGCCAACGTCGCCCAGGTCCAAGGCGCGACCCATTTGGCCCATATGCCACTCTTGCCATCACACAAGCTGTCCAACCCTGTCAGCAATATGATAGACATTTATTGTGGACTTTGGACTCAGGTGCCTCAATTAGCATTACTTACCAAAAGCACCTTTTCAAAGAAATGCATGCACCAGAACCAGAACTTCGTGAACTTTATACATTCACTGAGCGTCCTTGCAAAGTCGAAGGAAAAGGGACTGTTTACATTGAAGAGTTAGATACACTGGTTCCAGATGTTTATTATGTTCCTGCTGCAGCTTTTAATTTGCTTAGTTATACCCATTTAATCAATATTTTAGATTTTCAGATTCATCATTTTAAGAACGCAAGCTACATTGTTAAGAATAGTATGATTGTTGCAGACACAATTGTGATTGCTGGAGTCTTCTACTTAAGGCCAAAACCTGAGCCTCAAAAACAAGCAAGTATAATACCTTCCATTAATGGCAATGCAGGCCCAGAGAGAGCTGTCCAAGAGAGAGATCCTGTGACTGCCTCACTGACTCCTAAAAGCAAACCTAAGGTTCCTAATTCAAATGTTAACCTTGTTAATTCTCTTACAGGCCGACCCTTACATTACAACTGTATACATAAATGGCACAGGAGGCTGGGGCATGCGAATTTTGACATCCTTAAACGAATGCCATTGTTTGCCCAAGGTTTAAATTTCAAAGGATGTAAGGTACATTTGGATTGTGCTATTTGCAAAAAGGCAAAATCAAAGGCAGCAGCCATTCCAAAACATGCTATACGTAAGTCAACACGCATTTTTGATTTGGTTCATACTGATATCGTGGGTCCTTATGGCCCAACTATTGGCGGTAAAAAGTATTTCTTAACTATTGTTGATAATCATTCTAGATATGGTTATGTTTTTCCTATGAGAGAAAAATCTGAAACGTTTCAGTTCTTTAAAGACTTTGCAATACAGGCTTTCAATCAACATGGGGTGAAGATCCGCAGAATCCAGAGTGATCGTGGTTCCGAGTTTATGTCACAACGTTTCCAGGATTGGATGCGCAGAAACGGTATTATTCACCAAACATCTGCCCCTTCAACGCCAGCTCACAACAGAGTGGCAGAGAGACGGCAAGGGGTTCTCCAAACCATGATGCGCTGCCTCCTAGAAGATGCTAATCTAAAACATTCATTTTGGGGCAAAGCAGTTAAGTATGCAAACTACCTTGTTAATCGCACTTGGAGTAGTGTGATTGACCAAACACCTTTTTATATGCTGCATGGCTACCAGCCAGATCTTTCTAATCTACACATCTTTGGTTCATATGCAATGGTGAACATTCCATTAGCGCTAAGAAGAAAAGGCGGACAAATTGCTAAGAGACTGAGATATATGGGCATTGATGACAATTCGAAATGAGGAAAATTCATTGACTCTAACAATATGATTACAATTGCTAATTCTGCTAACTTTGAAGAAGATTCAGATTGGTCCAAAATACATTCTAATGATCCTGGAGTTTATTTTCCCAGAGATGATTCATTCAACATTCCCTCTTCACCTGCCGCGGACACTCATGCTAGCGACAACGATGGAGATGAGGAAGATGAAGAAGATTGGACAACCGCTCCGAGATGTTCCAAGAAAACTACAAAAGGTATTCCTCCAAAGAAATACACATTGCAATGCACAAACAGACCACCACCATTGGCCTGTAATGTTACACTTCCACCAGAGACTTATGCTCAAATCAAACATCTTTCACAAGATGAACAAGATAAATGGCACACCGCCATGCAAGTTGAGATGGACAGTCTCCATAATCTCAAGGTATTTACACCTACAGCAGCTCCTAAAAACAAGAAAGTCATTGGCACACGATGGGTGTACAAAATCAAACAAAAACCAGATGGTGAACCATTATACAAAGCAAGACTAGTAGCACAAGGTTTCGCACAAAGTTATCCTGATGATTACACAAACACTTACTCACCTACAGTGCGGACTGAAAGTGTGAAAATAGCCTTAACTACAGCTTCCATTCTTGGACTTGAAGTTTTCCAATTTGATGTTGAAACTGCCTATCTACATGCAGACCTAGATGAAGAAATCTACGTGAAGTGCGCCCCCGGATTTCGTGACGACCTCCGTGGCCGAGAAGGGGACACGTGGATTCTCAACAAAAGTCTTTATGGTCTGAAACAATCAGGTTTGATGTGGTATAACTGTCTCAAAGACAAACTAAATTCAATGGGCTTTATTAAGTCCGAAACTGATGAATGCGTGTTTACAAAAAGGTTTAGGGATGCATATGAAATTTTTCTTGTTTATGTAGATGATATTGTTTACATTGGTCCTAACAAACACATGAGTGAAATTTTTGTTTCAGGTCTGAAGAGATTCTTCACATTGAAGTCACTAGGTCACATCAATGATTATTTAGGTGTACAGATTGAAAAGACACAAAAGGGGTTTAGCCTCTCACAACAAGCCAAGATAGAACAACTCCTACACTATTGCAACATGCAAGATGCTACACCGACACACACTCCTATGCAAACAGATTTTTGTAATCTGAAAGATGAACAAAGTCCTGAGTTCAAGGATCAAACACTTTATCGCTCAGTAATTGGTTCACTACTATACATTAGTGGTTGGACTAGACCAGACATAGCACTTAGTGTCAATTTGTTGTCACGACATGTAGGCAAAGCCACAGAATTCCACTGGTCATGTATTAAGAAGTTACTGAGATACCTAAAATACACTCAACACATGAAATTAAAGCTAGAACCTACACATTCTGATTTTGCTGACTTGTATTGTTATGCAGATGCTGACTGGGCAAGCGATAAGGAATCAAGAAAAAGCACATCAGGTTTCATAATGTACCTGAATGGATGTCCCGTTCATTGGAACGTGAGAAAACAGAGTTTTGTTTCCTGTTCTTCCACCGAGGCGGAATATGCGTGCATTTCTGATGCTAGTAATCAGTTAACTTGGTTCTATTCTTTAGTTACAGATATCTGGACCAAACCGAAGAAGCCAATCACCATGATGGAGGATAATCAATCAGTTGTTTACATTTCAGAAACACGTTTCACAAGTTCCAGGTCCAGACACATTGACATTCGTTATAAAAATGTTAGAGATTTAGTAAGACAAGGTTTCATTAAGTTAGAATATGTGCCAACAGAATATCAGATAGCTGACATCCTGAACAAGCCGTTGCCTGCAGCAAGACATGAATCATTAACATATCTAATGTGTGTAGAGTGATATAAGCATATCCATCCAACAGACAAAGAAGGGGTGTCAGGCAGTGATTTTATATTGCCTGTTACATGTATATGCAGGGGGATGCATCCCTATCAAATATAGTGGTTTATTCCTGAGCACGTGATTAATATGTTCCTAGTACGCATGTGTACATTCCTTTCTTTCGTTCCTTCCTTTCTCTTCAGCTTCTGTAAGAAGCAAGACCTATTTTATAGCCAAGATGTGATTTATTATTTTTGTACTGAAATAAATACTTTATACCTTAGCATTTAAATTGCGGTTTTCTTTAATAATGTCAGAGTTTCAGGAAAAGATCTATTTCGCCTCTGATGAAAGTAATTCTTATCTAGCATGGTAGGTAGATTTACCCCCCTATTTTCCTCCCCAAAAACTAAGGTGCGTCTTATACTCCGATGCGTCTTATACTCCAAAAAATACGGTAAGCACCCCGCAGGCTGGATCTGACCCGCGGGCCTTGAGTTTGACACCCCTGATCTGGGAGGTCCTTGGTGCTTTCTGAACTTAAGGATTGGAGAAGTTTAAACTCAGAGAGCACCAAGGGCCTCACAGTTCAACCATGAGCTACAAATGTTTGCTTCTGTCAGTACCAATTTGATTGAAATGATCTATCCATCTTAGAAGGACCTTAAAAGCTGTAGATTGGCATCTTCATGTCTGTGGAGATTATTAGTCATCCAGGTCATGGTTGCCCGAAAGGTGCTTCCCCCCCACAAAAAGGCAACTGGACTTCGTTTTTCCTTGAAGACGTTTCGCTTCTCATCCCAGAAGCTTCTTCAGTTCACTTTATTAAAGTTTGTTGCAAAATCAAAACCAGAAGCACACACAGATGACTGATTCAGCTGGATGCAATAACTTCTTTATAAACATAATAATATATATATTTACAATACCATTAGCAGAGTTCTTCTTCAATCTGTTACAGGTAAACACAAGCAGGAGAGTTAGTTTCATTTCAGCAGAGTTCAGAGTGGAAGAGTACAGAGTGGACTGAGCCACGCCCAGCCTTAAGCTTAAGTTCCAGTTTTGATTCTCTGCACAGACTCAGAAGTGGTTAGCTCTCATTGGCTGACTTAGTTGCTATGCCTATTCATTGGCTAACCTTGTTAACATGGCTCTCCCAGTTCATGAATATTCTAACACACTTCACTTCTTCCGTTCTGAACTGAAGAAGCTTCTTGGATGAGAAGCGAAACGTCTTCAAGAAAAAACAAAGCCCAGTTGCCTTTTGAAAAAAAAAAGGCACCTTTGGGATTGGCATCTCCAGTTTGCCAAGCGCTGCAGATCTCGGAAGGCAAATTGTTATCTAAAATCCTTCCCACTGACTTTCTGGGCCTTCCCTTAAGAGCCTCCTATGTATTATATTCTCTTCTTTGGGGGGGATTTTCATTTGCAGGTTTGGGACCTGACCATGCAAGATCTGTGCTCGGGCAAGATGACCTTAGACTCCTTCCGTGGCTTGGTGTTTGTTGGAGGCTTCAGTTATGCTGACATTCTTGGCTCGGCCAAAGGTGGGTCCTATCTCCCCTCTAGCAGGAATGGGGGAATAATCGGCTTGGTTGCATTGGGGAAGCACTGTGATAAATATTGCAAATGAAAGTCTGTAGAGATTCTCCGTCGTCCAGGTCATGGTTGTCCCAAAGGTGCTTTTTTTCAGGAGGCAACTGGACTTTCTTGTTTTTTTTTCTTTTGAAGACGTTTCGCTTCTCATTCGAGAAGCTTCTTCAGCTCTGACAGGATAGTGGGGAGTGGAAGGATTTATATTCCTTGCAGACAGCTGGTTGTTTGCATCCTTTTAGGGGGTCGTTGAAGCCCTTGGAGGTTTATCTGTGTCCTCAGGGTCACCTGAGTACTGCTAATGGTTCCTGTAGTCTGCAATTTTTTTATCTGGAAATCTGTTCATACTCCCACCACCATTCGAAGGGTGTTCACCCCAAATTGGATAGCTACCGTTCGAATGATGTGGGAGTATGAACGGATTTCCAGATAAAAAATTGCAGACTAGGGAACCATTTGCACTACTCTGGTGACCTTTCCTTTTCTTTCCTTTCCTTTCCTTTCCTTTCCTTTCCTTACTTTCCTTTCCTTTCCTTTCCTTTCCTTTCCTTTCCTTTCCTTTCCTTTCCTTTCCTTTCCTTTCCTTTACTTTACTTTACTTTACTTTACTTTTTACTTTACTTTTCCCTTTACTTTTCCCTTTCCCTCTCCTCTCCTCTCCCCCTTTCTTTCTCCCTTCTTTCCTTCTTTCCTTCCTTCCTTCCTTTCTTTCCTTCCTTCCCTTCCTTCTTTCCTTCCTTCCTTCCATCTATCAATCATTTCTGTGTCTATCTATTATCTCTCTCATCTATCTGTCTATTTATCTATCTATCTATCTATCTATCTATCTATCTATCTATCTATCTATCTATCTATCTATCTATCTATCTATCTATCTATCTATCTATCTATCCATCCTCTATCTATATCTATATCTCATACTTCTTACCATCCATCTCCCTCAGAGAAGGGCTCTGGGCATTGTACAATGTAATCAATAAAATTAAGCATTAAATGCAGAGTACACTTCAAGACTAAAGATTTTTTAAAAAAATATAAAAGAACATGACAAAATTACCAAAGATGGAGACTTCCAAGATGGGAAGGTTAGCAGTTGTTAAATACAGGCAGGAAGATGGGTTATCCTAGGGCCAAGCAGCCCCATGGTTGCGTGGGCTTTTGTGTCCCCCATGCAAGGATACACTGCCAAGTTTTGACCCCTTTGAAGAAGGCCAAGAGATTGGGGGCTTTCCTCACCTCTGAGGGCAAGATGTTCCACAGTACAGGAAATGCGGCCATAAAGACCCTCTTCTTAGATCCCGCCAGTAAAAATTCTTTGACTGATGGGGTCTCTAGCATGCCTTCTTCGCCGCCTGAACGAATGGGAAAGGCTGATGTGATGGGGTGAAGCCGGTTCCGTAAGTAATCTGGCCCTGAACTGCACACATCTGGTGTTCTGACCCAGCTCCCCAAACACGACAAACCCTCTGAAGTTAACTCAAAGATTCCTTTATTAGGAGCGCCAGCAGCCCTGGTAAAAAGTTTCTCTCTCAACGCAGGCTAACAAGTCCGTCCGGCCGGGAGATGAATAGTTGTCTGTCACATCTATTCATCCCCGCCCCCTGCCCTTTATCCCCAGAGCTAGGGTGGGGCTTTGCTAGCAGCAGTGGCTCTTCCGTCCCAAGGATCGGCCCATAGATTTCCACTGCTCTCCTCTGCCTTCTGCGCATCTGTGTGTCAGGAACTGGACCCAGCTGTTCCTCCTCTTCCTCATCAGCCACCTCCAGACCTGGGGGCTGTTGACTCTCCATCTGAGGGCTGACAGACGGCGCAGGCTCCGCCTCTGTCTCTCTCTGCCAGCTCCACTCCCTCTTCCCCCTCGGAGCTCTCGGGTTGCCTTGATGCTGACCCTGACTCCCACGCCGCCGCCGCCTCTGATTTGGCTGCTGGAGGGGCCGGCGACCGACAGGCCACAACATCTGGAGGACACCTGTTGGAGAATGATATTGCAGATGTTTGGATTGACATCCCCTTGGTGTTCAATTCAATGCCATTCCTCTCTTAAGTTCTGAGTTCACCATCTCTGATTGCAGGCTGGGCGGCTTCGGTGACCTTTAACCCCAGGGAACAGGCCCAGTTCCAAGCGTTCCACCAACGGAAAGACACGTTCAGCTTGGGCGTCTGCAACGGTTGCCAGCTGATGGCACTGCTAGTTTGGGTAGGAGCCGAGAACTCCGAAGCCAAAGACCTTGGTAAGACACATCACCGCTCCCGACGTTCCCCTTGTTCCAAGCATCTCTACGTCAAAGATAACGTGGGAAAGGCTCCCTTCAATCTCTGACCTTCTCTTCCCTAGATGGGTCCGTTCAACCGGGGTTGCTGCTGAGTCCCAACGACTCTGGCCGGTTTGAGTCGCGTTTTGTGAATTTGGGGATTGAGGAAAGTCCAGCCTTGATGCTATGAGGCATGGCGGGATCTACTCTGGGCATCTGGGTGGCCCACGGAGAAGGTAATTGAAATGGGGTTTCAATACAGGGCACAAGGAACATCCTCTCTCTTTAATTTTTTTTGGTAGGTCTTTTTTCATTTGAAACGTAGATATCACACATGTTTTATTGCACTGTGAGTTATACAGAGTTTTTAGGTCAATGCATATTCTCCCCTTATTAGAGAGATTACCAGGGAGGGCAGACAATTTTTATGTAGACCAGGGGTCAGCAACCTGTGGCTCTGGAGCCACATGTGGTTCTTTCATCCCTCTGCTACGGCTCCCTGTCACCAGTCGGCACCACAATTTTGAGAGGAGCTTCCGGTTTGGGTGGTGGGGGGGGGGGAAGCAGGGCGTTCCAGGAGGAGACTGTATGGCAAGGGGCGGGTTTTCCAGTCAGCTCCACAATTGATAGAGCTTTCGGTTAGGACTGGTAGAAGAAAAAGGACGCCGCGCTAGGAGGAGACTCTATGGTGGGGGAACTGGACTTCTGGTGGGCTCCATAATTGAACGGGGGCCTTCCGGTTAGGAACCTTTGTGGCTCTTTCAGTGTTTAAGGTTGCCGACCCCTGATGTAGACTATCTCCTCCGGGATTCAAACCCGGCTACCACGCGTTCAGTAGCAAAATTCTGTCCAGCTGCAACAACTACAAGGAAAATTTGATTACAGAATTAAAGATGTTTACTGCACCAATTTCTTGTAGATATCTCTTAACAATCTTTAGAGAATCTATATTTACACACACACATACTTACCCGCTCTCCCATCATGTAACCAAGGGCAAGAGCTGTACTGTTTGATAGCATGTATTTTATTATTATGGACATTATTACTTATTATTAGTAGTAATATCTTTTAACACTGTTGTAAACAGTGATAATTTTTGTCTATTGCTGGTCTGTGACCGTAATAAAGTTTTTATTATTATTATTATTATTATTATTATTATTATTATTATTATTATTATTATTATTATTATTATTATTATTGTTGTTGTTGTTGTTGTTGTTGTTGTTGTTGTTGTTGTTGTTGTTGTTGTTGTTAGAACACTGTTCAAACGATTGGGTGTGTTAATATATGATTAAGCCACAAATCATTGTTATGTGTATATTGCTTTAAATGCATTGTGGATGATTACTATATAAGCAAGCAAGAGAGCATGTTCAGTGTGGTTGGTGGTTTAGTGTGGTTTAGTGTGGTGAGTGGTGTTTGACGGTGTGTTCCGGATTGAAGACTCTCTGCTGCTTTACTGATGAGTAGATTACATTATGACTGTTTGGAATTGCTGTGAAGAAGAAGAATAACTATCTGTGATAGTATAGAATTGAGTAATAGCTGTAATCTTTGTTTGTGAGTTAAAACAAAGATAGGCAAGAAGAAGAAACTTCGCATTGACTGAATAACTGTGTATGACTTGGACTTCCTATTTAACTTTGCTACTATTCAAGTAAAACTATTTTGTACATACTAAAGATATTCTGTTTATTGACTGAATAACATTCATATCAAACTGCAACACCATTACTACAACACATTTCGCTGTGTATGTGCTTAACAGCACCATAACTCCGTAACAATTATTATTATTATTATTATTATTATTATTATTATTATTATTATTATTATTATTATTATTACTATTATTATTATTATTATTATTATTATTATTATTATTATTATTATTATTATTATTATTATTATTATTATTATTATTATTATTATTATTATTATTATTATTATTATTATTATTATTATTTCATTTGAAACGCCAATGGCAATTTTCTGATTCAAACACTGAATTAAAACAAAAAAAATATTGGAAAGATCTAAATCGTAGAAGAAAATCTTTCCAAGTTCAATTATTATTCTAAGGAATGCACATTGGCGTTTTCAAGATGGATGCCAGAGGGTGGGCGTGGCCAAGGATATTGGCCAGCCATTTAATACCCATTTCCCAGAAGGTACTACCGTGTTTCCCCGAAAAGAAGACCCTGTGTTATATTTTTTTGAACCCTGAAATAAGCGCTTGGCCTTATTGCCATGCACTCAAAAGCCCAATTGGGCTTATTATCAGGGGATGTCTTATTTTGGGGGTGTGGTGTTGCTTCAGACGGGCCTCTCATATATCTTAGCCGAATGATAAGGAAGACATCAGACAATTGTTTCCTTAGGGTGAGAGAGCGCGCCGAAACAGGCTCGGGGAACCTCTTTTATTGGATACAAACAAAGAAAGGGTGTATACAATGATATCATAAGGCACATGATTAAATAGGTCCAATACAAATATTACAACATGGCAAAAAGCTCTGCCCTAGGGCGGAACACAGGTGGGGGGAAGAGGTGATGAGCAGGTTAGAGAAAAGGTGGGGGGAAGAGTACATTCCTGCTAAGTGAGATATTGTTATCTCGTCCTGGTACCGTTTCTGTAAGGCTGCTTGGTAATGTTACCATGCTGGTACGGATGTACACGTGGTCAAGGAAGATTGCCACAACATCTCCACATGGCCAAGGAAGACTATTGCAACATCTCCTCTGTTTTTATTTTTTAAAGGGAGGAATCTTCCTCTTCGCTCATGGCAAACACCTTTTGAGACAGGCTATGCTCGTCCTCAGGTTCCAGAAGGGAAATGTTGTCGTTGATCAAAATATCCTTCCTAGCTGACGGAATGAAGTTTTTGCACATTTGTAAAAGGGAGGGAAGACATTGGATGCAACAGCATAATAAAACAAGCAAAACAACTATAGTTATAATGGTTTTCAGAATGCCTCCTAACCAACTAAAATTGGGTAGCCAAGAGGTCAACCACTCCCACCATGATTCAGAGTCGTCGTATGTCTGTCTTACTGTTTTCACTATGTCGTGTAGTTTGGAGATACTTGTTTCAATATCTCCGGATTGATTCAAATAATTACAGCAGGTAGAATTCAACCATATGCATAAACCTCCCTCCTTACTCAACAAGTAATCTAAAGCCATCCTGTGTTGAGTTAATATGCCTGCTAGTGAGTCAACTTCCACCTGCAGGGCACGTAGCCCCAAAACAGTGGTGTTTGCTAAAGTTTCCATTTGTGCAGATAAAATACGTAGTTGTTTTACGTTCCAGGTCACTCCCAGTTGTGGTATGGCTAAGGCAACCAGCCTTTCTCCTTCTGTCAAATAAGTGTTGTCAGGATCATAACCAAGATCAGCATTGTATTCTCTTCTTTTTCTAGCCCACCCAAATTGTTTTTCCCAGGCACTATTGGGTTGGGACAAGGGGTGTGCTGAAATGCCAGCAGGTGCTAAGGTTCCAATGGTACAGGTGCCATTCCACACGGGTGGCAGTACCTTGCCTGCCCAGTGGCCACAAAGCCAATGTAAACCAGGCGGTAGCCCGTACAGATAAAACCCATGGTGGGCAGTAATTTGTTCCTGTACTTTACAAAAGGCAACCGCTCCTCTTCGGTTGGAAAATAAATCTATGACATTGTTGTCGGTGGTCCTGCACTGAAACAATGAAGGCAATGTTAGATTAGAACAATTATAGCCAGTTTCTACAATTTCAAAGGTATGGTTACAGTTCGGGTAGTCCCCTAGCGAAAAACGGGCCAAGGGGATGTGTTTGCTGTTACCGTTTTCTGTCACTGCTCTGTAACCTTCGTACGAGACGTTCCACCATGTTATGCATATAGGAGCCAGCGGGGGCTGGACTCTATGTGTTAGAATGTACTGGGCAGAATCATAGATAACATGAGTGCGATTGCTTGTTGTGCCAAATACCGTAGTAGCATTCCATCCTGTGATATTCAATGTCCCAGTGGCCATTATGGGCCAGCCCTGCATGTTGGAAGCAGGGCCATGCGTACAAACCCAACAGTCAGACAGATTATTTATTCGGGTAAGACTATGAATGAGACGATGAAACTCATTTGCATGCCAGTCTACTGTACGTGTGGTGCGGTGGTGAATGCGTGGTCGTGCAATCACCCCCCATGGTTCCCAATCAGGAGGGTGAATGTAGGCGCCCTTGGAGGTCCATTCTCCCGTTCTAGTGGAGGCATCGCACCAATACTGCCCTACGGTTGTGTTAGAAGGCTGTAACACCGTAAGGAGAATGCGACGGGGCGACCAGGTTTTCTGAATTATAATGTTGTGTGTGGTTTTCAAAATCTGCTCATTTCTAATCCAATACATATAAGGTAAAAAAGCAAGGTTAGCAATATCGGTACATTGGATTATAAATGGCGTGTTGGGATATTGCGCTTGGCGACGGGGCACCACCTCTAACTTGGGTGATGCGGAAGCTTCACTACGTCCAAGCAAAATAAGCAAAAATATAATAATGCTTAGCAAGGTAAATATAACACCATGATATGAGCATGTTCTGGCATCCACCGGCTTAACAAACTCCTGCCACAAGGATAGGGGATAATGCGGTGGATTGCGGCGAAACAAAGGACATCCTTCAGGCGGGGAATAGGGTGGAGGGTGTCCTGCCCCATTCTCCTGGTCGGGGCAGGAGACAACCTCTGTGAGTTGTCCCTCAATCGGAGGTAATTGGTTGGACGTCATCCCTGGGTGCTGATGTTTTTGGAAGAAAAGGTCTTACGTGCCGTCCAGGTACCCAGAGGACTCGATCAGGAAGTTGAATGGTGGCATATCCTCATCCCCAGGTGATGAGATCGGCAGGTCCTCGCCAAGTCAGGTCCGGAAGGCAGCGATAATAAACAGGTGGTCTGGGCAAGGAGACTGGAACAGCTGCAAAATGACGAGTCGCTGCTGAGGATGGCGGGCTGCCGGTGAGATTCAAAAAGTTCAGGGTATATAGGCAAAGGTTAAGTGTATTTTGCAATGCCGGGAGACCAGGGGGTGTTTTTCCCCTATTGCCAATATATCTATCCAGGGCATGTTTTAATGTCTGATGGGCTCTTTCAATCAGAGCCTGACCCTGGCTATTGTAAGGAATGCCAAATTTGTGGACAATGCCCCATTGGTTACAAAAGGCAGCAAAGGCTGCACTAGTGTAAGCGGGCCCATTGTCTGTTTTTAACTCTTTTGGGCCTCCCAGCGATGCAAAGGTCCGAATACAATGATTGATAACATGTTTGGTGGCTTCACCCCTCTGGGGGGATGCCATAATGTAGCCAGAATATGTGTCAATGGAAACATGTAAATATTTCCAAGGAGCAAATGAAGAATATTGGGTAACATCCATTTGCCAAATTTGGCAACACTCTGTTCCCCTGGGGTTAACCCCCATAGGGATGGAGTTTGCCTGTTGGCTACAAGTGGGGCACTGCTGAACAATGGCAGAGGCCTCATTTGCAGTAATGCCGAATTGTTTGATGAGCGCTTTCTTATTTTGATGAAAATAGGAATGGCTTTCCCACGGAGTGGGAGCTGTTAAGGTCAAAAGAGAAGAAAAGTTTGCAGCAGCCGCTGCTGTGGCATCTGCCACGTCATTGCCCTCCTGGAGAATCCCAGGAAAAGGTTGATGACTTCGAATATGAGAAACATGAAAAAAATGGGTGCGGGCGGAAATTAACTTTTGCAAGGATAAAAAAAGCGAAAGTAATTGTGGTTCCAATGAGGGAGAAAGATAGGCCTCATAGATTGATTTCACAATCTGAGTTACATAGAGGCTATCCAAAATCAGGTTGAAGGGTTTATTTGGAAAGGTAGAAAAAGCCAAAATGGAGGCAGCAAGCTCCGCACGCTGAGCGGAAGTCTGCGGGGGGTAACTTTGGTACACCACCGACCATTGTGGTGCCAGGCACAGGCTCCATACGTTTTGCTTCCGTCGGCAAAAATAGTCAAGGCCTGAGGAAACGGGCTTGAAGAATATGGAGTGTGCCATTGCAGGGGAACTGTTTTCAAAAGAGCCAATCTAGGGTCAGGGGGTGCATGGCAAGAAATTTCGCCTGGCCAATCAGCAAGCGCATATTGAAGAATATCAAAGTTAGCAAGCAAAGTCTCCCAAGTCGATAAAGAACAAGGGACATGAATCGTGGAAGGTTCAATTCCGGCCAGCAACTTTGTTCTGGCACGGGCTTTTGTAATTAGGGCTGCAAAAAGAGCAGGTTTCTGAGAAATAGTGGATCTTGGGGTGTCAGACAAATGAACCCATTCAATAATCAATAATTTTGGAGTTTTCTGCACCACGGCCCCCGTTGGGAGGCCAAGAGTGTTACATATGATAAAAGCTAAGGGGGTGTCGTCTTGAATGCGATCCACCCAGATTTTAGTAAGGGCCTCATTCACTTCTTTCAACACTTGCAGATGTGTTTCATCCAATTTAATAATATCCGCAGGGCTTTTGCCCATTGTTAATGCAGAAAACAACGGAGCCAATTGAGGGGTTGTGAGCCCCATATATGGGCGTGCCCAGTTAATGGAGCCCAAATACTGCTGCAACTGTACTAATGTGGGGGTGAGTGGCAAGTCCAATTTTGGAAGTACAGGCACGGCATGAGAAGCCAAAAGCTTATGACCCAAGTACGAAAAAGGTTGTACTGTTTGAACCTTCTCTGGAGCCATGTGCAGGCCATATTTATGTAGAAGGTTAGTCAAAAAGGGTAATGTTGCTAACACAGTACCCGAAGGTCCACATGCTGCAACCAAAATATCATCCATGTAGTGATATACCAAAAAGTGGGGATATGCCGTTCGGTACGGCTGCAGGGCTTTATCTACAAAATATTGACACATGGTGGGGCTATTGAGCATTCCCTGAGGTAAAACCGTCCATTGATAACGAGAAGCAGGTTTAGCATTGTTGAATTCTGGGACGGTAAATGCAAACAATTGGCGATCTTTCTCATGAAGTGATATTGAGAAAAAGGCATCCTTTAAATCAATAACCATGAGATCCCAATCTTGGGGAATCAAATTTGGGTTGGGAAGGCCGCACTGCAGCGCTCCCATGGGTTGGAGAATCTTATTGACTGCGCGCAAGTCATTTAAGAAACGCCATTTTCCAGATTTCTTTTTTATAACAAACACCGGAGTGTTATACGGGCTCAGGGATGGCTCAATGTGCCCTTTTTGTAATTGCTCCTGTACTAAATCTGTTAAAGCCTTTAGCTTCTCCTGGGTCAATGGCCACTGATCGACCCAAACAGGGGTTTCAGTTTTCAAAGTTAAGCGCAAAGGGGCAGGAAGCAAAACAGAAGAGGACATGACAAGCAAAGTAAAAAGCAGTTACTGCAAGATTAATTTGGCATTAAACTGATGCATGAGATCACGGCCCCACAAATTAAGATGAAGCGGAAGAATGACAGGTTTAATATAGGCAGTGATAGAAGAATCGGGTGAAATTACCGGGAGCCACTCTTTACTAACTTTTGCAGTTTGGACACCGCCCACGCCTCTTACGGCAGGAGAGGCCTCTACTGGCCAATCTGAGGGCCAGTCTTCTTCTCTGATGACTGAGACGTCCGCCCCGGTATCTAAAATTCCAAAAAAGGAACGTTTTTTAATTTGAAACTCAGCTGATGGACGGGCATTTTGCATCGTTCTCTCAATTGCCAACAAATGCTGATAGTCCTCAGGGTCGGTTTCAAGGGGGACAGGTATGGCTGTAGCCACTAGGTCCCCTTTAGAAACACAAACCGGGACATTAGGAACGAAAACCAGGGCAACAGAAGAAAAATCAGAGGAATCTTTTAAAAAAGGGGTTGCTAAAACTCCTTGAGAGATGAAGTCTCGATGAGGAAAAACAAGCAAAGGCATTAGGGTGGGAAGGGGGTTAACATGCATGGGTTTAACAGGAAGGAAATAAGAAGTGCCAGGTATGTCAGCCTCAACTGTCTCACCAGCAACAAGATTAATAAAAGCAGGTAAAGAAGGCGTGGCAGACATGACAGCGTCAGCCTTGCGAGCGGGGCTGGCTGAATGCCCCAATTTTAGTTTCCCGCCTGGGGAGATGAATTGGTGCGACACTGATTAGCCCAATGGAATCCCTTTTTGCATCGGGGGCAGACCGTTCTTGGCCCAGCCCCTCGGGTATTTGATCTGGTCGCACCCCCCCCCCCAGGGGCACGGCATTGTGCCTTAAAGTGGCCAGGCTTTCCACAATTAAAACAATTGCCAGATGGCTTGTTACCAGCCTGCTGAAAGGCAGCGGCCAGAACATTCATTTGATAGGTTTGAGTGCCCACTATTCGACAAGCCTGAAGATAGTCTGCAATCGTTACACCTGGTTTACCCACCAAAGGTTGCAATACGCGCTGGCAATCGGAATTTGCATTTTCATAAGCTAATTTTAACATCAATTCTACTCGGGCTTCCTGATTATCAATTTGGCGCACGAGTGCCTTTTGTAAGTCATCCAAAAAATCCGAATAAGATTGGTTAGGTCCTTGGTGAATCTTTGAAAAGGATTTAATTGGACCTTCCATTACATCATCCACCTTTCTTAGGGCCATCATGGCTGCACGGGACACCAGAGTGCTGGCTTCAGGAGGTGCCTGTGCCTGCTGAGGGGCTGTGGCAAAGCCATCATGTCCCAACAAGTGTCCGGCAGTCACCCCATTAGGAAGACCCTGCCCAATTATCCTCTCAATTTGTTTGCGATATTCCGAAAGCCAGACTGTATACTGTGACGGGGTTAATAACATAGCAAATAACAGTTTCCAATCCTCCAAAACCAACATATAAGTATTTGCAGTTGTTGCCAACAGCCCTTGAGTGTAGGGGGACTGAACCCCATACATAGCTGAAGCCTGTTTCAAATCCTTAATAAGCTTGTAAGGCATAGGAACATAATGAGGAACAGGGGGGGCATTTGGATTGGCTGGATCAGGTCTCATTTCTACCGGGTAACAATGAGACATATCTTCCAAGTCTAATTCCCCATTCTTTAAACCCTTTTTTAGAGCTGCCGCCACCACTCCGTTGGAAATGGGGGTCGGCAGTGACTCTGCTGAGAAAACACCAGCAGGGGGGGAAGCTTCTGGCACGGACGGGAAAACGCCGGCTGAAAAAGAAGCCTTTATTAGGGGCAATTTGTCTTCACTTTGGTATGACGGGGGAGCGTCCGAAACTCCAGTCATTGCATTCTCATAAATTTGCAAACATTCCATGACAACCCGCCATGTGGCAAGAATTTTGGGAGGTGCTCTAGGAACCTCATGTAAATATTTACCCAATTTAAGCCATGTGGACATTTTAAATGATCCCGTCTCTGGGTAAGCAGGACACTTTTGATAGATATATTTGAGAAGGGAAGCAAGATCTGATTTAGTAGGAATAGAAGGATTTTTGCCATTATTTTTTAAAAATAAAATTGAAGACTTGGTCAATTCTCTAAGTTCGTGGAGGTGGAGGCTTAGAGAATTCTGCCCCCATACTCACGATTAAGGGAGGGTGCTCCGTTCGCTGACGGCCGGCCCTGGGTGCGAGGCTTTTTCCAGCCGAATGAGTAGGAGGGTACCAAGAGATGCGTTCCGTAAATCACGTCCGGGGTCGCCAGTTGTGGTGTTGCTTCTGACGGGCCTCTCATATATCTTAGCCGAATGATAAGGAAGACATCAGACAATTGTTTCCTTAGGGTGAGAGAGCGCGCCGAAACAGGCTCGGGGAACCTCTTTTATGGGATACAAACAAAGAAAGGGTGTATACAATGATATCATAAGGCACATGATTAAATAGGTCCAATACAAATATTACAACATGGCAAAAAGCTCTGCCCTAGGGCGGAACACAGGTGGGGGGAAGAGGTGATGAGCAGGTTAGAGAAAAGGTGGGGGGAAGAGTACATTCCTGCTAAGTGAGATATTGTTATCTCGTCCTGGTACCGTTTCTGTAAGGCTGCTTGGTAATGTTACCGTGCTGGTACGGATGTACACGTGGTCAAGGAAGATTGCCACAACATCTCCACATGGCCAAGGAAGAATATTGCAACATGGGGGAAACAGGGTACTAAGGTGGCACTTCCTGCCAACTTAGCATTTTTTCCAAGGAGTTCAACAAACTTTCAGCGGGACACATATCTTCATTTTTATTTTTATGTTTTGCTTTTAAACGTCTGGGCCCGAATGTTTTTTCTTAAATCATAAATGAAGTTGATGCTGGTGGGTGGCATTTTGATTTGCAATGTTCCAGTTTCTCATTTCAAAATAAAAATTAAAATTAAACAACACATTCAGAACAACCCAAGGCAAGTTCAACCCAAAGCAGAAATCCTGGAGGTAAACAGATGAAGATCTGGGCGTCATCTTAATTCCTGCGGGTATATGATGTCAGTGTTTGCCTATTTTCCTGGGCAACCATTCCTTCTAAAGAATGAAGAATTTTCCCCAGCTTTTGCAAGCTGAGATTTAAAAAAGGAAAAGAAGAACTTGACTTATCTCCCGGATCTTAACATTGTTGCCTTGCTCCAATGTGTGCCTTTTTATTGGAGACTGAGGGCCTTGCGAGATGGTGGCTTGGAGTTTGTTTGGTCTTTGAAGTAAAGCAAGGTTGACCCTCAAGCAGGGGTGGGATTCTACAGGTTCGGACCGGTTTGGGCGAACCGGCTGCTCCGACGAGCAGCTGGGAGCGAACCGGTTCGCTCTGACGATCAGGTGAGCCCGCCCGCCCACCCCTGCACTTTACTGACCTATATCTTCTCAGCTGATTCGTGCGACAGAGCGGATTGCCACACCTCAGCTGTGTTTCTCCCCAGCAGTAACGCAGAAGTTAAGTTTCCGTAAAACTGCTCACGCGCGTGAAGCGTGTGATCACCGAACCGGTTGTTAAACCGGCAGGATCCCACCACTGACCTCAAGTAATCCTTGCACTGATATGTCCACCACAATATTCACAGGCTGTAGGCCAGACTGGGAAATTCGGAAAAGAATGGAAGAAGACAAAAGGGAACCCATTTTTTAATACAGAAAAACCTCATTGTTTTTCAACCGCAGAGACTGGGAAGGATGAGATGAGCCCAGCGGTTATTCTTTATTTTTGCTCTTTCTTGGATGGAATCTGAGCCAGGAGAAAAGAAGATTAAACTGGTTGTAAGCCGAGGTAGTCCTCGATTTAACGGCCATAATTGGGGACCAGAATTTCCATTGCTAAGCGAGACAGTTCAGTGATTATGCCTAATTTTACGTCCTTTTTTGTCACGGTGGTTAAGAGCAGGGGTACACAACCTGTAGGCCGCAACCCTCTACCAGTCTGCGGCCTATTCGCAACCAGGCTGTGTGAGTGGCTGGCTGGTAAGTGCGCATGTGTGTGTGTGCACAGCCCCACACTTGCGCGAGCATCGCGTGGGATCGCGTCCCCACTCGCACGAGCGTCACAGGTGCTCGAGGGCCCCACTCGTGTGAGGAACGGGTGCTCGCGCATGCGCCTGCCCCTCCCACAAAACCGTTCCTTCTTTTCCCCCTCCCCCCCTTGCTCTGAGCCGTCAACTTGGAAAGAATGGGGAAATCTGGTTAAAGAGAATCTCTGCAGCTGTTGAGTGAATCGTGCGGACGTTAAATGAGCCATGCGGTTGTTAAGCAAATGCAGCTTTCCCTGTTGATTTTGCGTGTCGGAGGCCGGCTAGGAAAGTTGCAAATAATGATCACGTGACCCCAGGACAACGCAACTGTCTTAAATATATGCCAGTTGCCAAATACGCTGATTTTGATCCCACAACAGTGGGGGATATTGCAACAGTTGTAAGTGCGAGGACTGGTCACTTTTTTCCAATGCTGTTGTAATTTCAATGTAAATTCCAATGCCGTTGTAAGATATCGACCCCTAGACCCCTCGTTTGTGGGGTGCCTCAGGGCTAGGTCCTCTCTCCCCTCCTATTTAATATCTACATGAAACCACTGGGTGAGGTCATCCGACGATTTGGGGTGAGGTATCAGCAATATGCTGATGATACCCAGTTGTATATCTCCACCCCGCGTCAATTCAGTGAAGCAGTAGTTGTGATGTGCCGGTGCCTTGAGGCTGTGAGGGTCTGGCTGTGAGTCAACAGGCTCAGACTTAACCCAGACAAGACCGAGTGGCTGTGGATATTACCTCCTAAAGACTATGTCAACTGTCCATCCTTGACTCTTGGGGGGGAGAAATTGTCCCCCTCAGAACGTGTTCGCAATTTGGCTGTCCTCCTAGACTCACAGCTGAAATTAGATCAACATTTGACAGCTGTAGCTAGGGGGACCTTTGCACAGGTTCGCCTGGTGCACCAACTGCGACCCTACTTGGATCAAGAGGCTTTCCTCACAGTCAATCATGCCCTTGTCACCTCACGATTAGATTATTGCAACGCGCTCTACATGGGGCTACCCTTGAAGAGTGCTTGGAGCCTATAATTGGTCCAGAACACAGCTGCGCGAGCTGTCGTGGGTGCACCTGGGTACACCCACATTACACCAATCCTCCGTGAGCTGCACTGGCTCCCTATTGGTCTCCAGGCACAATTCAAGGTGTTGGTTATTACCTTTAAAGCCCTACATGGCTCAGGGCCAGGTTATATTCGAGACCCCCTTCTGCCACACAGCTCCCAGCGACCGGTGAGATCCCACAGAGTTGGTCTCCTCCAGGTCCCGTCAGCTAAACAGTGCCGGCTGGCGGACCCGCAGGGGAGGGCCTTCTCTGTGGCTGCCCCAGCTCTCTGGAACCAGTTACCTCTGGTGATCTGGACTGCCCCCACCCTATTGGCCTTCTGAAAAGCAGTAAAGACCTGGCTTTTCCGGCAGGCCTGGGGCCATTGATCTCGCGGTTGTAATCGGCGAGATCCGGCCATGAAATTATATGTAGGGGTTTTAAATTGTTTTAATGCTTAATGTTTTGATGTCTATAATGTTTAAGATGTTATAATGTTTTCTTTAAGATGTTTTTAATGTTTATCTGTTGTTAAGCCACCCAGAGTCCTTTGGGAGTTGGGTGGCATATAAATATAATAAAATAAATAAAAATAAATAAATAAATTTCAAATGGTCGCTAAAGGACTACCTGTCCAGGTAGTCCTCGGCTTAACAATAGTTCACTTAGTGACCTTTCAAAGTTACAACGGTACTGAAAAAAGTGACTTATGACCATTTCTTCAGACTTACGACCATTGGAAGCATCCTCACAGTCACGTGATTATAACATTCGAATGCTTCAAAACTGACTCGCATTTATGACGGTTGCAGTGTCCCAAAGTCACGCGATTCCCCTTTTGCGACCTTCTGAAAAGCAAAGTCAATGGGGAAGCCAGATTCACTCAAGAGTCTCTGTGGAGTGGGCGGCACACAAATGCAACTAATAAATTAAATAAATAAATAAACAACCGTGTTACTAATTTAAGAACTGCAGGGATTCGCTTAACAAGCGTTTCAAGAAATGTCGTAAAATGGGGCAAAACTCACTTAACAAATGTGTCACTTAGCAACATAAACTTTGGGCTCAATTGTGGTCGTAAGTTGAGGACTAAATGTATTATTGGGCAACATTGGACCAACATTGGACCAACATTGGGCAACATTGGACCAACATCTAACAGCTGTGGCCAGAGGGACCTTTGCACAAGTTCGTCTTGTGCACCAGTTGCGTCCTTTCTTGGACCGGGAGGCACTACTTACAGTCACTCACGCCCTTGTTACCTCACGTCTTGACTATTGCAACGCACTCTACATGGGTCTACCCTTGAAGAACGTTTGGCGACTGCAGCTAGTGCAGAATGCGGCGGCGCGTGTGGTGATGGGTGTCCCTAGATACACCCATGTAACACCCATCCTTCGCAAACTGCACTGGCTGCCTATAGGTCTCCGAGCGCAATTCAAGGTGTTGGTGATTACCTTTAAAGCCCTACATGGCTTAGGACCAGTTTACCTCCGAGACCGCTGTCACGCAGTGATTTTATATTGCCTGTTACATGTATATGCAGGGAGATGCATCCCTATCAAATATAATGGTTTATTCCTGAGCACGTGATTATCATGTTCCTAGTACGCATGTGTACATTCCTTTCTTTTGATTCAGCCCTTTTGTTCTCTGCTTCTGACGAAGCAACATCTCTTTTATATAGCCAATATGTGATTTCTTATTTTTGTATTAAAATAAATATCTTTTACATTAGAATTATAATGCGGTTTATTTTGACAATGTCAGAGTTCCAGGAAAAGATTCATTTCGCCTCTGATAAGAGTAATTCTTATCTCAACATGATAGCAGACGGATTGGTTCTTGGACCTTAATTAATTCTGACAGATTTATTGCGTTTAGCCTAGTAAGAGAAAGATAAGAATGTCTTCTCCGGAGAAAGAATTTTTACCCCCCCTCGGCCAGCCGGGTGAAGAAACAAAAAGATCTCAAGAGGCATTTTTTTGCCAGCACCTTCTTCGCTTCTAATAACTGCACCGAGAAAGACTGAAACCTCTCTGATGCCGTCTCCCACACCTTCAATTACAGCGGAAGAGGCCCTCCAACAAGAAAAAGATTTTGAAAGGTCAGTCAAAGTCAAAAACACATATTTTCTCCCGGGGGCAAGTTCAACTCAAATGGGGGCCGTTCAAATGGGGGCCGTTCCAAAGATTACTCATTATGAGCCAATTCCGACTCAATTGCTTGAAAGTTTTTCTGAGGAAGTTCCCTCAACCAACATATCTGGCACAGAAAAATATATTGATTCACATTTTAAAGGCCTTCTTGCTAGTAAAGACAGAGAAATTGAATACTTAAGAAAGCAGTTACTAGAAAGCCAACGCCCATATGAAAAACAAGATGTCTGCCAGTCCCACATTCCAGAAGCCTTTCCTGGGCCTTCTTTTCCGGTCTCTCCAACATTAGAGTTCCACCCCAAAATGGGTGTTACCTTTCATATGCCGGAAAGGGAAAGGACATATGACTATACGTCAATAGGGGCTGGCTCTGATCAAAGATTTTATGAACAAAGAGACTCTCCCAAAAGTAATGTTGCAGTGCCATCTAGTGGACAAAATATAGATAGAACAGAATTTTTATTTCAAATGGCTTTAAGCAGGATAGAAATTTTGATCTCTGAGAAAAGACAACCTTTGTCAACTATAACCCAAGAACAATCTTTTCAGCCTGCCCAAACAATACAGGCACAAAGTGCACCACACATCTCTATGGCTGCAAAAATTATGTTGCAAACTCAAGCTACTTCGCAGGCTGAAATTGCTACGCCTGCCCCAACTGTGGCCCAGTTAGTGCCAATTTCTCCACTACCTGCTCCTATGCAGCCAGTCCCTGCTGCTGCACTAGATGTACAACAGCCAGCCCAGGCACCACCACCTGCTCCAATGCAGGCTCCTTTGCCGCCGCCTCTTCAACCCCAAGTGGGTGCACAGGCAATTCCTCAAGCCACACACTTGCAGCGCCCCCTAGCTGCAACACGTCTTCCAAATAGAAGACCCCCAAAGAGGAGATACACTCCAAGATTGCTACGTTGCCAATATTGTGATCGTGTAGGTCACACAAGCAGAGATTGCATCCAATTGCAACGCACCCAATATCCTGTCCAGCCCAGAGGAACAGATTTCAGGGATCAGTATCAACCCAGAAGCACAACGTACAGGAGAAGTGCATCCCAGCCCAGAGGAACAGTCTTCAGAGGCAGCAGAAGCAGAGGTGGCAGCCAACGTCGCCCAGGTCCAAGGCGCGACCCATTTGGCCCATATGCCACTCTTGCCATCACACAAGCTGTCCAACCCTGTCAGCAATATGATAGACATTTATTGTGGACTTTGGACTCAGGTGCCTCAATTAGCATTACTTACCAAAAGCACCTTTTCAAAGAAATGCATGCACCAGAACCAGAACTTCGTGAACTTTATACATTTACTGAACATCCTTGCAAAGTGGAAGGAAAAGGGACTGTTTACATTGAAGAGTTAGATACACTGGTTCCAGATGTTTATTATGTTCCTGCTGCAGCTTTTAATTTGCTTAGTTATACCCATTTAATCAATATTTTAGATTTTCAGATTCATCATTTTAAGAACGCAAGCTACATTGTTAAGAATAGTATGATTGTTGCAGACACAATTGTGATTGCTGGAGTCTTCTACTTAAGGCCAAAACCTGAGCCTCAAAAACAAGCAAGTATAATACCTTCCATTAATGGCAATGCAGGCCCAGAGAGAGCTGTCCAAGAGAGAGATCCTGTGATTGCCTCACTGACTCCTAAAAGCAAAGCTAAGGTTCCTAATTCAAATGTTAACCTTGTTAATTCTCTTACAGGCAGACCCTTACATTACAACTGTATACATAAATGGCACAGGAGAATGGGGCATGCCAGTTTTGACGTCCTTAAGCGCATGCCATTGTTTGCCCAAGGTTTGAATTTCAAAGGATGTAAGGTACATTTGGATTGTGCTGTTTGCAAAAAGGCAAAATCAAAGGCAGCAGCCATTCCAAAACATGCTATACGTAAGTCAACATGCATTTTTGATTTGGTTCATACTGATATTGTGGGTCCTTATGGCCCAACTATTGGCGGTAAAAAGTATTTCTTAACTATTGTTGATAATCATTCTAGATATGGTTATGTCTTTCCTATGAGAGAGAAATCTGAATCGTTTCAGATCTTTAAAGATTTTGCAGTACACGCTTTCAATCAGCATGGGGTGAAGATCCGCAGAATCCAGAGTGATCGTGGTTCTGAATTCATGTCACAACGTTTCCAGGACTGGATGCGCAGAAACGGTATCATTCACCAAACATCTGCCCCATTTACGCTGGCTCAAAATGGAGTCGCAGAATGCCGGCAAGGTGTTCTCCAAACCATGATGCGCTGCCTTCTAGAAGATGCCAATCTGAAACATTCATTTTGGGGCGAAGCACTTAAGTATGCAAACTACCTTATTAATCGCACTTGGAGTAGTGTGATTGACCAAACACCTTTCTACATGCTGTATGGCTACCAGCCACATCTTTCTAATTTACACATTTTTGGTTCATATGCAATGGTGAACATTCCATTAGCGTGAAGAAGAAAAGGTGGCCAAATTGCTAAAAGACTAAGATATATGGGCATTGATGACAATTCGAAATGGGGAAAATTCATTGACTCTAATAATATGATTACAATTTCTAATTCTGCTAACTTTGAAGAAGATTCAGATTGGTCCAAAATACATTCTAATGATCCTGGAGTTTATTTTCCTAGAGATGATCCATCCAACATTCCATCTTCACCTACCGCGGACGCTCATGCTAGCGACAACGATGGAGATGAGGAAGATGAAGAAGATTGGACAACCGCTCCAAGACGTTCCAAGAGAACTACAAAAGGTATTCCTCCAAAGAAATACACATTGCAATGCACAAACAGACCACCACCATTGGTCTGTAATGTTACACTTCCACCAGAGACTTATGCTCAAATCAAATATCTTCCACAAGATGAACAAGATAAATGGCATACCGCCATGCAAGTTGAGATGGACAGTCTCCATAATCTCAAGGTATTTACACCTGCAGCACCTCCTCAAAACAAGAAAGTCATTGGCACACGATGGGTGTACAAAATCAAACAAAAACCAGATGGTGAACTATTATACAAAGCAAGACTAGTAGCACAAGGTTTCGCACAAAGTTATCCTGATGATTACACAAACACTTACTCACCTACAGTGCGGACTGAAAGTGTGAAAATAGCCTTAACTACAGCTTCCATTCTTGGACTTGAAGTTTTCCAATTTGATGTTGAAACTGCCTATCTACATGCAGACCTAGATGAAGAAATCTACGTGAAGTGCGCCCCCGGATTCCGTGACGACCTCCGTGGCCGAGAAGGGGACACGTGGATTCTCAACAAAAGTCTTTATGGTCTGAAACAATCAGGTTTGATGTGGTATAACTGTCTCAAAGACAAACTAAATTCAATGGGCTTTATTAAGTCCGAAACTGATGAATGCGTGTTCACAAAAAGGTTTAGGGATGCATATGAAATTGTTCTTGTTTATGTAGATGATATTGTTTACATTGGTCCTAACAAACAAATGAGTGAAATTTTTGTTTCAGGTCTGAAGAGATTCTTCACATTGAAGTCACTAGGTCACATCAATGATTATTTAGGTGTACAGATTGAAAAGACACAGAAGGGGTTTAGCCTCTCACAACAAGCCAAGGTAGAACAACTCCTACACTATTGCAACATGCAAGATGCTACACCGACACACACTCCTATGCAAACAGATTTTTGTAATTTGAAAGATGAACAAAGTCCTGAGTTCAAGGATCAAACACTTTATCGCTCAGTAATTGGTTCACTACTATACATTAGTGGTTGGACTAGACCAGACATAGCACTTAGTGTCAATTTGTTGTCACGACATGTAGGCAAAGCCACAGAATTCCACTGGTCATGTATTAAGAAGTTACTGAGATACCTAAAATACACTCAACACATGAAATTAAAGCTAGAACCTACACATTCTGATTTTGCTGACTTGTATTGTTATGCAGATGCTGACTGGGCAAGCGATAAGGAATCAAGAAAAAGCACATCAGGTTTCATAATGTACCTAAATGGATGTCCCGTTCATTGGAACGTGAGAAAACAGAGTTTTGTTTCCTGTTCTTCCACAGAGGCGGAATATGCGTGTATTTCTGATGCTAGTAATCAGTTAACTTGGTTCTATTCTTTAGTTACAGATATCTGGACCAAACCGAAGAAGCCAATCACCATGATGGAGGATAATCAATCAGTTGTTTACATTTCAGAAACACGTTTCACAGGTTCTAGGTCCAGACACATTGACATTCGTTATAAAAATGTTAGAGATTTAGTAAGACAAGGTTTCATTAAGTTAGAATATGTGCCAACAGAATATCAGATAGCTGACATCCTGAACAAGCCGTTGCCTGCAGCAAGACATGAATCTTTGACATATCTGATGTGTGTAGAGTGATATAAGCATATCCATCCAACAGACAAAGAAGGGGTGTCAGGCAGTGATTTTATATTGCCTGTTACATGTATATGCAGGGGGATGCATCCCTATCAAATATAATGGTTTATTCCTGAGCACGTGATTATCATGTTCCTAGTACGCATGTGTACATTCCTTTCTTTTGATTCAGCCCTTTTGTTCTCTGCTTCTGACGAAGCAACATCTCTTTTATATAGCCAATATGTGATTTCTTATTTTTGTATTAAAATAAATATCTTTTACATTAGAATTATAATGCAGTTTATTTTGACAATGTCAGAGTTCCAGGAAAAGATTCATTTCGCCTCTGATAAGAGTAATTCTTATCTCAACAACCGCCTTCTCCAACATACCTCCCTAAGACCGATTAGAACCCACAGAGTTGGTCTGCTGGTGGTCCCGTCAGCCAAACAATGTCGGCTGGCGGGCCCATGAACGAGGGCCTTCTCTGTGGCAGCACCGGCTCTCTGGAATACACTACCCCCCGAGATCCGCATTATTCCCACCCTGCCAGCCTTCAGAAAAGCAGTAAAAACATGGCTTTGTCGACAGGCCTGGGGCCAATGATTTTAATACAACACTGATCACTCTTGGCCCCATGAATGATTTATTGTATGGGTTTTTAAATTGTGGTTTTTAATGTTTTTAAATGTTTTAATATCTATTGTTTTTAATGCTTTTTATATTTGTTGTTGCATGTGAATTTTTACTGTTGTGAGCCGCCCAGAGTCTCTGTGGAATGGGCGGCATACAAATGCAACTAATAAATAAATAAATAAACAAATAAATAAATAAATAAATAAATAAATAAATAAATAAATAAATAAATAAATAAATAAATAAATAAATAGATAGATAGATAGATAGATAGATAAATAAATAAATAAATAAACAAACAAACAAACAAACAAACAAACAAACAAACAAACAAACAAACAAACATGGTTCTGTTTTTACAGTGGTGCGGTGGCCTAGAGGATCTCGCCCCACTCTCACCCCACAATCAGGAGGCTGTGAGTTTGATCCTCGGTAGAGGCAGATATTTCTCTGGGCATGATGAGAATATTTCTGCTGAACAAAACTCTGCATTGGCGACAGGAAGGGCATCCGGCCAGTAAACACTCTGCTCCATTCAGTTGGCCAGACTCCACCCTGCAAGGGATTATGGGGTGATTAAAAGAAGATGATGATGGTTCTGTTTTTACAACTAACCTTTTTTTCTTCCTTATCCCAAATAGGTCGGATGCGGTTCCGCTCGTCCGAAATCCTGGCTCGGGTATGCTCGTCTCGGCTGGCCCCGCTTCGCTACGTGGACGACCAAGGGCTGCCCACGGAGGAGTACCCGCTGAACCCGAATGGGTCCCCTTTGGGCATTGCCGGTGTTTGCTCTCCCGATGGGCGTCACCTGGCCATGATGCCCCACCCGGAGCGATGCGTCCTACCCTGGCAGTGGCCTTGGATGCCAACCTCCTGGCGCCAGTCTGTCAAAGTCTCGCCCTGGCTGCGCATGTTCCAGAACGCCTGCGAGTGGTGCGTGCATTATCCAGAGGGGCAACCTTGACGCAGTTTCATCCTGACGTGTTCTTAGCTTGACTGCATCCATTCCCAATTCTGAGCCACCCATTGCAAGCCGTCTTAGATGATGTCCAAGGCCTGGCCAGAAACCTGAAAGCTCTCTTTTCTGTTTGGGCTTCTTTCCCAAGGTCACCCTAAACCAGGTTACTGAACTTACAAGCATCCAGAAATCATAGATACAGATCAAACAGATTAACCAGGTTGATATGATGCAAACTAAAATTGCTATGTGCTGCTTTCTCAAGGTTGCCCTAAACCAAGTTACTGAATTTACAAGCACCCAAAAATCATAGATATGGACCGAACACAGATTAACCAGGTCGACATGATGCAAAATGAAATTGCTTTTGTGCTCCTTTCCCAAGGTCGCCCTAAACCAGGTTAATGAACTTACAAGCATCCAGAAATCAACCCAACACAGATTAACCAGGTTGACATGATGCAAAAGGAAATGGCTTATGTGCTGCTGCTCTGCGTGCAACGCGTTTTCCAAAGTGCCAATAAATGCCAATTCTTTTTTTAAAAAAGTATTTTCTGTACGGCTTGTGTTTGGAGTCAGCGATATATAAAGGTTATCAATACATTTTGGCTGCTAAAAAGCAGGAACAAAAAAAAATAACAATCACACAATATAAGTCCTCGACTTATGACAATTGAACCCATCGTTGCTGTTACTAAGTGCTACTCATCTGTTAAGTGAGTTTTGCCCCATTTTATGGCCTTTCTTGTTAAGTGAATCGCTGTCATGGTTAAGTTAGTAACATGGTTGTTAAGTGAATCCGGATTCCCCATTGACTTTGCTTCTCAGCAGGTTGCAAACTGTGACACATGATCCCGGGACACTGCAACCGTCATAAATATGAACCAGTTGCCAAGCATCTGAATTTTGATCACGTGATCATATGCTACAATGGTTGTAAGTGGGCAAAATTGTCATAAGTCGTTTTTTTCAGTGCCGTTGTAACCATTTGAACGGTCACTAAATGAACTGTCATAAGTTGAGGACTATATGACAGCCTTTGGATCAGCCCAGTGGAGAGCAACGTTAGGTGGTGTATTAATTAAAAAAAAACTATTTATTTAATTTATTGGCCTCCCATCTTACCACAGGGTAATTCTGAGCGGCTTACAATATCTAAAAAGATAAAACGACAGAAATAAAACGCTACAAAATTGCAAAAATAATTAAACTAGATAGAAGGGTTGGAGGTAATGGGAACCCCCCCAAATCTGCTGTCCTTCTCGCCAATTGTAGAAAAGTTGCTATCCTGGAAGCGGAGCCAGACGAAGTTTCCTCCCCGCGCGAGATGCCTCTCAGCCGCGCGCTCCCTCGGTGCGACCGCAGCCGCCACCAGCTCCTGCCCGCGTCTCCCGCCCGCCTGCCTCTTGCCTTAAGCCGCCAGCTGACGGTGGCGGCTGCAGCCTTCCCAGCAGGCGACTGAGACGCAGGGTAGCATCGGGGCTCCGAGGCTCCTTCGGCCGCTTGGCTGGAGAACAGCGGGGATGCGGCTGCGGCCGTTTTTGAGCTCCCCCCGGCTCGGAAGTTTTAGTACCCGGTGTATAAGACGACCCCCGACTTTGGAGAAGATTTTCAAGGGGTAAAAAGTCGTCTTATACGCCAGCACATACGGTACTAAGATTGCTGGATGAGCAGGGACAAAAACAGCTGGGGAAGCCTGGGAAACAGGCCCCTGATCAGTCAACAGGAGTGCTGATTTACCACCAGCTTATCAAGTACTTAGAAGACGAGGGCTGAGCAGCACAAGTAAACTACAGGTAGTCCTTGAGAGAGGAATGGAATGGAGCCTGCCCATTCCATTCGTAACCTGAGGATTCGTGGGAGGAAATCTTGTACCTTGAACGGGATCACTCCCTCCTTTCGCCCACGCATTTGCTAATCGAATGCGAGTCTCGTATTTCAGGGAGGAGAAGGCCATTGGGGGCCTTCTGATGGAACAGGCCACCTGCCTAAGACCACCCAAGGTCTCCCCGACCCACTGAAATACCTCATGCTCCCCAAAATTGCTTCCCCCCCAACCTGCCGTGCCGGGTCACTTAACCTTGTGAAGATCTAGCTTGCAAGCAGTCTCCTCTCCAGCCTCTCAGTCGCGTGCGCCCCTCTGGAGTTCCATTTGGGCCTCCGCAGGCCTCGCCTGGCAGGTTGCTGGCCGAAATGGAGCCTCCGGTGGCTGGATCTGGCCCTCGGATGCTCCGTTTGGCCCTCCGCGGGCCTCACCTGGCCCATTGCCAGCCGAAATGGAGCCTCTGGGGGGCAGATCCAGCCCTCCAACACTCTGTTTGGCCCTCTGCAGGCCTCCCCTGGCCTGTTGCAGTCCAAATTGGAGCTTCCCAGGGGCCAGATCCGTTCCAGTCTGAAAGCTCGGAAAACAAAACCTCTGGTCCCAGTGACCGACCCAGATTGGATCCTGCAACATTATCCCAGGACACGTATATTTGCCTTCATTTGTAGAAATAGTGGCAGTTGTGCCAGCTGCTGTACATCAGCTCCACATTAAGCAATTAATGCAAGTACATTTTAATGGATTACATTTAAGTGAGAAACTTAAAACCACAATTGCAATTTAATAATCAAATCTGTTAGGAGTTTAGGATCTGGGATCCGCCAATGGATTCCCCTTGTCAAACATCTCATAAATTAAAGGAGGTTCTATTAGTATAATGGGTTTTGTGGGAACCCCCCCCCCCCAAAAAAAAACAGGGGTGGGTTCCACTTACCTTCCCAACCGGTTCGCATCACGTCGGAAGTGCGAGTTTTGCAATCGCGCGATCGCTTCGTGCGCCTACATCACACCTACGTCACGTCGAGGAGATGACCTCTGCACATGTGCAGAAGCCTTTGCACATGCGCAGAGGGTTTTTCGCCAGCCGCTTTAAAGGAGCGGCAACCAGAGGACTGGTTCGGGGCATGTGGCCAGCCGGCCATCGCTGCCGGTTCGGCAAGCGGGGAAAAATTTCCGCCACCGGTTCAGGTGAACCGGTCGGAACCGGCAGCGACCCATCACTGCCCAAAAATATACGGCACGGTTCTAATTTCGTCCTTAACGCTCTTGATTTTAATCTAGCCAATCTGTGAAATGGGCAACGTGATTTCACATTTGACAATATAAGATTGTCAAAAGAATCATTTTTTCAGTGGTAAGTAAGTTCTCATAGTGAGACATGTGTCAGTCAAAAGAAACAAAAGAATCCTCAAGTCAGGGATTTGGAAATCATAAAACCAGGGGTGGGTTCTAACTTACCTCGCCGCCGGTTCACTTCCTCCCACGCCGCGTGGCTGCGCGCGCATTGTGCGCCACGTGGCTGCGCATGCATTGTGCGTCGCATGGCTGCGCGTGCATCGTGCGCCACATGGCTGCACCGTGTGGGCACGCACGCATGCGCAGTGCTGAAAACTCAACTTCTGTGCATGCGCAGAAGCAAAACCCAGCAAAAAAATAGAAAAAAAAAGCAAAAAAAAAAGTTGGTACCGGCCACGGACCGGCACCGACAGAGCCGGCTCTGTGACGTTACTACCGGTTCTATAGAACCGGTTAGAACCGGTAGGAACCCACCTCTGCATAAAACATATAATCATAGGGCTGGAAGGGACCTTGGAGGTCTTCTAGTCCAACCCCATGCTCAAGGCAGGAGGCCTTATATCATCCGTGTCAAATGGTTATCCAGTCTATTTTTGAAAACCTCCAGTGATGGAACACCCACAACTCCAAGAGGCAAGCTGTTCCATTGATTACAGGTAGTCCTCGACTTACGACCGCAATTGAGCCCAACATTTCTGTTGTTAAGTGAGACATTTTGTTAAGTGACTTTTGCCCCATTTTACGATCTTCCTTGCCACCGTTGTTAAGTGAATCACTACAGTGGATACATTAGTAATCCAGTTGTTAAGTGAATCTGGCTCCCCCCTTGACTTTGCTTGTCAGTAGGTTGCAAAAAGGGGATCACATGACCTTGGGACCAGGCAACGGTCATAAATATGAACCAGTTGCCAAGCGTTTGAATTTTGATCACGTGACCATGGGGATGCTGCAAAGGTCGTGACTCTGAAAAACGGTCCTCAGTCCCTTTTCTTCAGTGCCGTAACTTTGAACAGTCATTAAACGAACTGTCGTAAGTCAAGGACTTCCTGTAATTGTTCTTACAATTAACTCAGACATTCTGGTGAGACAGACGTTCCCCGAGGATGGGTTCCAGCACGAGTCCGAAAGCTTGGAAGACTAAACCTCTGGTCCCGCTGACCGACACAGATTGGATCCTGCAGGAATTGCATGCTCAGTTTTGGACTAAGCCATCCTGCAGAAATTTTATGCTCCATTTTGGTGGTAAGTCAAGGACAACCGAATACTCAGTTTTTACTGACTGGGGAATTCTGAGAGTTGAAACCCACCCCTCTTAAAAGTTGAAGAACATTCTCCAAAAGTTGCCTTCCTTGGAATCGTTGTGCTCTCTTTTCGTCAACTGGCCTACCTCGCAGGGTTGATGTACTACGAGTGTAAAACCACCACCACCACCGAGTCAGTCGTACACCAGGTGATATGGACTAATTTTAATCTCCACTTTTTTCCAGATCTAATGTTGTGATATTTATTTTTGTGAGAGAAAATCTCATAGCTGGCCGGTTAGCTCAGTTGGTTAGAGTGTGGTGCTAATAACGCCAAGGTCGCGGGTTCAATCCCCGTATGGGCCACACCAGTTTTCCCCCCTATCCACAAGAAAATATAAATCCAATTTTAAAAATGCTTAGATACTTTCACACGTGCTTTTTTAAAAAACACGTTGTGGTGATAAAGCAGCCCTCTGAGTTGTAGAGGATTCGGGAACCCCCATTAATCAAGGCAAGCAAAGCAACCCCCTAACGCTTACCATTGAAACAGCAAAGTTACTTTTATTATTTAATTTTAGGGTGATCCTGCGGGGTATTCCCCCCCCCCTTCCGCATCCTTCCTGTTCGATTAAAAAAAATTAAATTAAAAAGCCTTGCACGGCTTTTTTTAATCTCCTTTTTCTAGGGAGTTTGAACGAGTTTTACAAAATCTCTACTTTTAAACGCGTATTTGCAATTTTGTCGGAAACGGGGTCCTGAGAATGCAAGCAAAGGACATCATGAGCACAATACAAACCAATGAATAAATAAAAACGTTGGTGTTTGTGTTTTTTTGCAGAATTTGCAGAAAAATGCTTTGCAAAAATGGAACAAAGTCAGGTCAGGGGAATCTGACGAGCCACGGATGGTTTACCACTCGATTTTTGCTCGCGTGGGAAATAACTACAGAAACCGGATTTTCTGAATTCCTTTTTCGGGTGGGGAAAAAAAAGAAGAGGACACAACTTGTTTCCCACTGGGGCTTGAACCCAGGACCTTCTGCGTATAAAGCAGACGTGATGACCACTACACTATGAAACCAATTGTAAGAAAACCCTTCCCTGATCTTCTATATGAAGAACACGGATCATAGAATCAGGTAGATAACACTTCCATTGTTGTGCAAATGAAAATGTGATTTTAAAAAAATACTAGAATGTGCAGAAATGGACAGACTAACACTTACAATTAAGGAAAATAAAGAAACTGAATACTTTTTGACCTGGGATTTATTTTATCAATGGTTAGCTGATAAAAACAGGCGTTACAAACGGAAATATAAAGAAAGGATCAATGATATAAAAGGAGGTATGTTGAAATGGATAAGTAAACGTTATTGTTATTGTTATTGTTATTATTATCATTATCATCATCATCACTATTATTATAGAATTAATACTAATGTAATGAACACTGTTGTAAATATTTTGATCTAAAACTATTTGTACACTGTTTAATTGAAAATGGAATTTTTATATGTTATAAAATAAAAAACGGGTTTTCTGCTTATTATTATTATTTTTGCAACCAGTGGCATCTCCCCAAAAGCATTTAACAGAAGTACTTCGCAAAGATTCCCACATCAAAAAGAAATGTACGGAAACAGAAAAACGTTGGAGACGAGGTGGCCGAGTGGTTAAGGCGATGGACTGCTAATCCATTGTGCTCTGCACGCGTGGGTTCGAATCCCACCTTCGTCGACTAATTTTATTTATTTTATTCCTTGACGAATACATTTTGTTGGCTTTAGCCCCGATTCGCCTGTTTAAGCAAAAAGCAACCCCGAGCAGTTCCCCCACTCCAAGCTGAATTCTTCCCCCGCCCCCCCACCGCAAAAAAGGATGTTTGTGTTCCCAAGCCCAACTCGCATCAAGATTTAATAATAATAATAATAACAACAACAGAGTTGGAAGGGACCTTGGAGGTCTTCTAGTCCAACCCCCTGCCTAGGCAGGAAACCCTACACTACTTCAGACAAATAGTTATCCAACATCTTCTTAAAAACTTCCAGTGTTGGAGCATTCACAACTTCTGGAGGCAAGCTGTTCCACGGATTAATTGTTCTAATTGTCAGGAAATTTCTCCTTAGTTCTAAGTTACTTCTCTCCTTGTTTAGTTTCCACCCATTACTTCTTGTTCTACCTTCAGGTGCTTTGGAGAATAGTTTGACTCCCTCTTCTTTGTGGCAACCCCTGAGATATTGGAACACTGCTATCATGTCTCCCCTGATCCTTCTTTTCATTAAAGTAGACATACCCAGTTCCTGCAACCGTTCTTCATATGTTTTAGCCTCCAGTCCCCTAATCATCTTTGTTGCTCTTCTCTGCACTCTTTCTAGAGTCTCAACATCCTTTTTACATCGTGGCGACCAAAACTGAATGCAGTATTCCAAGTGTGGCCTTACCAAGGCATTATAAAGTGGTATTAACACTTCGCGTGATCTTGATTCTATCCCTCTGTTAATGCAGCCTAGAACTGTGTTGGCTTTTTTGGCAGCTGCTGCACACTGCTGGCTCATATTTAAATGGTTGTCCACTAGGACTCCAAGATCCCTCTCACAGTTACTACTGTTGAGCAAGGTACCACATATACTGTACCTGTGCATTTTGTTTTTCTTGCCTAAATGTAGAACCTTACTTTTTTCACCATTGAATTTCATTTTGTTTGATAGCGCCCAATGTTCCAGTCTGTCAAGATCCTTCTGTATCTTGAGCCTATCTTCTGGAGAGTTGGCTATTCCTGCCAGTTTGGTGTCATCTGCAAATTTGATGAGTTCCCCATCTATCCCCTCGTCCAAGTCATTGATGAAGATGTTGAAGAGTACTGGGCCTAAAACAGAGCCTTGGGGTACTCCACTGCATACTTCCCTCCATGTGGATGCAGTTCCATTGAGCACTACGCGTTGAGTGCGGTTGGTTAGCCAGTTTTGAATCCATCTGGTGGTGTTGCTGTCCATCCCACATTTTTCTACTTTATCTAGTAGTAGGTTATGGTCTACTTTATCAAATGCCTTACTGAAGTCCAAGTAAACCACATTGACAGCAATCCTCTCGTCCACTAATTTTGTCACTTTGTCAAAGAATGCAATAAGATTAGTCTGGCATGATCTGTTTTTGACAAACCCATGTTGGCTTTTGGTTATTACTGTCTTTGCTTCTAGGTGTTCGTTGATTCGTTGCTTATCTTTTCCAAAATCTTCCCTGGTATTGAGGTCAGGCTGATAGGTCTGTAGTTTTCTGGATCAGTTTTTTTTCCCTTTTTTGAAGATGGGAACTACATCAGCTCTTTTCCAGTCCTCTGGCAGTTCCCCGGTGCTCCAGGATCTTTGAAAGATATAGTTCAATGGTTCTGAGATCTCATCTGCCAGTTCCTTCAGAACCTTGGGGTGTAATCCATCTGATCCTGGTGATTTGAATTCGTCTAGGGTAGACAGGTGTTCCCTTACCATTTTCTTCCCTATTTTAACTTGTGTTCCTAATATGTTTTTTGTGATGCTGTTTTTGATAGGTTGGACTATTTTTTCCCTTTGTGTAAAGACAGATGCAAAAAACATGTTAAGTAGCTCTGCTTTCTCCCTGTTGCTTGTCACCTTCTTGCCACTTTCTCCCTGCAATGGACCAATTGTTTCCTTGACTTTTTTCTTGTTTTTAATATGTTGGAAGAAGCTTTTTTTGTTACTTTTTACTTTTGTCGCAAGCCTTTGTTCATTGTGAGCCTTAGCTTTCCTCACTTCATCTTTACAGGCTCGGGCTATTTGCTGGTATTCTGCCTTAGTTATTTCCGCTTCTTTCCACTTTTTATACTTGTCATTTTTGTCTTTCAATTTGTCAGAGAGTTCTTTATGCAGCCATGCTGGTTTCTTTTGAGACCTATTGTTTTTCTTCTTCATTGGTATTGTGGTAGTCTGGGCTTTTATAATCTCACTTTTCAAAATTTCCCAAGCTTCTTGAGTTGTTTTCCCCTTGAGTATTCTCATCCATGGAATCTTTCCCAACTTCTCTCTAAGTTTATTGAAATTAGCTCTCTTAAAGTCCAAGACTCTAGTTTGATTTTGTTCTACTGCTTGTGTTTGCATAATGTTGAATTCCATTGGACATTGTTTGGCTGACGGGACCACCAGCAGACCAACTCTGTGGGCTCTAATCGGTCTTAGGGAGGTATGTTAAAGAAGGCGGTCTCGGAGGTAAACTGGTCCTAAGCCATGTAGGGCTTTAAAGGTAATCACCAACACCTTGAATTGAGCTCGGAGACCTATGGGCAGCCAGTGCAGTTCACGAAGGATGGGTGTCACATGGGTGTATCTAGGGACACCCATCACAATAATTAACCATAATTCTGAGATGTTAATGAGCATAATACCACCCACCATGACATGCCTGCTGAGAGAAGGCTGACCACCACCCCATCGCGTGACCCTGGCATGAGCCAAGCTGAGGGAAATAAGGGAATAGAATAGCAGAGGCTTTTATGGGGAAACCATGACATGCCTGCTGAGAGGAGGCTGACCACCCCACCACCCCATCGCGTGACCCTGGCAAGTACCTCAGAGAAATAAAGGGATAAGATAGCAGAGGTTTAAACACAATATAAACCTCCAAAAATAAAGGGGGGAAATTGACATCAATGTTAACCATAATTCTAATATGTTAATAAGCATAAGGTTGCCTGAATTGTATAATTAAAACTAAATGAAGTAATTGAACATTTTATTACATGCGATTCGCACTGGAAATTCTTCATTCATTCTACTTAAATACCATTGAATTGATAAAGACCATTGTCAGTTACAACCATAAACATGAACCATCATGGCATTAAAATGTCCATGGTAAACACGGTTTTTTTTAAAAAAGCGCCATCTGTTGGACGTAAAAGCAACACCATTCCATTACACCAGCGGTTCTCAACCTCGGGGTCGCGACCCCTTGCAAACATGGAGAGCACCAAGAAAGGGAGCCAGGGCCGCGCTCACACGCGCGAAGCCGCCACCGCCTCCGCCTCCTCTTGTTCCTTTTTTTTTTTGCAGAAGGCCTCCTTCCCCCACTCCTCCCCGGCCGCTACTGGCGCGAGGAGGAGGAGGAGGCGGTTTCGCGCGTGCGAGTGTGGCCCCGGCTCCCTTTCTTGGTGCTCTCCGTGTCTCAGTAGGAGAAGAGGTCGCAGTAATAGCGCTGCTCTGTTTCACTCAGCGTTAAACCCTCCATCTTACACCGGCCCTGCCCTGGGGATCGATCCTACAATGGGGTGGAGTGAAGGAGGGAGCCGGGGCCACGCTTGCACGCGCGAAGCCTCCTCCTCCTCCTCGGGCCAGTAGCGGCCGGGGAGGAGGGGGGGAAGGAGGCCTTCTGCAAAAAAAAAAAAAAAAGGGAACGAGAGCACCGCCTCGGCTGTCGCTTGTTGATTTCAAACCTGCCCGCCCGACCAGAGTTGCGGAGGAAGGTTCCAATCCAGAGCAAGCCCGATGACAGGGGGAGGAGGGGGTGTGGCCGTGCGTGCAAAGTGGAAAAATAAAAGCGCCCAGCGCTGAGTCGGTCAAAGTCTCCTAATAAAGTTTCTGTACGTTTCTCTTCCGTGCCTTTGGCCACGGCCATTTCCCCTCCCTTGGGCACTCTGGGGTAGGCGCGCGCAACTAAGGGGCGGACGGATTTAATTCCGCTCCCGGAAAAGGAGGAGGATTAAAAAAAGGGCTGTCCGAGATCTCGCGCACAAGACCCGGATGCGAAGTTGAGACAAGGTTTAGCTCTTCTCTCCGCTTTCTCATACAACAAAAGTGTTGGGGAAGGTCGGGGAGAGAGAGAGAGAGAGAGAGAGAGAGAGAGAGAGAGGCGGCTAACACCGTCCTCTGATGGTCTGGAGGTCTACTAGTGTTCGGTTCCTAACACCATGGGAAATCAAAGGAAATCACCAAAGGGGTCGTGACCCCGAGGTTGAGAACCGCTGCTTTACAGGTTCTCAGCAGAAGTGGTGACACTCAAGGAGCATAGTGGCGCAGCGGAAGCGTGCTGGGCCCATAACCCAGAGGTCGATGGATCGAAACCATCCTCTGCTAATTTCCTTTTTTCCCCCTTTCCTTTCCTCCCCCTTTCCTTTCCCTCTCCTCTCCCTTTCCTTTCCCTTTTCCCCCTTTCCTTTCCCTCTCCTGTCCTTTCCCTTTCCCCCATCTTTCCTTTCCTTTCCCTTATTTCCCCTTTCCTTTCCTTTCCTTTCCTTTCTCCTTTTCCCCCTTTCCTTTCCTCCCTCTCCTTTCCTTCCCCCCCTTTTTCTTTCCTTTCCCTTTTTCCCCTTTCCTTTCCCTTTCCCCCCCTTTCCTTTCTTTTCCCTTTCCTCCCTTTCCTTTCCTTCCCCCCCTCTCCTTTTCTTTCCTTTTCTTTCCTCTCCTTTTCTTTCCTATTTCCCCCCTCTCCTTTTCTTTCCTTTTCTTTCCTTTTCTCTCTTTTCTTTTTCCTCTCCTTTCTTTTTCGTCTCTTTTCCTTTCCTTTCCTTCCCCCCTCCTTTTCTTTCCTTTCCTTTCCTTTCCTTTCTTTTCCCTCCCCTATTCTGGATCCCAGGACAGGTGGAGCCAAAATTCCAATTATTTTTCAGCCCCGTTCCGGCAATTGTCTAACAGCAGTCAATATTTTTATTTGGTTTCTGGAAGAGATCGCAAGCGAAAAAAAAGCGTTTCCTCAGCGTCCTTTGGCTAAGATTTCCGGCCAACGTCGCAGAGATGTTGAAAAACAAGGAATTGGACTCGACAGAAGTGACTAGCTAATTTCCAAGTGAGAGAGAGAGAGAATTTGCAAGTAACACTTCAGAGTCGGCAAGCAGCAGTCAGGATGGCCGAGTTGTCTAAGACGCTGTGTACAGGTGAATCCCACTCCTGACACATAAACAACCTTTTTAAATGGAATGATAATACTTGCTTTTATATTATGTTGTAATATTTTATATTATAATACTTGCTTTTATACCTATGCTATACATTTGTTGGGACTCCCACGTTGCACTTTCTCCTCAGGTGAATTAAAGCAAAATGTCAGAGTACAATTTTCCTGCAAGGACTCTGAGAAAAACTTTCTTTATCTCACCAATCAATACATTCGCATCTATGTTATGACTGAAGGAAGAAAACTGAGAAGTTAACATATGCTTTTATGAAGAAGGTAAGGCTAAGGACAATTGTCAGCAAATTCAAAACAAATAAGCGGGATCCCAAAAGTGCTTTTTCTAAGGGGCCACTGGACTTTTCTTTGAAGCTGTTTCACTTTCTCATCCGAGAAGCTTCTTCAGCTCTGACAGGATCGTGGGGAATGGAAGGATTTAACAGCTGTCTGCAAGGAATCCTTCCATTCCCCACCATCCAGTCAGAGCTGAAGAAGCTTCTTGGAGAAGCGAAACGTCTTCAAAAGACAAAACAACAACAAGAAAGTCCAGTTGCCTCCTGAAAAAAGCACCTTTGGGACAAAACCATGACCTGGACGACTGAGAATCTCTACAGACTTTTATCCAAGAAGCTTCTTCAGCTCTGACTTTAAAAAAAAAGGGGGGGGGGGGTGGAGAAAAGAAAGTCCAGTTGCCTCTTGGAAAAAAGCACCTTTGATACCACTCTATAAAGCCTTAGTAAGACCACATCTAGAATGCTGTATCCAGTTTTGGTCACCACACTATAAAAAAGATGTTGAGACTTTAGAAAGAGTGCAGAGAAAAGCCACCAAGATGATTAGGGGACTGGAGACTAAAACATACGATGAACAGTTGCAGGAACTGGGCATGGCTACTCTAGTGAAGAGAAGGACCAGGGGAGACATGATAGCAGTCTTCCAATATTTGAGGGGCTGCAACAGAGAGAAAGGGGTCAAGCTATTTTCCAAAGCACCCGAAGGCCAGACAATGAATAATGGATGGAAACCGATCAAAGAGAGATTCAATCTGGAAATAAGGAGAAATTTTCTGACTGTGAGAACAATCAACTAATGGAACAGAAGCTGCCTTCGGAAGTTGTGGGAGCTTCATCACTGAAGGCTTTCAAGAAGAGACTGGACTGCCCTCTGTCAGCAATGGTGTAGGGTCTCCTGCTTGGGCAGGGGGTTGAACTAGACGACCTACGAGGTCCTTTCCAACTCTGTTAATCTGTAAACCATGACCTGGATGACTGAGAATCTCCACAGACCCTAGGTCACCAAGCGGTGGTCTGCGGACCACTGGTGGTCCGCGAGAAAAGTTTGGTGGTCTGTGGAGAAATCTTGGCCCCTGGGCCGGATATGGCCGAGCAATTAATCCAGCCCACGCGCAGAAACACAAGGCTGCACTGCCCAACATCACCCCGCCCACATGCCAGCCCCCACTCTTAAGGCCGAGCGCAAACCTCACCTTGAGTATAGCGGTGCGAGCCACACAAGCTGGAACAGGAAGGTAAGACCGCGCTCAGCCGAACAGCTGCCTGGGGGGGGAGAGGTTCAGCCGCCTTTCGGGCCTACATCTCTCCTTCTGCGAGACCTCTGGGTGGGAGGCCCGAGAGAAAGCACCTGCTAGATTCTCTCCGGCTGCTTCTCTCTGCTGTAGTGCGGCATCAGCATTCCGCCTCGGTATATTTGCGCCAGCCAGTGGCACAAGGCAGCCCTCATCTCCTGTTGCTTGGGACTCGGAGCAGTAAACGGCATCCGGTCCAGGGAGCAGCCGGAGTTTGCTGTCCATGGCGGATGCTAGCTTGGCCCCCTGCAAACTCTCATCTCTCGAGGAGCCTGGCCGAAGTTTCCTGTGCCGCTTCAGTGAGCGCTCCTTGAGACGAGTTTGCAGGGGGCCGAACTAGCGTCCGCCATGGACAGCAAACTCCGGCTGCTCCCCGGACCGGACGCCGTTTACCTCTCTGGCGCAAATATACCGAGGCAGAATGCTCATGCTGCGCAAATGCAAGTAGCGCTTCGCTCCCGCAGCTTCCAGCCATCGCAACCCCCGCTTCGGCCCACTTGCTCCCCCCTCTGCCGCAACAGCACCATTATTTCATTCCGGCCGGCTGCACTCCTTTTTGCACGTTTCACCACCTGCAAAGTTGCACATTGCACATGCCACCCCCTATGGTGGAGATTTCCAACCCCACCACAGGCCGGTTCCATATTCCGGAGCTGTAGTAGTCACAGGACTGGCCCTTTGGTCATCCCGGAGCAGCTCCTCCACCCGGGTGCAGGAAAAGGAAAAGGAAAGGAGGAAAAAAGGAAAGGAGAGGAGAGGAAAGAAGGAAAGAGGAGGAAAGGAAAGGAAGAGGAGGAAAGGAAAGGAAAGGAGGAAAGGAAAGGAAAGGAGAGGAGAGGAAAGAAGGAAATAAGAGGAAGGGAAAGAGAAGGAAAGGAAAGAAGGAAAGGAAAGGAGAGGAAAGAAGGAAAGAAGAGGAAAGGAAAGGAAAGAAGGAAAGGAAAGGAAAGGAAAGAAGAAAGGGGTGAAGGGAAGGGACTACAGCTACAGCTCTGGAATATGGGACTGACTTTCCCAACATCAGCAAGCCACCATCAATTAAGCTTCAATAATTTTGTTACAATTACACTAACTTTAATAATTTTGTTACAATTAAACAACCTTTAAATATTTTTTATGATTAAATAAGCATTATCTTTTCTTTTATGTACACTGAGATCATATGCACCAAGACAAATTCCTTGTGTGTCCAATCACACTTGGCCAATAAAATTCTATTCTATTCTATTTACCATTTTGTTATAATTAAATAAGGATTTATAATTTTGTTATATTAAATAAGTGCATTTCATATTAATAAAATGGAAGTTCTCTGATCATTATTTTATAAATGTATTTATCTTTTTTTAAAAAATCATATTAGTGGTCTGCGGGATTTAAAATTATGAATTAGGGTCCATGGGATTTATAATTATGAATTTGGTGGTCCATGAGGTCCAAAAGGTTGGGGACCCCTGCACGTAGACAATTAAGTGGGGTGGAAAAGCTAAAAGGAGAAACTATTGCCACATGGACATAAATATTTGCTGCCTCCATTAATGGTCTTATTTGCTCACAACTGTTGTGGTGGAAGTGGTGGCTCTTAAAAGAGCCTTTGGGGGGGGGGGTGAGTGGGCCTCGGCGCGTCGTCTTTTACGCCCTCTCCCCGCGGATGCGTCGGGCCAGCTGGATGTCCTTGGGCATGATGGTGACGCGCTTGGCGTGGATGGCGCAGAGGTTGGTGTCCTCGAAGAGCCCCACCAGGTAAGCCTCGCTCGCCTCCTGCAGAGCCATGACGGCAGAGCTCTGGAAGCGCAGGTCGGTCTTGAAGTCCTGCGCGATCTCGCGCACAAGCCGCTGGAAGGGCAGCTTGCGGATCAGCAGCTCCGTCGACTTCTGGTAGCGGCGGATCTCGCGCAGGGCCACGGTCCCCGGCCGGTAGCGGTGAGGCTTCTTCACGCCGCCCGTGGCCGGCGCGCTCTTCCGCGCCGCCTTGGTGGCCAACTGCTTGCGGGGCGCCTTCCCGCCGGTCGATTTGCGAGCCGTTTGCTTGGTACGAGCCATGATCTCACCAACGCTGGAACTTCAGCCTTGGAATCACGCGGAATGAAGCTCGGGCACCGGTCTGTCGGCCTTTTTATAGCCCGCGCCTTTAGCCTGATTGGCTGAAACGGTTGAGTTCGAATGTCTAGTCTCGACGCTGATTGGATACCATTAAAATAATACCTTTCTCTCGCTCTGCCTCCCACCGAGATCCTCAGTTGCCGAGGCTTTGTTTCCACGGCCACAATAATCCGACTCTGAATTAATTACAAAATATCAACCCTTGGCAATGGTTCTTATGCCCCCCCCCCCCCCGAAACTGTTTCAAGCTACTTGCGTGAAATCGTGGGATTAAAACACCCAGCATTGATGCGTTTCATCATTCGGCCTGTGTGTTACAACCAGGGTAACTGGGAGTATTAATTTCGTATTAGTAAATTCGGCAAAAACCCAGTGTTGACCTAAGCAAAGTGCAAATCCTTAGCATTTCGCTTTCATTTGCCTTGTTTTCATTCCTAGATTTTATAATGCCCGATTCTAATTGCTTTAAATAGCTTTGAGTGTTATAGGTCAGGATTGCAATGTTCTGCACGCATATACAAGACTCCTGAATTTGGGGGGGGGGGGGGGGGCTCCGGTGTGTGCGTGTTTTGAACAAGCAGAAATACGGATACATTTGTGGTTTTAAAAATGAGTATGGTTTTTGTTGGGTGAGATACGTCTTAACTTTTAAGATTAATGCCTGGGACGGAAACTGCCCTATTTCAAATCTTCAGAAGCAGACACAACGTCAGTTGCTTCGAAAGAAAATTAGCTTGGATCTATGTAAAATAGGATCTATATATATATATCCTATTTTACATAGATCCAAGCTGCTTATATATATATAAATATATAAAATTGTGTATATATAAATATATAAAAGCAGCTCGGATCTATATAAAATATTCTATATAGATCCTATTTTACATAGACCCAAGCTGCTTAAATATATATAAATATATATAAAATTGTGTATATATATATATAAAAGCCACTCGAATCTATATAAAATAGGATCTATATATATCATATTTTACATAGATCCAAGCTGCTTTTCTATATATATAAACTATATTTATTTATTTTTATATATAATATTTATTATTATATATAATAAAACGCTTTATTGCTTAGTCACCGGATTGTTGGCTACGCTCTTGACAGTTTTTTGAATTGCATTCAGAAAACTGTCTTTAACAGTAGCTACTTTGAAAAGCCCGCCACGTAGGAGATTGGATGGTGGTGGTGACTTGATTAGCCAAACAGGAAACGTCCTTTTCGTTTGAAATTGCCGCCATGGCCAGAGCTTTTTATGCCTCAGATGCATCGTTTTATTTCATTTTCCTCCTCTTTTAAAAAGCTACTGTTTACAAACTGAGCACTCAGTAAATAACTGTATATTTTCTAGTATTTACTGTCTTAAAACAATGTACGGCAATCCGAACGAATTTTCTCGGTTTGCTATTATCCAAACTGAATGTGGGTTTCAAAAATTGCCTTGGGCTCTAGGACTCGATGGGATATCAAAGGTTGCTTTTGCAACAGGCAAATGGACTTCCTTCCGATTTTCTTTGAAAACGTTTCGCTCGCCTCTCATCCAGGAAGCTTCTTCAGTTGAACTTCCAAGAACCTTCTCGGATGAGAAGCCAAACGTTTCCAAAGGGGGGGGAAGCAACCTCAAGAAATTCGAGTTGCCTTTTGGAAAAAAGCACCTATGGGACAACCATGACCTGGATAATTGAGAATCTACAGAGACTGGATGGAATGTATTATTCTATTCACTCGGATGGCTCAGATGTCTGCTTTTCATTGTAATTATATCCTGAGAAAGACGTTTAAATGTATCATGTAATCTTACGTGCTTTTCTGGAGGAAATTCAAGGGATCTCAGGATACTATTTCACTTAGCAAGTTGAGACAAGCTCTTTCCAGGAAAAGGTGGATGGCTCTTAAAAGAGCCTTTGGGTGTCGTGTTCTTGGCAGCCGAGAGTGAGTCTGCAGGTAAGAGAGTGGCTTCTACTTTCCTTTGGCCTTGTGGCTCTCGGTCTTCTTGGGCAGCAGGACGGCTTGGATGTTGGGCAAGACGCCTCCCTGGGCGATGGTGACTTTGCCCAGCAGTTTGTTCAGCTCCTCGTCGTTGCGGATGGCCAGCTGCAAGTGGCGCGGGATGATCCGCGTCTTCTTGTTGTCCCGGGCCGCGTTGCCCGCCAGCTCCAAGATTTCAGCCGTCAGGTACTCCAGCACCGCGGCCAGGTAGACAGGCGCCCCGGCTCCCACTCTCTCCGCGTAGTTGCCCTTGCGAAGCAGACGATGCACGCGGCCCACGGGGAACTGCAACCCGGCGCGGGAAGAGCGAGTCTTGGCCTTAGCCCTGGCTTTGCCTCCTTGCTTGCCGCGTCCAGACATGTTGAGATTCAAGAGTGGCAACGCTGAAAAAGCTTGATCCGAGAATGATGTTTCCCGGTGGGCGCTTTGTCTCATTTTATTCACTCGAAAAGCTTGCAAATGCGAATTCCTATTGGTTCGTTTCTGCCGAGGTTTTCCTGCGTCCAATGAAACAAAACAAAACACAACGGTTTTCGACCGCCCAATAGAGAAGAGGTGCTCTATTGCAGTCCAATAGAAACCGGCTCCTCAGGATTCGGTCATTAGCATAGTAAATGTACGGAAGTGGGTGGGGCTCTGCTTCTGAGCCAATGAAAAAGGAGGCTTTGAACACCTTCATTTGCGTATGGCCCCTATAAATAGGGACCAGACAAGAGTTTCTTCTCCAGTTCCGTTCTTTTTTTGTTTGCTTAGATCGGTTTGTCTCGCTAAGAGATTTGATCATGCCTGAGGCGGCTAAGTCTGCTCCCGTGCCCAAGAAGGGCTCCAAGAAAGCCATGACTAAGACGCAGAAGAAAGGGGACAAGAAGCGCAAGAAGACCCGCAAGGAGAGCTACTCCATCTACGTCTACAAGGTGCTGAAGCAGGTCCACCCCGACACCGGCATCTCCTCCAAGGCCATGAGCATCATGAACTCCTTCGTCAACGACATCTTTGAGCGCATTGCGGCCGAGGCTTCCCGCCTGGCTCACTACAACAAGCGCTCCACCATCACCTCCCGCGAGATCCAGACAGCCGTCCGCCTCCTGCTGCCCGGCGAGCTGGCTAAGCACGCTGTCTCCGAGGGCACCAAAGCCGTCACTAAATACACCAGCTCCAAGTAAAGCTTCTTTCCTGCAAAATGTGCAGGGATCCTGAAGCTAACACCAAAGGCTCTTTTAAGGGCCACCTACTTTCTCAAAAAAAGAACTGCAGCTATCTGATTGAAAAGTCTGGTTTGCAAAGACTTCAACTGGCCTAACTTTCCACAATTTGACCTAAGGGAAAATGTTTTTGTGGCACTTGTTAAATTGCAAGATGAGAAATTGTGATTGCAACGAAGTGGTCCTAGAGTCCTTAATTTAAAACCGATTTAAAACCTCTTGAGAAAAATTACCCCCTGGGTAAGAGAAATGCAAGTTATAAAATGGAAACTTCCTATAGTGCAGGGGTTTCCAATCTTTTCTATACCCCTAAATGCTTCCAGAAGTTGTGAATGCTCCAACACTGGAAGTTTTTAAGAAGATGTTGGATAACCATTTGTCTGAAGTGGTGTAGGGTTTCCTGCCTAAGCAGGGGGTTGGACTAGAAGACCTCCAAGGTCCCTTCCAACTCTTCTATTCTATTCTAAATATAATGATAGGGTTTACATGAAGAGGAAAAGTGTCATAAATGGCCTAGTTCAGGGCTCAGCAACCTTAAATACTCAAAGAGCCATTTAGACCCGTTTCCCACAGAAAAGAAAACACCGGGAGCCACAAAACCCTTCCCGTGCCTGACTATTTCCTGAGTGGCCACAGAACTAGCATATGTAGTTAAATTAAACATTCTGTTTTCTTCTGAAACTTTTCTTTTCTTGGATTTATCCATGGTTGGCCTACCGGGGGTTGAAAAGCTCAATAAATTGCATGCCAGCAGGTATCACACATTGGCGGTTGTGACGCATATTTTGAGTGACAGGGAGCCGCAGCAGAGGGATGAAAGAGCCACATGCGGCTCCAGAGATGCGGGTTGCTGACCCCTGTCCTGGTTAGCTCAGTTGCTGGGTGTGTAAAGGGGCCACAATAGTCTGCTGTTTTTACCTCTTTGTCCTTTCCCACGCTGCCACTTGGAACATCAATGCAAGGTCTGCCTGATAATTTTTTTTAAAGTACCCTCCGTAAAATATGAATGCAAGAAAAGAATACAGAGCCTCAAAGTTGGAAGTTCTTGTAAATCTCTTTAAAAATCGTTATTGAATACAAAGATAAAGCATAGGCTAAGAAAGGGAAGGAAGAAAAAGATACATTGGAAAAAAATGATTTCTTTTTAAAAGAAACCGGTTTGGTCTATGAATAAGGCACCAGACAAGAAAGAAACCAGGAAACAAACATTCTAGTCCTGATTTAGGCATGAAAGCAGCTGGGTGGCTTTGGGCCAATCACCAGGAGTTTCTGAGTTCTAGACCCACCTTAGGCATGAAAACTAGCTGGGTACCATTAGGCCAGTCAGTCTCTCTCAGCTCAGCCCACCTCACAGGGTTGTTGTGTGAAAAATGGGAACAAGGAGCATTGCTATTTTGAATTATTTGTGAAAGTAATAAAGGTGGAATAAAAAGAATATTTGCGTGTATATCCAAATCTGAGCTCTGTGTGAAAAGTGAAGTTTTCTGGCTGAATTGAGTTCTACCGCCAATTCTGAGATGCGCCTTGGACTAACTCCTCAGGGAATGCTCGCATCTCAAAATGGAGTGGTTTTTCGGCTTTCCAGACCCTGGGGAACATGAATATGTGTTTCTTTTCCAAATCTGAGCTCTGTGTGAAAAGTGAGGTTTTCTGACTGAATTGAGTTCTACCGCCAATTCTATATCTTGGGAAAAGTATACACAGTCATTTGGAGATGTAGAAAGAAAGAGAGAATTTATACTTTTATGTATTTTTATGTATATTATGTTATGAATTTTAATACATACATATAAAACCTTCCCTACCATTTCAATCAAAAATCTCTTCAACCCATATCTCTATTAGCAAATAATAAATCATTCAAGCTTAATGAGCAAAAGTCCACTTAAGAAAGTTCTTTTAAATCTCCAATGGGATAGCAGCGTTAGCTTTTAGGAAGTTTCAAAAGTATGAGACTACAGCTAGTCCTCAACTTAAAATTTAAGAGTCTAAAATTTCTGTTGATAAGCAAGGCAGTTTATTAAAGTTTGTTGCAAAATCAAAACCAGAAGCTCACACAGATGACTGATTCAGCTGGATTCAATAACTTCTTTATAAACATAATATATATATATTTACAATACCACAAGTAGAATTTTTCTTCAATCAGTTACAGACAGCAGAGAACAGTTAGTTTCATTTCAGCAGAGTTCAGAGTGGAAGAGTACAGAGTGGAGACTGGAGCCACACCCAGCCTTAAGCTTAAGTATTCAGTTTCGATTCTCTGCACAGACTCAGAAGTGGTTAGCTCCTATTGGCTGAATCAGTTGCTATGCCTATTCATTGGCTAACCTTGTTAACATGGCTCTCCCAGTCATGAATATTCTAACACAGTTGTTAAGTGAATCACTGCAGCTGTTAAATTAATATGGTTGTTAAGTGAATCTGGCTTCCCCCCCATGAATTTGCTTGTCAGAAGGAGGCAAAAGGTGATCACATGACCCCGGGACAATGCAAACGCCGTATATATGAGTCAGTTGCCAAACGTCTGAATGTTGATCGCATAACCAGGGGGATATTGCAATAGTTGTGTGAAAAATGGCCATAAGTCACTTTTTCAGTGCCACTAATTTCCAACGATCACTACAGTGGTGAAATCCAATTTTTTTTTACTACCGGTTCTGTGGGCGTGGCTTGGTGGGCGTGGTGTGTGGTGAGGCTTAGTGGGCGTGGCAGGGGAAGCATGCTGCAAAATCTCCATTCCCACCCCACTCTGGGGCCAGCCAGAGGTGGTATTTGCCGGTTCTCTGGGCTACTCAAAATTTCCACTACCGGTTCTCCAGAACCTGTCAGAACCTGCTGGATTTCACCCCTGGATGTCACTAAGTGAAATGTTGTAAGTGGATGACTCGCTGTATTTGGGGAACTCCTTTGAAAGTCGCATTTCTACAAATTCTCTGCGCCTCCTCATGTCCTTGAAAAAAAGGCTACTGTCACAATGAAATAGCTACGATGGGTTTCTTAAAAATGAACTTTTTCCAAGCGGCAACTGGACTTTCTGGTTTTTTCTTTGAAGACGTTTCGCTTCTCATCCAAGAAGCTTCTTCAGCTCTGAACTGAGCTATGAGCTGAAGAAGCTTCTTGGATGAGAAGCGAAACGTCTTCAAAGAAAAAAAAAGAAAACCCAAGAAAGTCCAGTTGCCTCCTGAAAAAGCACCTTTGGGACAACCATGACCTGGATGACTGAGAATCTCTACGAACTTGAAGAAAAAAAATGGATTTTTTTGCGTTGGCCGGGAATCGAACCCAGGTCAACTGCTTGGATGGCAGCTATGCTCACCACTATACCGCCAACGCTTACACCTTTATTGTTTTTTCCCCAAAGCTAACAATTCCTGAAGGTTGCGTTTCTGGCTCTCCACATGGTGGTGCCATTGGCTAAACTTGTGGATTCTCTCAGCTCCTCCAATAATTTATCCTTCCTAGATCATTAAACTTTCTTCAAAGAATGCCTCTCCTTTTTCATGCAATTAAAATAAACCACATATTTTTCAGCCCTCCATAAGAGAAAGGAAAGCCACAGATCTGGATTCCTTCATAAGTAACCAAGCCAAGCGTATATTAACCACCTTGAAACATGTATTAGAAATCAGGATGGAGTGAGTAACTCCCAGGAGTAACTTTCCCAGTGAGGAAGAAATGGATCCCTGATCCAGGGGAGGTTCGAACTCACAACTTCGGCATCGCTAGAGGCAAAGTACTGCTGTATAAGTACTGCGCGCTAACCAATTGTGCCACTGGAGCAACTGTCTAATTTGTGGTTTTTTCCTCAAGCTTAGCAACTTTTTTTTAAAAAAGTAATTTTTATTATTTTTATCTTCAAAAACAAAAAACAAAAACAAATCCAAAAACAAACATATAAGGAAAAAAGTTTCCATTTTACAACAGTTCCGTATCAGTATATATCTACAATTTGTATTTTCTCCCCCTTCATAGTCACATATTTATATTTGTGGTTCCCTTATTCCTTGCATATTATATATACTGCTTCTTACATATTATGCTTTGTTATTATATCAATATATTACTTTACATACATTGTATGTTTAATACCATTTTACTAATATTTCCTAATTTCTAAATCATCACTATTGTATATTTTCTTACTTATTATTCCTATCCTCTAGCCATTTATACCATTTGTTCCATATTAAATACTATTCCGTTTCATCTTTTTCTTTCATTTCTTTCGTCAATTTATCCATTTCCTCAGAGTCCAAAATTTTCCTTATCACCTCTCTGGTATGACATTATTTTTCCAGTTTTGTGCATAAGTTATCCTAGCTGCGGTTATAATATGGAGAATTAGATATTGTATTTCTTTATTATAGTTTCTTGTGGGTATACCCAGTAAAAATAATTCTGGTTTCCAGGCTTATCTTAGCAACTTTAAGATGCGTGGATTTCAACTGCTGGCATACTGGCTGGGGCATTCTGGGAGTTGAAGTTCACGCATCTTAAAATTGCTAAGGTTGAGAAATTGGCCTCAGCAGCTCCTCCGATGCAAGCAGAAGTATGCAACAGGTTAAACCTTAATGTGAAATTACACACACACACACACACACACACACACACACACACACACACACTACACACACACACACAAATATATTTACACATACTTGTCTATGGCTCAGCAAATTATAGTGTAAACATATTGGGAATATGGCTTTATTGCCTCACAAAAACAGCAACCATTTTAAATTGGAGCCCAGCTTTGAAAAATGTGGAGTTATTCAGAGTAACAGTCCCCCAAAGTGCTTTTTCAAGAGGCAACTGGACTTTCTTGCTGTTGTTTTTTTTCTTTGAAGACGTTTCGCTTCTCATCCAAGCAGCTTCTTCAGCTCTGACAGGATAGTGGGGAATCTCAGAACTGAAGAAGCTTCTTGGATGACAAGCAAAATGTCTTCAAAGGGAAAAACCCCCCAATAAAGTCCAGTTGCTTCCTGAAAAAAGCACTTTTGGGACAACCATGACCTGGAGAAATGAGAATCTCTACAGACAATCAGAGTAACAGAGTTGGAAGGGGCCTTGGAGGTCTTCTAGTCCAACCCCCTGCTCAGGGAGGAAACCCTATATACTCGTGATGGCGAACCTATGGCACGTGTGCCACAGCTGGCACGCAGAGCCATATCGGAGGGCACGCGAGGCGTTGCTCTAGGCCAGCTGATTTTCGGCCTTTTTGGGGGGCTGTTTTCGCTCTCCCCAGGCTTCAGGGAAGTCTCCTGAAGCCAGGGGACGGCGAAAAACAGCCCAACGGGATATAATCTTCAATAAACATACACTTAAAATATACTAACAAATTATAAATTCAAAAATTTCTCTAATTTTTTAACTCCACATTATTTAAAATCTATTAAACCATTCTAAAATTCTTAACATATATCATTATTAAACTATATATATCTTCTTAATCTGATACTTTTTTTGAATATAATCAGTCCATCTACTCCATTCCAATATATATCTCTCATTTGAGTGTTCTTTTAGATATGATGAAATTTTTGCCATTTCTGCCAGATGTGCAAATTTTGTTGTCCATTCCTCAATAGTAGGTATATCTTCTTTCTTCCAATACTGTGCTACCAGCAACCTGGCAGCCGTTATCAAATTCAAAACCAATTTGGTCTCTATTACAGTACAATCCATGATTATTCCCAGCAAGAAAAACTGTGGTGTAAACTTAATTTTTTTCTTTAAAATATTTTGCATAATCCACCATATTTTAATCCAAAAAGCCTTAATTTTCTTACAAGTCCACCAAATATGGAAATAAGTAGCATCTTCACATTCACATCCCCAATATTTAGGTTGTAAATTAGGATACATACGAGCTAGTTTTTTTGGATCCAAATGCGATCTATAAATGTATTTTGTAAAAATTTTCTCTTAAATTTTGAGCTTGTGTAAATTTTACATTTCTAACCCATATGTTCTCCCATGTTTCCATCATTATAGGTTCTCCAATATTTTGCGCCCATTTTATCATGCAATCCTTAACTAGCTCTGTTTCCGAATCTAGTTCAACTAACACATTATATAATCTCTTTATATGCATTGGACCTTTATTCTTTGTTTGGGTTATCAAATTATCATCTTGCTGCAAGATACCTACTTTTGAATCCTCTTTCCATCTGGCCTGCAATTGCCCATATTGGAACCAAGACTTAATTATTCCTTCTTCTCTTAATTGCTCCATTGGTTTTAGTTGTAATCTGGTTCCTTCTTCATAAAGAAACTCTTTATATGTAATCTTATCTAGCTTTTGCTCTAAGTTTATATTCTCTGTCGCGTGTCTGGGCACTGTCCATATAGGTAACTTATCGTTTAATTTACATTGATATTTCTTCCAGACACGCAATAAAGCATTTCTTAATATGTGACTCTTAAAAGCTTTATCTACTTTTTTGTTATACACTAAATAGGCATGCCATCCATAGATCAAGCCATACCCTTCTATATTTAATATCCTATCTTCCGTCAAATTGATCCAATCGGTGATTGCTGAGAGAGTAGCTGCTTCATAATACAATCTTAGATTAGGCATTTTTAATCCTCCCCTCTCTCGTGAGTCTTGCATTATTTTCTGATTTACTCTCGGTTTTTTCCCTGCCCAAATAAATTTATTAATACCCTTTTGCCACTCTTTCAAATTATCATCTTTTTTGAGTATAGGAATCATTTGGAAAAGAAATAAAAACCTTGGTAAAACATTCATTTTTACTACAGCTATCCTACCCAGCTGATGTGCTGATATAATTTCATGTTTGTTGACATAATATAAACCCCCAAATATTTAACCTTTTTAACTGTCTCAAATCCCGTAACCCTTTCTATTTCTTCCTCCTGACCTCTAGTCATATTTTAGCTATTATTTTAGTTTTATCTATATTTATTTTAAAACCAGATACTTGTCCGTAAAAATCAATAATTTCCATCAACACTGTAATTGACTGGTATGGTTGGGTTACGTTAAGGTAACTACCAGGTCATCCGCAAATGCTCGTAATTTATATTCTTCCTGTCTTATTTTAATTCCCTTAATTATCTCAGACTCCCTTATTTTGCTAAGTAAAATTTCCATAGACAAAATAAACAGTAATAGCGATAAGGGACATCCTTGTCTTGTTCCTTTCTCTATATTAAAATTATCTGTTAGTCCACCATTGATTATTATTTGAGCTGTTTGTTTTTGATATATTGCCTTAATAGATTGTATAAAATATTCTCCAAGCTGCATCTTTTCTATTAGTTTTAGTAAAAATTGCCAGTTCAATCTATCAAAAGCTTTCTCAGCATCCAAAAACACCAATACTGCGGGTACCTGGTTGTTCCTTCCCAAATATTCTAATAAATTAATTATTTGTCTTACATTACTCTTCATTTGTCTACCTACTATAAAACCAGTTTGATCTTGATGAATCATTTGTTGCATAAGTATCAATCTATTTGCTAATATTTTAGCAAAAATTTTGTAATCTATATTTAAAAGTGAAATTGGCCTATAATTTTTGGGGTCTGTATGGTCTTGACCCTCTTTTGGGATCAAAGAGATAAAAACGGTCTTCCAAGTTGGGGGTACTTCTCCTCCTTGTTGTATATTATTAAATAACACCTTCAGAGGTTCCACCATTTCATCCTGTAAATTTTTATAGTAAACAGCTGTTAAACCATCTGTCCCTGGAGCCTTACCCATTTTTAGCTGTTTAATAGCCGCCAAAATTTCCTCTGAAGTTATCAATTGATTTAAAATTTCGGTCTGCTCCTTGGAGGCTATATGTATATTCCCATTTTGCAAATATCTATCTATATCTTCCTCTTTAACCTTACCCCCCTTATACAACCCTGAGTAAAACTCTAAAAAAGATTTTTTTAATCAATTCATGTTCAAAAACTTCTTTACCTTTATACTTAATTTTCTCTACAATTCTTGATTTTTGCTTTTTTCTTAACATGTAAGCTAACCACCTGCCCAGTTTATTTGCGTTGCAGAAAGTATTGTGTTTAGCATATTGTAAATTAGTTGCCACTTGGTCTGCCATTAACATATTAAATTGAGCTTTTAATAAGTTGATTATTTCTTTAATTTTCTTATCTGATGGTTTTGAAATTAAAGCCCTCTCCTGTTTTTTAATTTCTTCCTCCAGTTCTTTTCTTTTTAATTCCTTCTTCCTTCTATATTTATTATCCAAATATATTAAGACACTTCTCATATAGGCCTTACTTGCATCCCAAACCATCTGTATTGATGTACCCCTCTGCATATTCATAACAAAAAATTCATTCATAAATCTTTTACACTCTTTTACATTGTCCTCATATCTAAACAGGTTATCGTTTAACCTCCAAGACCTTCTGGGTCCTTGACCAAATTCCAATTCCAACCAAACTGGGCTATGGTCTGACAATACCCTTGTACAAATCTTCATTTTCTTCACCCTAGAAAAAAGATCATTAGTAATTAGAATAAAATCAATCCTTGAAAATGACTGGTGTCTATCTGAATAAAAAGTAAAATCCTTTTCTACAGGGTTTCTTTCACGCCATATATCTCTCAACTCCCACTCTTCCATCATCTCAAAAAAAGATTTGGGCAGTCTTGCTCTTGAAAAAATATTTTGCTTAGGACCCTTCTTATCTTTCTTAACATCCAAAACACCATTCCAGTCCCCTAGAAAGATGCAGGTTTTATATTCCCATTGTGTCAGCTTTGAGTGCAAAAGATCATAAAATCTTTCTTGTTGTTGATTCGGAGCATATACGGCAATCACAAGTATTTTCTGTCCTTTTATTAAAAGTTCAATTGCTAAAAATCTTCCTTGATCATCTGCTTCTATTAACTTGGCAATCAAATCTCTTTTCACATATATAACGATACCATTTTTCTTTTCTGAAGCTGCTGCAACATAGTGTGTACCTAATCTTGTATTTATCAAATATTTTTGATCTTGTGTCCTTATATGAGTCTCTTGTAGACATATCAAGTCATTCTTAAATTGTTTTAAATAATGAAATATTTTCCTCCTCTTCTGTGGAGAGTTCAAGCCATTGACATTCCAAGTAAGAAATTTAGTTCCCATCTCTGGGCTTCTGAAGCGTCTGGAGCATATCCTGAAGATCTACCTTAGATCTTTCTTTTGGTCTCGCTCCTCCCACCGCTTCTAATTTGGGGATATCTTGAAGTACCGTCTGGTGTCTTTGTTGTCTCAGTTCTTGTCTACGTTTAGCAGCTCTGGTCTGTCTTTGTTCTTTAATCATTTCCTGTCTGTTAAGTACCTCTGGGCTTTGTTCCATTTGAATGGCCAGCGAAGCAGCTCCTTCATGTAACTCTTTCAACAGCTCTTCTCTCTCTTGTTGTGTACCATCCCCCTTTCGTTTTCCCTCTGAAGATCTTGATGTGCCAGCCATTAGAACATCTTCATAGAAATCTCTAGCTTTCTGTACCGTGTTGTCGATATCTCGCTCCCAGGTGTGTTACAACCAGACCCATTGGAATTTCCCACCTGTATTGTACTTGTTGTCTTCTCAACTCATCCACCAGGAAGGTATATTCCTTCCTGGCTTTCAACATTTTTGGGGGAATTTCCTTCATTGTCATCACTTCCTGTTCTTCCACTTGGAGCTTATTTACAAACGTTGCTTGTAGGATATCATTGCGTAATGTTCTTGTAGAAAAATAAATCACAATATCTCTTGGTAAGTTTCTGCTTTTAGCCACCCATGAATTAACACGGTAAATTTTATCAATCTGCCATGCCAAATCTTCCTTCTTCACTCCAAGTGCTTGCTCAAGTGCCTCCAACATAATTTCTTTCAGGTTCTCCTGTTTGTTCTCTTTCACACCTCTTACTCTTATTGCAAACACCATGTTTCTATATTGCATGATTGTTATGTCTGCCTCCTCCCTTTCAACTTTATTTTCCATTTCTCCTACTTTTGCTTCCAACACTGCGGTAGTTTGTTTGACTTCTTGTAACTCTTCTTCCATAATTTCATAATTAGTAGCCAAACCACGAAAGGCATCAATTATATCTTCTCTAATCTCTTTATTACGAGTTGCAATCTCATCAGAGACATCCTGTATTCTCTCATTAGTTTCATTAATTTTCTCATTAATTCCAGTGATTTTCTCATTAGTTTCAGTAATTTTCTCATTGGCTTCATTAATTTTGAGATTAAATCCGGCTGCTAATTCAGCTTGCATTAATTTAAGTGCTTCCTGCAACATCGGAAGCATTAATGCCTCTGTGGAGGGGGCTGACATTTTAGGAATATGGCTAGGGGAGCTGTCCGCACTCGCTGCTCCTTTCGAAGAGGCAATTTTTTTTAAGCCATTAGAAATTTAGCCAATCTTTATGCTTTTTACTTTAATCTTTATGCTTTAATCAAAAGCCAAAAGCCAAGCAGACAAAGAGGGTGTTTATCAAAGTAAAAACAAAGTCAGGTTCAAAGTCCAGAGTTTTCACGGAGAGAGCTGATAGTGAAAACAAAACTCAGCTCTTAACTTTCACTTTCACGCCCAAAAGCCTCCAGCGCCATTTTTTTTTACCGCTTTGCTAAATTGTTACTTCCACAGTACGAATCCACATTAAAAACTTTCACTACTTGCCGTTTGAACCTCCTGGCTTTTTCTGCCTGCTGCAGTCTCTTTGTTACAGATTTGTTGATTGCAGGAATTGGACGCAGCTTCTTGCTCCGCTAAAGCGGCGACTTCCCAAGTCCGGAGCTGTGACAGGTTCCTAGGGAGCCCTCACCCTTCGCGCCCCAGAACTTCACCTGGGGCACTAGGGGGGGCTCTACCTTTCCCCACCAGCTCTCCTCACTCCCCTTTGCCCGGGGAGGAGATGTTCAAGCCGCTAGACAGCTGTTTTGCTGCCGTTCTGGCGGCTACATGGTGCTCGGGAACGGGCGCATCTTCGGAGCTGCGGAGCCAAACCGGAAGTCTCAGTTCCCAACCTTTCTAATGCCGCGACCCCTTAATATAGTTCCTCATGTTGTTGTTACCCCCAACCATAAAATTATTTTCGTTGCTACTTCATAACTGTAATTTTGCTACTGTTATGAATCGTAATGTAAATATCTAATATGCAGGATGTATTTTCATTGTTACAAATTGAACATAATTAAAGCATAGCGATTAATCACAAAAACAATATGTAATTATGCCAGATCAGACATTCTTGGGCCAGTCTTTGCAAGAGCACAAGGAATATCATCTTCCACAACAAGTCTACTTCTGTATTTAGACTTGATAACCAACAAGTGTACAGCAATATTTCTCAATCTCAGCAACTTTTTAGGTGCCTGGACTTCAACTCCCAGAATTCAAAGCAAAGCTGGCTAAGGAATTTTGGGAGTTGAAGTCCAAGTATATTCAAGTTGTTGAGGTTGAGAAATTGTGGCCTGCAGTGTCAAAAAACTAGAAATCAGATAAGCTTCCAGCAAAGTAATCCCTGTTTAGTAGCTTTCTCCCAGGACTCCAAAGTTTCAGGAGGCAAACAGGGGGCAAAAAAACCCATGATTGGTCCAAAAACATTGCCAGGGTCCCCAAAGCCAATTTCCTCTTTTAAGCTCTTTCTTCTTAAAACAGCCCCATATTCCTTCCTTCCCCATGGGGCCTGCTCACCCACCCTTTCCAAAACCCCTGCAAAGACAACAATTTTAATTTGCAAGGCTCTTCTTTCAACAGTTTCTTTCTTTCTTTCTTTCTTTCTTTCTTTTTTCCTTTCTTTCTTTCTTTCTTTCTTTCTTTCCCTCTCTCACTTTTTTCTCTTCCTTCCTCCCAACCTTCCTCTTCTTTCTTTCTTTTTCTTTCTTTCCCTCTCTTGCTTTTTTCTCTTCCTTCCTTCCTCCCTCCCAACCTTCCTCTTCTTTCTTTCTTTCTTTCTTTCTTTCTTTCTTTCTTTCTTTCTTTCTTTCTTTCTTTCTTTCTTTCTTTCTTTCCTTTCTTTTTCTTTCTTTCCCTCTAACTTTTTTCTCTTCCTTGCTTCCTTCCTCCCACCCTCCCACCTAACATTCTTCTTCTTCCTCTTCTTCCCTTCCTTCCTTCCTTCCTTCCTTCCTTCCTTCCTTCCTTCCTTCCTTCCTTCCTTCCTTCCTTCCTTCCATCTCTGGTCTTCCTTCCTTCCTTCCTTCCTTCCTTCCTTCCTTCCTTCCTTCTCTTTTCTCTTCTTCCCTCTCCTAGCCCTCAGCACCGCAAGATCCATGCGTGCCAAACTCTCTGGCAACCCGGACAAATAAGCGCATTGTGGTTATTCAGTCACTCCAGGAAAGCGGAGCGAGCAGGGAGGGGATCCTGCCCGCCCTGCCTACACTTGTAGCAAAGCCAGCCTGCCCCACAGAGCCGACCTTGTCCGGGGAACCAGCCAGCCAGCCAGCCCAGCCCACCCTCGCCTCGCCTTCTCCAAAAGGAGCCCTCCGCTTGGGGGCAACCCTTTGGAGAAAGCTCCTGGTGCAAAAAAAAAAAGGCTGGCCCCAAGAGACCCGGACACACCCCGGAGAGAGCAGCCCTGGAAACCCGGCCATAATTTCCTGCTTCTCCCCCACCCCTCTGCACCCCTTCCCCAGTCCGATCCATACACCACCCGGGAGATGGGGGGCTGCAAATCCCCACCACCGTGCAGCGATCCCCTCCACGACTCCTTGCTCCCCATTGCGCGTCTCCAAAAGCGCGCTTTGGAGAAGTTGCCCAACAGCAGGAGGGTAGAGCTGGAAGAAAAAGGGGGGGCTGCCAGTCATAGGGACCCCCAATTAGAAACCCCCTCCCCCTGCTCTCTCTCCTCCCTCCTGGAGACCGCCAGCTGCAGAGCCCACCTCTCCATCGCGTTGCCGGCCATCCTTTTCTGCAGCAGAGGAAGAGCCCGGGCCAGCTTGCAAGGCGGGGCTTGGGCAGCTTGGGATCCTCCTGCCTTCCTTCGTGCTCGCTTGGCCACCTCTGCGGCTCCTCTCTGCCCCGGTGGTGGCGCCTTTCCCTCCCCAAGCACGCCCAGGGGGGACACTCTCCAAAGCCGGCCGTGCGCGCCGTTGCGCACCTTGTGAATGTCGCCGTAAGTGCCGGAGCCGATGCACTGGATGAGCTCGTAGCGCAGCCGCGGGTCCTGCAGCGAGACGTCCCGCAAGGCGCTTATGGTCCCCTCGCCCAGCCGCCTTTTCAAAGATTCCCCTTTGCGGCTGGAGGACATTTCCTTCAAACTCTTCTGTTCCTCCTTCATTCTTTGCAAATTTGATTCATGAGAAGCGTTAAACTCTCTCCTTTCTTACACCTGTTTGTCCTCTTGCGTTTATATGTCTTCTGCTTTAAGAACTATATTTTATATTTTATTAAATCCTCCCACCCAGACACTCCCTGCTACCCCCTTCGGCATCCCTATTCTCCAAGGCTACCTGAAGGCAGCACAAGAAGCAATGAATGGAAATTAATCAAGGAGAGAAGCAACCTAGAACTAAGGATGTCTATGGAGATTCTCAGTCATCCAGGTCATGGTTGTGCCAAAAGTGCTTTTATTTTTCTTCATGAGGCAACTGGACTTTCTGAAGATGTTTCACTTCTCATCCAAGAAGCTTCTTCAACACTGAAGAAACACCTTTGGGATTAGAACTAAGGAGAAATTTCCAGACATAATTCCATAAGTGCTGCTCCGCTGCCACCGCCGCCGCCGCCGCTGCTCCTCGCCGGAATTCGAATGAAGGGGAGCGCGCTTTCACGGCCGTTCTTTTATAGTCGGCTTGCTCTCCTCTGATTGGCTGGGAAAGAAATATGCGTTCGAACGTTTGGGATTCGTCAGGGATTGGTAAGAATTAGAAAACCAGGCGAGGCCCTAGAATCCTAACCAAGTGTCAATGTAACAGTTTAACAGAGTTGGAAGGGACCCTTATAGGTCATCTAGTCCTACCCCACCCCCACCCCCCAAAAAAGCAGGAGACCCTACGTCATGTTACTATATGCTTCTGGAAAATAGAATTATCCATTCTTTGTGGACTTGTTTCTAAACAGGTGAAATGATTTGATTCTACATGGTAAACATTTGTCCTCATTGTGGTCATGCAATCTAAAAAAGAGGCATTTCTGAAAGAGTCCAAAATGCAGAAAAATGCTTTCTTGAGAGCGGTGTTATATTCTATTTAGCTGAACCCTTCTTTCCGGAGAATTTCATAACACATAATTTTCTTGGGGAAGAGAAGAAAAAGCTTCATCTTAACATATGCTTGATGTACATAATTGCCATAGAAGGTTTCCTTTCTATAAATTTACTGGGGAGGGCCTTATTCCTGAAATGCCATGACAATAGTATAAGCTATAACCTGTAAGATATAGGCTGAGTTGTGGAGGTAAAATACATATGTATGTGTGGGAAGTACACCCCAAAAGGACAGTGCCAGAAACCTCACAGCACCAGAAACCTCACAAAACAATGCCAAGAGACTGAAGCCAGCCCTTCCCCCTTTAAGAAAATCAAGAAGCACCAGCTGAAAGGAAAACTCAGAGCAGCCCTGCTAAAGGCTGTTACAAAAGTAACAGAAAAGTAACAGAAACACTTAAGTAGAGCCATTAAGATAAGGGGAATCAGGCTAAAAATAAACTCTCCAAGGTAAACTACAACTTCCTCTTCCTGCCCCTGGCAGGATTAACCCTTAGGACAAGAAAACACAAAAGCCCAGGAACAGTATTAACCCAGAAAAACAGGAAAACAAAACCCAGGGCAATCAGAAACACAACAAAACCCATGAGGCTGCAGGAGCTTCAAAGGGGAATTAAACATAAAAGGCCAAGATTCACACTCCCAAAAACTGCTTGCAAGCCAGGAATGTTCGAGCTGTGTCACTTTTTGCTTCTTGCCTTCCTACATTAAAAGAATTCCACTTTCTGGCAGCTGGCTTCTGCATCTGTTTCTTCTCAGCGTCTGTGGTGTGTCCCAGCTGGGAACGAACTCAGGAAATTTCTTCCAACATATGACTTATCAGAAGTAGACAAATCTATGCACATATTGATTTATGTCAACCTGGAGAAATATTTTGGTTATTAGATCAAGGCAGTTAAGTAGTCCATGTCATCAACAGAAAGACCATTTTTCTAAAACCAGACCATATTATGTCCTAATAACAGGTCTTCATTATTATATTTCAAATAGTAATATTGGAAAGTTGGGCTGTATAGTTTAACTACTACTGCTGCAAATAGTCAATATTCTTGTCATCAACTAATACTTTATTTGAAAAAAAGAGAAAACATTAATGAATTTGCAAAGCATTTTTTTAAAGTTGAATTGTGTAGTTGAACCAATATTTGAGATGCTAACTGGGGAATTCTGGGAGTTGATGTCCACACATCTTCAAGTTGCCAAGTTTGTAAAAAAATCACAGTACTAGAGTATCCATAAATGGTTGGTCTTTTTACTTTGGAGCGGAGGAGAGAAGAGGAGGGGAGGGGAAGGAGAGGAGGGGAGGGGAGGAGAGGAGAGGAGAGGAGAAGAGAGGAGAAGAGTGAAGAGAACAAGACTGTTTGGCCAAGTGTGATTAGACACAAAAGGACTTTGTCTCCAGTGCAGAAGCTCTCAATGTACACACAAAATGACAGAGTAATGATAATCATAATGTTGGAAGAAAAATCCAGTCCGGTTCCAAGCCAGGAGAAAAAAATAAAATGGAGACTGGCTGATTGGAAAGAAGGTCTCTGTATATTTGGATGCCAGAAACTTCAGTGACAGCAGCAATGTTTCTGCGGTAGCTGACCCCTTGGCTTAGGAATGGAGGGATTTTTATAGGGTTCTGAGATGCTCCAGGGGGTTGTGCAATGTAGTGAGCCTTGTGTCTTTTGCTATTCTAATGGTGGTGGGTTAATCCTATTATGTCCTAAAGATCATGTCCTGTCCTTGGAATCTGGGTGGGGGAATGTAGATTTTAGGAGCCTTTGTTTTTCTACTTTTAATCCCTTCTGGGGGAGCTGGGCTGAAGGCATTTTGTTTATGAATAGGCTGTCCTGGATTTATTAATAGGCACAAAATATCCATCTCTAAAGACTTCAGGCATCTGCTGGAGGCTGTTTCCGACAGCAGGAAGGCAAGGACTGCTTTCTGCCTCTAAGTCTTAGAGGAAGGATGGCTCGCACCAAGCAAACGGCTCGCAAGTCGACTGGCGGGAAGGCGCCCCGCAAGCAGCTGGCCACCAAGGCGGTGCGGAAGAGCGCGCCAGCCACGGGCAGCGTGAAGAAGCCTCACTGCTACCAGCCGGGCACCGTGACCCTGCGCGAGATCTGCCGCTACCAGAACTCGACGGAGCTGCTGATCCGCAAGCTGCCCTTCTAGCGGCTGGTGCGCGAGATCGCGCAGGACTTCAAGACCGACCTGCGCTTCCAGAGCTCTGCCGTCATGGCTCTGCATGAGGCGAGCAAGGCTTATCTGGTGGGGCTCTTCGAGGACACCAACCTGTGCGCCATCCACGCCAAGTGCATCACCATCATGCCCAAGGACATCCAGCTGGCCCGACGCATCCGCGGGGAGAGGGCGTAAACAGCCCAGGCTTGCGTGGGGAGAGACTGGAAAAGTCATCATGCTTAACGGCTCTTTTAAGAGCCATTCACCGCTTCCAGAAAAGAGATGGCTTCATTTTTCGATTTTCAATGTTAAAAAAAGAGTCCATTTAAAGTAACTCTTGAAGGGTTTCTAATCTGTTGCTCAAAACTCCCCAATTTTCAGTGGGATTATTTGCAACGTTTCCTGCAGCTTTCATTGATTACACCGTTAAATCCGGTATAGATTGTAAAAGTCCTTTCCCATCTTTTTCAACACCCAGTATTCATTGCAGAACTTGCAATCTCTAGAAATGTATTTAGATTTGGGAGAATTTTTTTTTAAAAAAAACACATTGGTGTCCATTTTAAAAAATAAACGGGGGGTGGGTGGGTTGGAGGATCAAATTGGAAGTTTTGCAATACCACCGATTTCTAGAAGAAGGCAGATTCCCAATTGAGACACTGAAGAGAAAAACAGTATATCTCCATTATTCCCACCCTTCATTTCAGAAGGCAAGCAATAGAGAACACTTACTTACTACTTTCTTACTTACTTACTTACTTATTTACTTACTTACTGGGGAAACCTCCAGAAATCCCAGTTTTCTTTGCAGAGGAAAACTGGAACTGTCAAAACTCCGGAATTGCTTAATAGCTTTGACATTTCTAAACTGTCACGATGTGAATTTTGATTGTCAGGTGCGCTCATATTCTACACTCTATGGTATTGTGCTCATACACAACAATATACGGTACCCAGACTTCCTAGTGAAGCAGTCACATGGTGAGTGATTTGCGCATGTGTAGCAATTCCTTTGTTTCTTCATCCCTTCTGCCTTTGTTCCCCCATGAGGAAGGATGTGTGTTCTCAGGTTGTAGAAATGTAGCCATAAGGTTTTTTTATATTCTCTTCTACTGAAATAAATATTTTTGTTACTTAGACTTTATAATCGTGTTTCATTTGTTAAGGATCAGTTTTCAAGGAAAAAGATTTTATCGCCTCTAAGATGTAAATCCTATTTTCATCACGGTAGCAGAGGATATGGTAGCAGTGTTTTTGGTTTCAACTTTCACTAATTAAATTCCTTGAATTCTATCCAGAGAAGATTCATGCGTACTAGGCTAGTTAGAGAGATTTATAGCTTTCTTAAGAGAGTTTTTATTACAAGGCTTTTAAAATGCCACTTGAAAGAAAGATTCCGGGCTTGCAAACAGAAGAGATTGCCTCTGCAAATATTCAAACAACACCTCAAAGAAAGATGGACAGCATTTTTCTACAAATCTCTCCTCCTCCTTCCCCAGCTGCAACTGCCGAAAAACACGCCAAATGTTATACAAGGTTAGTGTATAACGCGCAAAGCACCCCATTAATCTCTGGGGCAGATTTTAACCCTATGGGAGCCAAGCCGAAATTAATCTATGATGAGTCGGCTCAGTCAGAAGCTTATCCTGAAGAAATATATTCCCCTAAGCAAATAAGTCAAGAAAGGCTAATTCAGGACCAGAATAGGCAGATTAGATATTTACAACAATTAGGGGCTGTGAGACGGAGCATCCCTTCACTTAGTGCAAAACAAAATGTTTGCCAGCTCCCAAAAATTCCCGAGAAGGTAAAAATGGCTTCACTCCCTCCTTCTTCTTCGAAGTTGGAGGCACGCCCACAAATGAGTACCAAGTCAAACCTATTAGAGGAAAGAGATGTGTATGCGTCACAAGGGGCTGGCTTCAGAGAACAAAGGAATTTTGAATTTTCTAAAACTAATGTTGCAGTGCCATCTACTGGCGAAGTCTTAGATTTTTATGGCCAGGACTATTTAAATCAACTAGCAATTGAAACACTAATGTCTCGCATGCATTTGCAAGCCCAACAATCAATATACTCTGGAGGTTCTGACACATCTTCTATTCAACCTCCTGATTTAACTTTTATGGGAGCTCAGGCACCGAGGCAAATGCAACAGATGCAGGCACAAAGGGCACAATTAATAATTCAGCCTCCACCAATTGTTCAACAGCAAATATTTCAGCCCCCTCAAGCTGTTCAACCACAGGCCGAGCCACAGGCCATGTGGCAACGTGCTCCAGCACCGATTCCAGTACGCCCTGCTCCAATAGTAGTACAAGCGCACCAGGCGCCCATAGCCCCATTGGCTGGCAATGCAAGGCTAAAACAATCAGGAGAAAATTACAAAGCCTGGGTTAGTGAAATTAGACTTTTGCTTCGTCGTGAAGGCACATTTGGCATGATTTTTCACCCACCCCCACATCCATGGGATGATGCAATAACAGATTTAGATACCAAGGCCTGTACAACGTTGTTGATGTCGATGGACACAGAATTGCAATTAACTTTTGCCCCTGATGCAACTGCCCAAGAAATCTGGACTCAGTTAGAACTGTGTTTTCACCCAATTTCAATGGAGTCCACATGTTTATTACTGTCAAAATTTCATGGTATGAGACTTAAACCTGGAGAAAGTATTGGGGCACACTTAACAAAAATGAAAGGGATGCAAAAAGACTTGGCTGAAAGAGGCAGTATAATTGATAACTTCCAAATGGTCAGCATTATTATCAATTCATTGAATTACACATGGAAAGATGCTATTACAAAAATTAATCAAGTGCCTGCTGCTCAGAGAACAGTTGACCATGTTTGTAGAATTTTAACAGAAGAAGAAGCACTCATGCTCGCCACGCCACACTTGAGAGCTCCAGCCAGACGACCCTTCAGAGGTAGGGATTACGTCCCAAGGTTACCAAGATGCCAAATTTGCGGCCGATTGGGTCACATCGACAGAGATTGTTTTCAACGCACCCCAGTTCCTGTCCAGTACCAGCCCAGAGGAACAGTCTACAGAGGCGGCAGAGACAGAGGAGGAAGACAGCGTCAACTGGTCCCAAGCGTGATTCGCAAACGCCATACGCCACGCTAGCCATCACCAATGACCCACAACCACGTCAACAATATGACAGACATCTTTTGTGGACTCTAGACAGCGGAGCAGCGCTTCATGTTACCTACAGAAAAGAACTTTTTAAAGAAATGCACGAGCCAGAACCAGAATTCCGTGAACTTTATGGATTTACAGACCAACCCTGCAAGGTCGAAGGAAAAGGAACTGTCTACGTTGAAGAGTTAGACACACTTGTTCCAGATGTTTATTATGTACCAAAGGCAACTTCTAATTTGCTTAGCCAAAGTCATTTGTCTACTGTTTTAGTTTTTCAGGTTAACCATCTAAAGAAAGCAAGTTATATTATTAAGGATGGTGAAATTGTTGCTGACACAATCTTGATTGGTGGGGTCTATTACTTAAGGCCAAAGCCTAAACCTCAATCCCAGGCAAGTATAGAAATCTCAATAGAGAGCACTGCAGGCCCAGAAAGAGATGTCCCAGAGAGAGATCCTGTAACTACTCCACAGAGAGAGATCCTGTAACTATTCCACAGGCTCCTAAAGCCATTAAGCAACAGAGAGACAAACAAATTGCTAAGTGCATGTTGTGAGCCGCCCAGAGTCCCCAGGGAGTTGAGCGGCATAGAAATCCATTAAATTAAATTAAATTAAAGTGCAAGCCTAAGGTTCCTCATGTAAATGTAAATATTGCAAATTCATTAACCGGTAAGCCTTTACATTACAGATGCATCCACAAGTGGCACAGAAGATTGGGTCACCCAAGTTTTGAAGTTCTTAAGAAAATGCCATTTTTTGCAAAAGGTTTGGATCTGAAGGGGTGTAAGGTGTATTTGGATTGCGCTGTTTGCAAAAAGGCAAAGTCCAAGGCAGCGGCCGTTCCAAAACACGCTACACGCCGGTCAACACGCATTTTTGATTTGGTACACACTGATATAGTGGGTCCTTATGGACCAACAATTGGAGGTAAAAGGTATTTCTTAACTATTGTTGATAATCATTCTAGATATGGATATGTATTTCCTATGAAAGAAAAATCTGAGACCTTTCAGATCTTTAAAGACTTTGCAGTCCAAGCCTACAATCAACATGGAGTGAGGATCTGAAGAATCCAGAGTGACCGAGGTACCGAGTTCATGTCACAGCGTTTCCAGGATTGGATGCGGAGAAACGGTATCGTCCACCAGATGTCTGCTCCTTACACGCCAGCTCAGAACGGAGTGGCTGAACGAAGACAGGGAGTTCTACAAACCATGATGCGTTGCCTCCTAGAAGATGCTAATCTCAATCACTCATTTTGGGGTGAAGCTCTTAAGTATGCAAACTACATTGTTAATCGTACTTGGAGCAGTGTGATTGACCAGACACCTTTCTACATGTTACATGGCTACCAGCCAGATCTCACTAACTTACATATTTTTGGTTCATATGCTATGGTGAACATTCCATTAGCACTAAGAAGAAAAGGGGGCCAAATAGCAAAGAGACTGAGATATATGGGGGTTGATGACAATTCAAAATGGGGAAAATTTATTGACTCTCAAAATATGATAACAATTTCTAATTCTGCTAATTTTGAAGAAGATTCAGATTGGTCCAGGGTACATTCTAATGATCCCGCAGTTTATTTTCCCAGAGATGAAATTGATGATGCAGTGCAACCAGATGACCAAAGTACACAACCTGATGTTCCATCTTCACACGCCGTGGATGCTGATGCTAGCAACAATGATGGAGATGAGGAAGACACAGGAGGAGAATGGACAACTGTCCCGAGACGTTCCAAGAGAACAACAAAAGGTATTCCTCCAAAGAAATACACACTGCAGTTAACAGATAAACCATCGCCATTGATCTGTAATGTTACACTTCCACCAGAGAACTTTTCTCAAATAAAATATCTTTCTGAAGATGAACAAGAAAAGTGGAGCACAGCTATGCAAGTTGAGATGGACAGTCTGCAGAAACTCAAAGTATTTACACCTGCAGAACCTCCAACAAACAAAAGGATCATTGGCACAAGATGGGTCTACAAAATCAAACAGAAGCCAAATGGTGAGCCATTATACAAAGCAAGACTTGTCGCTCAAGGCTTCGCACAAAGTTATCCTGAAGACTACACAAACACTTACTCACCTACAGTGCGAACTGAAAGTGTAAAAATTGCCTTAACTACAGCGACCATTCTTGGTCTCGAAGTTTTCCAGTTTGATGTCGAAACAGCATACCTACATGCTGACCTAGATGAAGAAATCTACATGAGGTGCGCCCCCGGCTTCCGAGGGCAAGAAGGGGACACGTGGTTTCTAAACAAAAGTCTTTATGGTCTGAAACAGTCAGGTTTAATGTGGTATTTATGTCTCAAAGACAAACTAAATTCAATGGGCTTTATTAAGTCCGAAACTGATGAGTGCGTGTTTACCAAAAGGTATGAAAAATGTTATGAAATTGTCCTTGTTAAGGAGTTATTGTGCTGTTAAGCACATACACAGCGAAATGTGTTGTAGTAATGGTGTTGCAGTTTGATATGAATGCTATTCAGTCAATAAACAGAATATCTTTAATATGTACAAAATAGTAGCAAAGTTAAATAGGAAGTCCAAGTCATACACAGTTATTCAGTCAATGCGAAGTTTCTTCTTCTTCTTGCCTATCTTTGTTTTAACTCACAAACAAAGATTACAGCTATCACTTAATTCTATACTATCACAGAGTTACTCTTCTTCTTTTCACAGCAATTTCACACAGCCATAAAGTAATCTACTCATCAGTAAAGCAGCAGAGAGTCTTCAATCCGGAACACACCGTCAAACACCACTCACCACACTAAACCACCAACCACATTGAGCATGCTCTCTTGCTTACTTATATAGTAATCATCCACAATGCATTTAAAGCAATATACACATAACAATGATTTGTGGCTTAATCATATATTAACACACCCAATCGTTTGAACAGGGTTCTAACAGTCCTTGTTTATGTTGATGACATTGTTTACATTGGTCCTAACAAACGCATGAGTGAGATTTTTGTTACAGGTTTGCAAAGATACTTCACATTGAAATCATTAGGCCACATTAATGAATATTTAGGTGTGCAGATTGAAAAAACAGAGAAGGGGTTTAGCCTCTCACAAGAAAACAAGATAGAACAACTTTTGCATCATTGCGACATGAAAGATGCTACAACGACACACACACCGATGCAAACAGATTTTCATAATTTAAAGGATGCAGAAGGTCCTGAGTTCAAGGATCAAACACTTTATCAATCAGTAATTGGATCACTACTTTACATTAGTGGTTGGACTAGACCAGACATAGCACTCAGTGTCAATTTACTATCACGACATGTAGGCAAAGCAAAAGAGTTTCACTAGTCATGTGTCAAGAAGTTATTGAGGTACCTAAAATACACTCAACATTTAAAATTGAAGCTAGAACCAACACATACTGATTTTGCAGAATTATATTGTTATGCAGATGCTGATTGGGCAAGTGATAAGGAATCAAGAAAAAGAACTTCAGGTTACATAATGTTCCTGAATGGATGTCCGGTTTATTGGAATGTGAGAAAACAAAGTTTTGTTTCCTGCTCTTCAACTGAAGCTGAATATGCTTGTGCTTCAGACGCATATAATTTATTAATTTGGTTCGACTCTCTAGTTACAGATATCTGGACCAGACCGACCCAACCAATCATCATGATGGAAGATAATCAATCAGTAGTTTACATTTCAAAAACACGTTTCACGGGTTCACGGTCCAGACACATTGACATTCGTTATAAAAATGTTAGAGAGTCAGTAAGACAAGGTCTTGTAAAATTAGATTACACCGTTAAATCCGGTATAGATTGTAAAAGTCCTTTCCCATCTTTTTCAACACCCAGTATTCATTGCAGAACTTGCAATCTCTAGAAATGTATTTAGATTTGGGAGATTTTTTAAAAAAAAAAAACACATTGGTGTCCATTTTAAAAAATAAACGGGGGGTGGGGTGGGTTGGAGGATCAAATTGGAAGTTTTGCAATACCACCGATTTCTAGAAGAAGGCAAATTCCCAATTGAGACACTGAAGAGAAAAACAAAGTATATCTCCATTATTCCCACCCTTCCTTTCAGAAGGCAAGCAATAGAGAACACTTACTTACTACTTTCTTACTTACTTATTTACTTACTTACTGGGGAAACCTCCAGAAATCCCAGTTTTCTTTGCAGAGGAAAACTTGAACTGTCAAAACTCCGGAATTGCTTAATAGCGTTGACATTTCTAAAGTGACACATAAAAAAAGCCAGGAATCCAAAGCTGAACGTGCAGTATTGTCATATTATGATATTATATCATAATATAATATTGATATAATATGATATAATATCCATCATATTATGATGGAGTTTAGAAAGCTCCCCCAAGAAATAATAATAATAATTAAAAAAAACTGCTCCAGGTGAGGCTCGAACTCACAACCTCGACATTGCTTAGTACTGCTGTATAAGTACCCTGCACGCTAACCGATTGCGCCACTGGAGCGCTGCGAGAAACGATCCTGAAAAACCTCCCCCCCCCCATCTGTAGGTTCATCCTAATGCTTTTTTTTTCTTAAACTGTTTGTGGATAAGGTGTTTCGGATACACCTTGCTTAATTTTCTTTTTTCTTTTTTTTTTATACACATAAACATAACATAAAATACAAACATATAATATTAGGAATCTTAGTTCCTATCTTAAATATAGCTGAAGATCAGTTCACCAAATTTCATTTATTTAACATGGAACAGATTTTATGAATGGTTAAAGAACAGGGATAATGGAGTATAGAATGTGTAATTACCAATTATTAAATTTATATAAATGTAAATAATAAAACAAAATAGACCAGAAAATACATGTGTATATATAGAAGAGCATATAGTAATTACGGATATAGAAAAGAAGATAAATATTTATAGTATATGTGCTTAATTTTCTTATGTTCACTCTCCACAATAATCACTCCACACTGACAACTGAAAAATCAATGCTTGGTCCCCCTTCCATTAATTCAGTGCATGTCACAAACTTTATTTATTGCACAGACATATGTTTTAAATTGTCTTTTAATGGTCCCTGTAATCCAGGGGTGTCAAACTCGATTTCGTTGAGGGCCGCAACAGGGTTGCGTTTGACCTTGGGGGCCAGGGTGTGTGGCCAGGGGGCGTGGCCACTTGATGTCACTCATCAAGGCTCCGTTTTCAACCGCGACGGCCTCCTGCGGCCCTTTGCCAGTGAAAACAGAGCTCAGGGAGGCCACGCCCAGCCTGCCTGGGGTTCCGTTTTCACTGTCAGAAGCACTGCAGGCCGGCCTTTTGCTGTTTTCAGGGCGGGCTCGCCGGCCAGATCTAAGCACCCCACGGGCCGGATCTGGCCCGCGGGCCTTGAGTTTGACGCCCCTGCTGTAATCCCTTACATCGAGGGGGGGGGGTGGAGTCGGGGCAACTGAATGGAGCTGAGTGTTTACTGGCCGGATGCCCTTCCTGTCGGCAATGCAGAGTTCGCAGCAGATAATTTACTCATTGTGCTGGGCATTGTGCGGATTTCAGCAGGAAAGGAAAAAGACACTGGTGATGCTATAGGCAGTCCTCGACTTACAATGGTTCATTTAGCGACCGTTCAAAGTGACAAGGTCCCTGGGAAAAGTGACTTATGACCGTTTTCCACACTTTATGACCATTGCAGCATCCCCATGGTCACGTGATCAAAATTCAAAAGCTTGGCCCCTGACTCATATGTATGACGGTTGCTACAATCCCGGGGTCATGTGATCCACTTTGGCAACCTTCTGATGAGCAAAGTCAATGGGGAGGCCAGATTCACATCACCACTGCGTGACTAACTTAACAACTGCAGTGATTCACTTAACAATGGTGGCAAGATGGCATTCAAAGTTGCAATGGCATTGGGGGAAAAAGTGAATCAGGACTGTTACAACAGTTTTTCACACTTATGACCATTGCAGCATTTCCCCATGGTCACGTGATCAACATTTGGATGCTTGGCAACCAACTCATATTTATTTATTTATTTTGAAATTTTTTTTTTATTTTCTCCATCATTTCATATACAATTCAATACACATGTACCTTAAAATATTACAATAAAAATACATATTTGTTCAATATAATCAATCATTCAAAAGTCAATATCTTATTCAAGACTTGCCTCATCAGTCATCAGTCTGTTCTACTTCATTCCAATACACTCCCCTCTCTCTATCTCCAACTTCTCCTCCTACTTTCTAACTCCTTCCCTCCTCCTCAACCCTCTCTACACCTTCTCTTCCTCCCCTTCTACTTCCTCTTTCACTTTCTTTACCTTTCCTTGAGTGCTTTTATACTAAACTCATTTTATATTTGACAGACTGATGCTACTCTCAATTTAAAGACTTATCATATCTCTTTTTAAGAGGAAAAAAAACATCATTATAGTTATGTTATTTATTTTTTAAGTTATACTCTCTTCTAGGTACATGCTGCTATTTCCATCAAAAAGAAAGAAAAGAAAAAAATCTAATTTCTAGTTTTGTCATCTGGGATATACACCAGTTAATTCCAAATGTCCATCCAAATTAATCGCTGTTCACTTAACTTTCCAAGGTGGTTATCTGTCTCCTGCTTCTTAATTTTAAGCCAAATTGCTTCCTTTAATAATTTAATCTCTTTATTCATCGCTTCTGTTTTTTATCCTTTGTTCTATCAAAAAAACTAAATGCCCATTTATTCTTTTAATTTCTCATGTTAATCGTCAAAATTTTGTCCACTCTGTAAATATTCAACAAATAAAAACATTTCCATAATATTCCAATATCATCATCCATTCCCTTTTACTTTCTCAACTATTTCGTTTTTGTATATATATTTCCTCCACCCCCATCTGCTTAAATTCTTTTTCATTTTTCTTTTAATTTTGTGCCAATAGGTTCTCTTTCCCCACGCTCTTTTCCTCTCTCTTAATTTTATTTTCTGTATATATCTTATTTTCTCCATTCCTTTTTCCATTCTATATATCTCAAAATCCTTATCATCAATCTGAACATAGTTATTCTTAATATCTTTATCTCTATTCTCATTATCGCTGTTATCTTTATCTCTATTTTCACTGTTCAGTCCAGTAGAGTCATTGTCCTTAGAATAGTCATTAATCAGCATTACATTTTCAGTATTCTTTCCCTTTTCATCATCATTTATAGTGTTTTCATTGTTCTTCTTTTTTTCTTCAGCTCTCTTGTCCAATTTTTTTTCCGTATGCATTTCATTTTTTCCTGTCTCAAATGTTCTAAGTACAGATCTTCTGAAGTTTTCAAAAAGGTCCTTCATAAACTCAGCCAGTTCTTCCTGATCAATTCTCTCCATCTTAAAATCACAAGTCACCAATTTTTTATGGTCCTTACAGCTTATAGTAATAAGTTTTGTAGCTTTTTTAATCTTCTAGTAAGTCCTCACCAATTTAATCCTTTTAGTTTCTTTAATCGTTACAAATCCAAATGCTTCTTGCTATTCCATTGTGTTAAAATTCAGTCCAATTTAGTTCTTATCCCACTCAGTCCGAATGTTTTCCTTTTATGCAATAACAAGTTCTCTATTCATAAACAACAGCTGTTAAAACATTTATTTCTTGTAATATCCCATGCTTGCAATAAGTCCTCCAACCAGCAGATGGCTCTTCCTGCTTCAGACTCCCAACTCTGCCTTTTATTATATTCCAATTCTTCCGTTTTTTAAGTCAATTCCAGCAACCAAGTTATTTCCCTCTAAGTTTCCAAATCTTTAAAAGCAAAAACTCCAAATCTTCCATCAATTGGGCTTTAGTTGTAATTCCATTTAAGAAAAGACTTTGCACTCTATAGCCTCCAAGTGCCAAACAGCCGCTTCTTCATTTGCGGTCCTTTTGTTCCCGTTAATATATCCAGAAAACTTTTTTTAAAGAAATTTATTCTGGCAAAAACACTCACCAGCTTCTTCTTACTTCCACGCTCACCAGCACAACGCTTAAAATTTTCCTTCCCAGATGACTCCAAACCGCTTTTAACAATCCTGTTGATGTGGCCTCTGTGGCTAGGAGCGACAATTAATGTCGCTTCCGTAGGCCGAAGGGAACAAAGCCGGCTCCCTGGGGGGTAACCAACTCATATTTATGACGGTGTTCTGCCCCAGCTAAGAACGTAGCACAACACACAGTTTGTACGAACTTATTTAATCAAATAACCACTACTAATAACTGTCTTAGCAGTGGATATGCACACACCAATCTAAAAGCAGTTTTTACTTGCAAGCAACCAGCTGCTAATTAGTCTTCATTAATAGCTGGTATCAGTTCAAAAAGTCTTAAAGCAAAGAAGAGCAATTATGTCTTGATATCTTACGAAGCTTCAGAGAGTTGGCAAAATGCCTAGACGTAGTCCTTGATAACCAAACCGAAGCAGAGAAACAAAGCAGAAGTTTTTCAGACACGAAGCACACTATGACCAGACGGATTTCCAAATGTTGTTTCCTGCAGAGGATTCAGCTGCCTCTGATATCCTTAAGTAGACTAGGGGAGTGTCCAATTAGCCCCAAGTCTTACTCCCAAGGAGACCTCCTCTGGAGTAACCATTCCTGCCTCTTGGCAGGTCTGCGTGCCCTTGCATTAAGAAGAGGAGAAGCCTCTTCTTCCTCATCACTGCTATGAGGTGCTGGAGGTTCCGAAGGCCCTGGCTGAACCTCAGCCTCTGGCACTGAGTCCTTGCCAGCCTCCTCATTGTCCAACTCGGGTGCCAGCTGCACAGGCCACTAGTGCATCACCAAGTCGGTCTCCTCTCACACAGGCTCCACAATCAGCTCCATGGGCTGCTGGCGGGTCACAACAGACGGTTGGGGAGTCATGTGATTCTCTTTGGTGACCTTCTGACAAGCAAAGTCAATGGGGGAAGCAGACTCCCTTAACAACTCAACAATTGCGATGATTCGCTTAGCAACTGAAGCAAGGAAGGTGATCAAATGGGCCAAAAACTCACTTAAATGTCTCGCTTAGCAACATAAATGTTGGGGTCAATTGTGGCCGTAAGTTGAGGACTACCTGTACCAGTGGTGGGATTCAATTTTTTTACTACCGGTTCTGTGGGCGTGGCTTGGTGGGCGTGGCCTGCAAAATCCCCATTCCCTTCCAACTCCAGGGGAAGGATACTGCAAAATCCCCATTCCCTCCCCACACCAGGGGAAGGTTACTGTAAAATCCCCATTCCCTCCCCACTCCAGGGGAAGGATACTGCAAAAGCCCCATTCCATCCCCACTCCAGGGGAAGGTTACTGTAAAATCCCCATTCCCTCCCAATTCCAGGGGAAGGTTACTGTAAAATCCCCATTCCCTCCCAACTCCAGGGGAAGGTTACTGTAAAATCCCCATTCCCTCCCCACTCCAGGGGAAGGTTACTGTAAAGTCCCCATTCCCTCCCCACTCCAGGGGAAGGTTACTGTAAAATCCCCATTCCCTCCCAACTCCAGGGGAAGGTTACTGTAAAATCCCCATTCCCTCCCCACTCCAGGGGAAGGTTACTGTAAAATCCCCATTCCCTCCCCACTCCAGGGGAAGGTTACTGCAAAATCTCCATTCCCTCCCCACTCCAGGGGAAAGATACTGCAAAATCTCCATTCCCTCCCCACTCCAGGGGAAGGATACTGCAAAATCTCCATTCCCTCCCCACTCCAGGGGAAGGATACTGCAAAATCCCAATTCCCTCCCAACTCCAGGGGAAGGTTACTGTAAAATCCAAATTCCCTCCCAACTCCAAGGGAAGGTTACTGTAAAATCCCCATTCCCTCCCCACTCCAGGGGAAGGTTACTGTAAAATCCCCATTCCCTCCCCACTCCAGGGGAAGGTTACTGTAAAATCCCCATTCCCTCCCCACTCCAGGGGAAGGTTACTGCAAAATCTCCATTCCCTCCCCACTCCAGGGGAAAGATACTGCAAAATCCCCATTCCCTCCCCACTCCAGGGGAAGGTTACTGTAAAATCCCCATTCCCTCCCAACTCCAGGGGAAGGATACTGCAAAATCCCCATTCCCACCCCACTCCAGGGGAAGGATACTGAAAAATCTCCATTCTCTCCCCACTCCAGGGGAAGGATACTGCAAAATCCCCATTCCCTCCCCACTCCAGGGGAAGGTTACTGTAAAATCCGCATTCCCTCCCCACTCCAGGGGAAGGATACTGCAAAATCCCCGTTCCCTCCCCACTCCAGGGGAAGGTTACTGTAAAATCCCCATTCCCTCCCCACTCCAGGGGAAGGTTACTGTAAAATCCCCATTCCCTCCCCACTCCAGGTGAAGGTTACTGTAAAGTCCCCATTCCCTCCCCACTCCAGGGGAAGGTTACTGCAAAATCTCCATTCCCTCCCCACTCCAGGGGAAAGATACTGCAAAATCCCCATTCCCTCCCCACTCCAGGGGAAAGATACTACAAAATCTCAATTCCCTCCCCACTCCAGGGGAAGGATACTGCAAAATCTCCATTCCCTCCCCACTCCAGGGGAAGGTTACTGTAAAATCCCCATTCCCTCCCCACTCCAGGGGAAGGTTACTGTAAAATCCCCATTCCCTCCCCACTCCAGGGGAAGGTTACTGTAAAATCCCCATTCCCTCCCCACTCCAGGGGAAGGTTACTGTAAAATCCCCATTCCCTCCCCACTCCAGGGGAAGGTTACTGCAAAATCTCCATTCCCTCCCCACTCCAGGGGAAAGATACTGCAAAATCTCCATTCCCTCCCCACTCCAGGGGAAGGATACTGCAAAATCTCCATTCCCTCCCCACTCCAGGGGAAGGATACTGCAAAATCCCAATTCCCTCCCAACTCCAGGGGAAGGTTACTGTAAAATCCCCATTCCCTCCCCACTCCAGGGGAAGGTTACTGTAAAGCCCCCATTCCCTCCCCACTCCAGGGGAAGGATACTGCAAAATCTCCATTCCCTCCCCACTCCAGGGGAAGGATACTGCAAAATCCCCATTCCCTCCCCACTCCAGGGGAAGGATACTGCAAAATCCCCATTTCCTCCAGATCAGCTGGGACTCGGGAGGCAGAGAATAGATGGGAGAGGGGCCAGTCTGAGCTGGTATTTACCGGTTCTCCGAACTACTCAACATTTCTGCTACTGGTTCTCCAGAACTGGTCAGAACCTACTGAAACCCACCTCCAACCTGTACTTGAAGAAGCTTATTTCCAAGAGTCAACGCCGACACAAAATAGACTACAAAATAGGAAACACTCTGGCAATAATATTTATAGTATTCTAAATCAGTTTCTTAATTGGGTTTCCTTGGGTTTTTTTTTAAAGCATTTCTTATTAACCCGGGGAAAAAAGGTGACTTTTTAAAACTATAAGCATCATAATTATGTTTCCCCTAGTGTAAATTAAGTTTTGGGTGTTTGCTTGTTTGTTCTTCAATTGTCTTTTTCCCTGCCCTCTCCTGACAAGCTTCTTAGTAACTTTGTCTCACTGATCAGCAACTTTGTTAGAGCTTAGGTTAGTAAATATGTGATTCTTTGTACAACATTTCTAATATAATTTATACAAATTTACAGACCTTCCCATAACATTATCCCCTGTTGAGGCTGGATGGGATTCAGCCACCAGTTATGTCAGCAATTGGTACAGCTATCATTGTTCTCAAATTTAAACAGGATACTTGCAAAGTTGTGGAAATGGGTGGATTTCAGAAAGAAAAAAAGAAAAAAAATCAAAAGAAGGGCTCGTTTGGGGATTTGAACCCGGGACCTCTCACACCCAAAGAAAGAATCATACCCCTAGACCAAGGAGCCAGCTGGCAAAAGTTTCCTTCTTTGATATATAAGCTGAACCAGATTGAAGCCAAGAAGTTGTTTGTTTTGGCAGGCAGTGCATAGTTTCAAGTGTCATGCTTCTTAAAAACATCCAGCTTAGTCAAAGGGCTTTTTAACTATGACACTTCAGACAGGAATGAATAAATAAACTGAAAGGTTTACACTTCCGAGTCTCACCATGTTTCCCCTCCTTCTGCTTTTCTTTGCTATTTGGTTCTCTTATCTAGGAACAATTAAAAAACATATAGAACATAGAACACGGATAGGATAGGATAGGATAGGATAGGATAGGATAGGATAGGATAGGATAGGATAGGATAGGATTGGATAGGATAGGATAGGATAGGATAGGATAGGATAGGATAGGATAGGATAGGATAGGATAGGATAGGATAGGATAGGATAAGAACAGAACAGAACAAGAACAAGAACAAGAACAAGAACAGAACAAGAACAGAACAGAACAGAACAGAATAGGACAACAGAGAATGGAATGGAATGGAATGGAATGGAATGGAATGGAATGGAATGGAATGGCAGATAGGATAGGATAGGATAGGATAGGATAAGAACAGAACAGAACAGAACAGAACAGAACAGAACAGAACAGAACAAGAACAAGAACAAGAACAAGAACAAGAACAAGAACAAGAACAAGAACAAGAACAAGAACAAGAACAGAATAGAATTAGAATAGAATGGAACAGAACAGAATAGAATAAGAACAGAACAAGAACAAGAACAAGAACAAGAACGGAACGGAACGGAACGGAACGGAACAGAACAATAATTTTATTGTCACTTTGAATGTACACTAATCAGCATACATTAAAATGAAATTTCATTGCATACAGCTCTCAAAGGGTCACCACCTCCAATATGTACTACATAAACATGACAAAATTAATTAATTAATACAAAATTATGCATATACCTGCATATATTCTATGACATAGAGAAACACCACAGTCTACTTCGGCTGTATACATGCACATGGCAAGAAAAATAAATCTTGCGAGTTTAACCGACGGACGGCATAGGGAACAAAGCTGTTACAGAATCGGCTTACAACCATAACGGAGTCCAAAACATCTGCTGTTACGCGAGACGCTTGGCTGGGGGACTTTTGCCCCATTTTATGACCTTTCTTGCCGCCGTTGTTAAGTGTGGCTTCCCCATTGACTTCGCTTGTCAGAAGGTCACAAAAGGGGATCACATGACCTTGGGACACAGCAACGGTCATAAATATGAACTAGTTGCCAACATCTAACTGTTGATCACAAGTTTATGGGAGGTTGTAAAGGGTCATAGCTGTGAAAAACGGTCGTAAGTCACCTTTTTCAGCGTAGTAACTGTCAATGGTCACTAAATGAACTGTTTTCTAAGTAGCGGACTACCTGTAATGGGGTTGGAAAGACCTTGGAGGTCTTCCAGTCCAACCTCCAGCTCAAGCAGAAAATGCTATACCTGTTGTGTCCCAGCACCGCAACCCACAGAAAAACACACACACAACTGTTTGCTACAAAAGCAAAAGGGGTCCTTTTACTAATGAAGATGCTTAGTAAAAGCGCAGGGGTTTAAAGTCCAGAAACAAACATAAAGAGAGTTTTCGGGGAATAAAGTTCCTTCGTCTCTTCGTGAGTTATTAGCCAAAGTTCAAATGTCCAAACAAATACCAATTAAAGTCTTATCTCTCTCACTCACTCGAGTTGGCTGGCATCCCAGACATAAGCATTCCAGAAGCTGCTATTTCCAAACACAGGACTCAAAACAGGAACTCCGATGCGAAAGGACTCTGAAGTGCTCGCAGAACACAGGTGTTGCTTTCAGCACCAAGTGCTGAGTGCACCAGTCCTAAATAGCCTGAGGGCATGGCCCATTAACCCTCAGCTTTACCTGCAAGGAGACCTCCGGCTGTAAAGCCGCTCCCTTCTGCTGGCTGCTCTGCGAGCCCTAGCATCCAGCAGAGGCTCCTCTTCCTCTGAGGACTCACTCTGCACCAGCTGAGAAGGTGCAGAAGGCCCTGGCTGGTCTTCCTCCTCTGGCACTGAGTCCTCATCGCTGTCAGACTCAGGTGCCAGGTACACAGGGTGATAGTGCCGCGCCACGTGCGGCTCTAGGTCCTCCGGATCCTCGACCAGCTGCACGGGACGCAGGCAAGCCACAACACTATCCCTCACCGCAGGGCCCTTCCCCCGGGTCTGTCGGTCCAGATGCGGTCTCGAGAGGAATTGTGCGTGGAAGGAACGAACCAGGTCCGGAGCGTGAACAGAGGTCGCATCCTCCCACGTGAAATCTTCCGGGCCGTACCCTTTCCATTCAATGAGGTACTGGAACCGGCCCTTCATCCATCAGGAGTCCCGGATGCTGGCGACCTCGTACTTGAGCGGTTCGTCGGGAGCGCTGGGCACAGGTTGGGGCTGTGGCAACCCCGTATTTTTCGGAGTATAAGATGCACCTTAGTTTTGGGGGAGGAAAACAAGGGGGGAAAAATCTGCCTCTGCTTCCCAGCAATTTGCCTCCCAGCAAACAGCGGACAGTACAGATGATGTACACTGTTTGCTGTGTATTTCTGTGCATGTGTGCCTGACCCATAGAAATAGCAAAGAATTGGAGAAATGTACATTATGGCAGTATATTAATGCCAGAAAGTTTTCTTAAATGTAGTCACACTAACTCCTCCCAATTATTTAAATAGATCTACTCCAAACATGACTAAGTCAGGGTTTAACTCAGCTGCCTTATCTTGATACTAAAACAGGACACTGTTACATTTCAGACTATACTTGTACAGATACTGTTAAAATTGATGTGGCTTTCTGGAAGTATACATTATTCTCTGCTATTTAAAAGAAGATACAATAGCACTGGGCCTCTTCAGATCAAGCATTTATTTTAAAAGGCTTCTTCATTTTGTTAAGCAGTCTTTAAAAAATAAGTCTAATAATTTGAACATTCTATAGACATTTATAGTTATTGACTTACCTCCTTGCTCCAGTTTCAGCAACTGATTAGCATAAGAAAATAAAATTCTGCCTCTGCCTCTCCCTCCCAGCAATTTGCCTCCTTGCAGTTTTAGTTTCACTTTCAGTTTTAGCACGTGGGCCTGCCTGCAAGCCTCAATCAGCTGCTGGTCGGGAGGCCGATAATCAGTTGCTTGTGCTTATCAGGCTCTGCGCTGTTTGCTGCAAGGAGGTAAATTGCTGGGAGGCAGAGGCCAAAGGGTGGGGGTCAATGTTCTCTGTAATATCAGAAAACGGTGCGCGGCAGTTAGAAACTGCCGCGCGGCGTTCTCTTTTCATCTGCGCGGCCACGCAGGCGTGCAGCTTCTGCCATTAGAAAATGCCGCACGGAGGTTAGAAACTTCCGCGTGGCATTCTCTCATTACGTGCGCGGCCGCGCGGCCGCGCACCTTAGAGGGAACAGTGGTGGGGGTAGCTGGGTGGGGCTACATTTGGTGTATAAGACGCACCCAAGTTGCCCCCCTCTTTTTGGAGGTAAAAAGGTGCATCTTATACGGTACTGGAAAACTGCTGTCATATTAGCTCTAGTCCCTTCTACTTGTTAGACTAATTCCCTACATACGGCATATTACATATATCAAAAAGGCCATTTGAGTTACCTTTGCTTGAAAATAAAATAATTCTATTATTATTATATTTTTATTCTCCAAGGCAAGATGAGGTTTTGGAAAAGCATTTGATATTCTTGAAGGATCTAAAACAATAAAATGTAGACAAAGAGATAGAGACACCACCCATTCAATCGTGTTCAGTTTCATGCACAAAGTGTGAATCTGTTGTCTTCTGGGGGTGCTTTTTCCCATTTCCAATCTTAACCTGGGATTTCTTGGTGGTCTCCCATCCACCTATCAAAAGTGATCCGAGTCTGCTTCGTTTTTCCCCCCAAGCTGATTGAAAGTCACTAGATGCGAACAGAAAGGAATGAAACTATATTTCTCGGTCTCGGCTGTGCAAACTCCAAAACATCAAGTTGGGAGATTGTGGGAACTGAACTTAGACTTATTCTTAGAATAACTTGATTGTCACTTTAAAAATGTACACTAATCGGCATCATTCAAATGAAATTTCGTTGCAATACAGCTCTCAAAGGGTCACCATCGCCAATGTTCACTACATATACATGACAAATAAGTAAATAAATAAACAAATAAAAATTATGCATAGACCTACATACCCACATCTATGATACTGCATACATCATATAAAGTTGCTGAGATCCAAACACACTGAATTAAAAAGCTAAGAAAAGGCAAAGAAGTCAAAGGTTTCACTCCAAGGTTTGTTTGTTTGTTTTTTTCCTTTTGATTTTCCATATCGTGAAATCTTGTGTATTTGCTATTAAGGCAGAACAAGGAATGTGTCTCTTTTCCTCACTTTTTTGAAGTTTCCAATTCCAAGTCAGCGATTTAAAAACTAAATACCGTACCATTGTTGTGGCAAATGTCTCGAGACTTCTCATTTACTAGTAGAAGTATCCCTGTTATTACAGTCACTGCAAACTTAACGCGTTACTCTTTGCAATTGGTTGTCCGCTTTAGCGAGGAAATGCGGTAAAGATGGGTAATGATTAACATTTAATTGTAGCAGGAGAAAAAGTAAATTGGCACAGCAAGTTAATGACACGCGGAATCTTATTTTGCAGAACGAACAGCGCCACCTGGTGTCTTGATAACTTTCTAACATTTCATAATACAAAAATGCACAGGGCGCTTGTGACCTAAAGACGTTTTCCAAGATAAGCGTCCATGAAGCGTTGGTGGTATAGTGGTGAGCATAGCTGCCTTCCAAGCAGTTGACCCGGGTTCGATTCCCGGCCAACGCAATTCTTTTTTTTTCCCCCTTTCCTTGTTTCCTAAAAGGACATTCCAGCAGTTCCTTCTTTTGCATGTTGTTATTATTTTAGGACAGCAAAAAATGGCATTTTTCCAAGCTGTCTCGCTAGCAAAGCATTAAAAAAATCATTTTACTAAGTTTATTGATTGCTCTAAATGTACCTACTGGAACAATTCCTAATGATTAAAAAATATCTCTTTAAGTCTAATAAAACCAGCAGGTTTTTTTGTTCTCCCTTTTATGAAGCTGCAAAATCTGGGTGGTAGGAAAAGCAGTTTCTGGGTTGTTGTTTTTAAAAAACAGTATGTATGGAAAGTGTGTATAAACCCAGGATCTGTTGTAACTTTATTAGAGTTCCTATATCAGTGATGGCGAACCTTTTTTCTCTCAGGTGCCGAAAGTGCATGCGCGCGTGCTATCGCGCATGCGTGAGTGCCCACGTCCATAATTCAATGTCTGGGGAGGGCGAAAACGGCCTCCCCCGCTCCCCCGGAGGCCCTCTGGAGGGCGGAAATGGCCCGTTTCCCAACTTCTGGTGGGCCCGGTAGGCCCATTTTTCATCCTCCCCAGGTTCCAGAGGCTTCCCTGGAGCCTGGGGAGGGCAAAAACACCCTCCCCAGTCCCCCCAGAGGCCCTCCGGAAGCCGAAAATGCCCTCCCAGAGCCTCAGTGCGAGCCAAAAATCAGCTGGCCGGCGTGCACATGCGTGCTGGAGCTGAGCTAGGCAATGGCTCGTGTGCCAGCAGATATGGCTCCGCGTGCCACCTGTGGCACCCGTGCCATAGGTTCGCCATCACTGTCCTATATCAATAAAAATAATCTGCACGGCCAAGAGTTAACTTTGCTTTTTTTCCCATCTAGTAATTGTTCAGATTTTATTTATTCACTCATTTTATTAATTCACTATATAGAATAGAATAGGATAGAGTAGAGTAGAGTAGAGTAGAGTAGAGTAGAGTAGAGTAGAGTAGAGTAGAGTAGAGTAGGGTAGGGTAGAGTAGAGTAGAGTAGAGTAGGAGTAGAGTAGAATTCTTTATTGGCCAAGTGTGATTGGACACACAAGGAATTTGTCTTTGATGCATATGCTCTCAGTGTACATAAAAGAAAAGATACATTTGTCAAGAATCATGAGGTACAACACTATGCACCACCACTTCAGTGGCCTCTTACAAAATATAATCACTGCAATAATACTCAAGGATAATGAAATACAACACTACAATACCCAGGGTGCAAAATATCCTATTTCTACGACATCTTTAAACACAGATTTTTCTAAAGCTATGCCAGCCCAGGCACTGTTAGAAATTCAAGGTAGGGCCATTTTGACATCTGATGGGGAGAATTACGGGGGGGGGGGGGGAACCCCACCACCATTTATTGGACTTCCATATCTCTGTACATTTCCAATCAAGCTACTTTATTTACAGCCAAAAGACCCCCCTATCTGTACATCTTAAGCTCTCATCCCCCGTCTCAGTTGGAGTCTGGAGAAAGCAGTTTTGAAGCTTTGAACCCTTCTCTCTTACTGCAACCAGGGGCGTGTTCCTAATTTATTTACTACCACTCTGTGGGCGTGGCTTATTTTGTGGGTGTGGCTTGCCAGCCATGTGACCGGGTGGGCGTGGGCCTCGGGAGCTTGGCAGCGGCTGGAGAAGCGGGGGGGCATTGCCCCCCCGCAGCGGGAGCAGCAAGACCGCGGCAGCAGTTCTTCTAGGAGGCTCCGTCTGGCCTGAATGCTTCTCCCCATTCGATGATCCTAGGCTCCTGCCGCCCGTTCCCCCTCCCCTCAGCAGCTCGAGAAGCCTCGAACGTGCGAAAATGCCTGGGATCATCACCGTGCGTTCGTGGCTTCTCGGACTGCTGAAGGGAGGGGAATGGAGATAGCTCCTGCCGCCCGTTCTTTCAGCGTCTCATGCGCTCCCTCAGCCATCCTCCCCTGCTTGGACTCACTGTGGGGTAGGAAGGCAGCGCATGCGCGGTGCCGGAAGCTCGGCTTCTGGGCATGCGCAGAATTTTTTTTTAAAAAAAGTTTAAAACATTTTTTAAAAAAAATGGTGGCGCCCAGGCACCGGCAACCAACAGCACCAGTACTGTGACGTCACCAGCGGGCCGCTACCAGTGCTATAGAGTGGACCGCACCGGTAGGAACCCACCACTGACTGCAACATGTTCTCTGAGAGCGAGATATCTAAGTTCAGGCAGTATCTAAATTTAATAAACAATTGCAGGTTCTGTCTGAAGTGGGATGGTAGAGGACAGAAAGGCCTGGAGGAATGTTGTCCATGGGGTTGCGATGGGACGGACACGACTTCGCAACTAACAACAACATTTAAGCCCAGGGTAAAGGCTGAATCATGATACATGTATGTACAGCTACAACTCTTGTTTTATTCTCGATAAAATCACAAATTACCCCAAAGCAAAGAATGGGGCCTGGCTACTATCACCCATCATCCCAGGGTTAGTCATAAAGAAGCGAAGCAGATAATATTTCAGGAACATTTAAGTTAGGAAAACCAGTTAGATAACAACCATACAAAAATGTTATTAGCTGAAAGGGAATCTGGAGATGATTTTAGTCCAAGCCCCTGCAGGAACCCATGGTAAAAATACCCCCAGCACTGATGATGCAGCCTGTCTGATTTTAGTATTTAAAAGTCCTGAATGCATGTGAAATATAATAGCCAGAGAACGGAGATGGAGGTTTATTTATTTTATTTATTTTATTTGTCAACAAGTGCAAGGAACCAGGACACATGAAAAAATGGCACAAATAAATGGATATAAAGAAGCAAAACATAGCCCTAAACACACGAGTACATACAAATGGGGACAGTAGGACAGGGACGGTAGGCACACTGGTGCGCTTATGCACGCCCCCTTAGGGACCTCTTAAGAAACATGTAAGGTCCTGTTGTAAGGAATATCCTTCTGGGTTCATTTCCAAGTGGGGAAAAAGACACTGGATTCATTGGAGATTGCTTGGAAAGAAGGTTTTAATATGGTGTACAGTAAAGTGACCAGATTTTTTTTTTTTTAAGCGGGACACCGAAGGGGGCGGGGCCGCCTGGACGCCGGGTTTTGCCCTCTGCGCATGCGCAGAACGCTGCGCATGCGCAGAGGGCAAAAGACCGCTAATGTCGTTTCACAAGAGCCGTTCGCGTGCAGGGCAGTTTATAAATAGCGGCCGCCAGGTAGGGAGCTGGCCGGGGTTGCGCAGGGCTGGGGGAGGCTCGCTAGCCCGGCAGCTCCGGCCGCAGGAAAGAGCGGGGGGAGGGTGCCGTACTGGGAAGGGCCAGCAGTCGCCGCCGCCTGAGGGGGCCACCCCCCCCGCCCGCCCGCCCGCTTCGCTGCAGGGGACGCTGCACCGGATCCCGAGTCGCACCGGCTCTCCCGCGGCCACGATGCCCGCCGACCTGATGGAGAAGAGCTCCTCCTCGCCCGCGGCGGCCATCCCGGCCAGCGCCGGAGGAGTCAACGCAGGACGCCCGCCCGCCGCCCACAGCTGAGAGGCCTGCTGCTGCTGCTGCTGCGGCTGGGCCCCCAGTCCCGGCGGCGGGAAGGCTGTGGCGGCGGCCCCAGCCTGCTGAGCCAGCGCCGGCCTGAGGGTCATGGATGCGACTCCTTCGCTCGGGCCGCCCCGCCCACCGCGACGCCGGCCTTTTCGAGAGGGCGGGGCTGCATCAGGCGCCTCTCCACCTTCCAGGGGCGGCCCGAGCGAAGGAGTCGCATCCATGACCCTCGGGCCGGCGCTGGCTCAGCAGGCTGGGGCCGCCGCCGCAGCCTTCCCGCCGCCGGGACTGGGGGCCCAGCCGCAGCAGCAGCAGCAGCAGGCCTCTCAGCTGTGGGCGGCGGGCGGGCGTCCTGCGTTGACTCCTCCGGCGCTGGCCGGGATGGCCGCCGCGGGCGAGGAGGAGCTCTTCTCCATCAGGTCGGCGGGCATCGTGGCCGCGGGAGAGCCGGCGCGACTCGGGATCCGGTGCAGCGTCCCCTGCAGCGAAGCGGGCGGGCGGGCGGGGGGGGTGGCCCCCTCAGGCGGCGGCGACTGCTGGCCCTTCCCAGTACGGCACCCCCCCCCGCTCTTTCCTGCGGCCGGAGCTGCCGGGCTAGCGAGCCTCCCCCAGCCCTGTGCAACCCCGGCCGGCTCCCTACCTGGCGGCCACTATTTATAAACTGCCCTGCACGCGAACGGCTCTTGTGAAACTTGCCAAACTTGTGAAGAGCCCTTGCAAAGCCGTGCCCGCCGAAAATTGTATTTGTCTTTCGCCCCCCATGAGCCGCGGCCGGCCGTCCCTGCAGGGGAGAGCCCGCCCCCCAGCCCTCCCTCGCCCCTTTCAAAAAATCGGGACTTTTTAAGAGGGCGGGCGGGACGCGGGACAAACCATTAAAAAGCGGGTCTGTCCCGCCAAAATCGGGACGTCTGGTCACCTTAGTGTACAGGAGCACATGGCATAGGCCCCTGTACAGAAAAGGTAGATTACATGCTTCCAGATGTGGGTGAAGAGAAAAAGAGGAAGAAAGATGCTGAGTCCCTTGGTTTTATACTCTCTCTTGGGCCCCTCCCTAACTGTTTCCTGTTCCTGTATAGAAATGTATCCCATTGGCTCTCAGACCCCCCAGGGGCATGCTGGGGCAACTCTTGTGGGCTGTCCTAAGTCCCAGGCTTGGATGAATGAAAGGGCCTTGGGCAAATCCTATTGTGGTTCTGTTGTGCAGACGACTTCCAGGCTAGGTGAGAGGAATGTGTGAGCTGGGCCCAGTCCTTAATGGCCCATTGGCAAAGGTGGGGATTTCCAAGAGGAGTCTTTTGTCCGCTCAAAAGCATGTTTCCAAGAATATTCCACAGAAGATATTCTGCCTTTTAATATCTCCTAGGATATCTCATTTCCTAGGGGAGGGGTGGGTGCTAACTTCCTACAGTCCACAGTAGACAGTTTACGGCAGCGGTTCTCAACCTGTGGGTCACGACCCCTTTGGGGGTCGAACGACCCTTTCACAGGGGTGGCCTAAGACCATCGGAAAACACATATTTCCGATGGTCTTAGGAACCGAGACACCACTCCTCTATCCGTCTCCAGGTGGGTCCACCCACATGCAAATAGACTACTGCAAAAAAAATATGAACTATTATTTCACTCAATCTGGTTTCCTTCCCTCTGCTCTTAACTTTCTCATGGTCTGATCAAGAATTGTTGTTGTTGGTTTTTTAAGCCGAGTTCTTTTTAAACGTTTCAAAAAAATTTGAAATATCTTTTTTTTTTTAGCCAAGTCAGCCGAAGTGGTCCTGATGATTTATTTACAGACCCCTCGCATCCTGGACATAAATTGTTTCAACTCCTACCCTCAAAACGTCGCTATAGAGCACTGCACACCAAGACAACTAGACACAAGAACAGTTTTTTCCAGAACGCCATCACTCTGCTAAACAAATAATTCCCTCACCACTGTCAAACTATTCACTAAGACTGCATTACTATTACTATTAGTCTTCTCATCGTTCCTATCACCCATCTCCTCCCACTTATGACTGTATGACTGTAACTTGTTGCTTGTATCCTTACGATTTATATTAATATTGATTGTTTCCTGATTGCTTATTTGTACCCTATGACAATCATTAAGTGTTGTACCTCATGATTCTTGACAAATGTATCTTTTCTTTTATGTACACTGAGAGCATATGCACCAAAGACAAATTCCTTGTGTGTCCAATCACACTTGGCCAATAAAGAATTCTATTCTATTCTATGATGTTGAGGCTTGGATTGGGATAGCAACAAGACATCCTTGAAGTCGATAATACGTTGGACGCTATAGCATATTGGTTTAGATGTTATTGCATACTTGTTAATATTTATATGAAAATAAAAATTTTGTGTAAAAGATGGGGTAAATAATATGGAATAAGGAAAATGGAATTGTAATAATTATGAATATGTTTATCTGTATTGAAATGTATGATACTCAAACACCACACCGTTCACATAATGATATGTATAAAAGTAAAAAGATAAAAACTTGATTTAAAAAAAAAGACATGCTTGAAGTCTGTAGAGATTCTCAGTCATCCAGGTCATGGTTGTCCCAAAGGACTTAATTGTTGTTGTATTTTCTTTTGAAGGCGTTTCGCTTCTCATCCAAGAAGCTTCTTCAGCTCTAGACAGGAGCTTCCGTTCCCCACTGTCCCGTCAGAGCTGAAGAAGCTTCTTGAATGAGAAGGTAAATGTCTTCAAAAGAGAAGAAAACCGAGAAAGTCCAGTTGACAAGACATCCTCGAGAAAGCAGGTCATTGTTCAAATTTGGCAACTTTTAAGACATGTGGAGGACTTTTTCAACTCCCAGAATTCCTGAGCCATCAATACCTCTTTCTAGAAGTGTTTGGTAGCGTGGAACAGCGGTCTAAGGCGCTGGATTAAGGCTCCAGTCTCTTCGGAAGCGTGGGTTTGAATCCCACCACTGCCAAGGGGGTACCTTTTTGAGACAAACCCGCTTTGAGACATCTGCCGAAACCAAAAGCGAAGCGATATTCGTCTAAAATGTTTTTCTGCTTCACAGAGAAAGCAAAGTTGAACATCTTCCATCCTGCCCCCCCCCCCAAAAAAACACCTGTTTGGAACATGCATGTGTTTCTCCAGAAGCCAAATTTGACTTGAGGGTTAAAAAAGGCTACTTCTAGCCCTAAATAGGTACTTTTTTATGATTATTTTTTTTATTTTTTTCCAACAAACAATACATCATCCATCACAGTGTGTTGTCTGGGTACAACATTTTAAATCAACATCTTTTCTTTTACCACTGTTTTCTTAATATATAAACAACTCTACTTTTTCCATTCAATTAAACTTATCTTCTATCAAAACCTTTCCCTTTCATTTTCTTTTATTTAACTCCATATCTCTTTTCATGTATATGCATTTTCTAACCAATGATAAAAACGCTCCCATACATCATAGTACTCTGATTCTTCTTTCCTTTTAATTGCCATTGTTTAATCTGTTCATTTCTGCACATTCCAGTATTTTCTTGATTATCTCTCCTTTTGTAGGGATTTTACCTGCTTTCCAATTTTGTGCAAATACAAACCCTAAAGAGGTACTTATTTTGTTTAGCCACCAAATCAAGACTCTGGGTGGGATGCAATGAAGGAAAAGTACAAAATGCAACCACCAAAATAAATCGAAAATTATAAATGAAAAGAACACTTACACAGCAACCTCTCTCCCGAGAGAGATGTCAATAAAGCATGCCTAGTACCATATTGCCATACAGTTTTATTTTTGGCCAAAGCAAAACTGGACGACCTTTCATCTCCCATCTTAAAACAGAGCAGGCCGAGAGAGAAAAAGCAAACGCCAAAGCCGCTGCGCGCAAAAACTTTTTCCCCTCAAACTTCTTATAGTTTAGTGTTAGAAACATAATTTCATATCCCATTAGTTCATGCAAACCTCGTGATTTTCTCAGCGCTCTGAAAGCAAAGGACCTCAGAAAGGGGGGGGGGGGGGGGAATACATTTTCTGGCCTATAGCCCAGAGCTTTGTTAAGGGGTGCTATCTGACATTAGTTGCTGAGAATACACATTTTGCATTTCACAAGTTACTTTGCTAGGCTACTTGGCAGCCTGGAGGATTTATCTATGCAGATAGAGCATTAGGTCACAATGGAGCTTCTCTCAGCAGCAACAAATATCAAAAGTTGAGTTAGGTACACTCTCTGTACATGCTCTAATCCTTTCACCACCATACCCACCTCTCTCCCTCTTCCCCGCCCGCCCGTCTTTTATACTCATGTCGCTGTATCTTTGTTTTCTTTTTCAGTATTTATTCTATTGTTCTGTTACTTTTACAACAGTTATGCTTAACACAACTTCTTGTCATTTCTTTGTGGTAACAATAACCTAGAATAGGGTGAGATAGGCGAGAAAGAAATATAACAAAGAAATAAATATTTAAACCTTTACCAGGGGTGAAATCCAGCAGGTTCTGACAGGTTCTGGAGAACCGGTAGCGGAAATTTTGAGTAGTTCGGAGAAGTGGTAGTGGAAATTTTGAGTAGTTCGGAGAACCGGTAGCGGAAATTTTGAGTAGTTCGGAGAACCGGCAAATACCACCTCTGGCTGGCCCCAGAGTGGGGTGGGAATGGAGATTTTGCAATATCCTTCCCCTGCCATGCCCACCAAGCCACACCCACCAAGCCACACCACACCCACCAAGCCACGCCCACAGAACTGGTAGTAAAATAAAATTGGATTTCACAACTGCTTTAGACGCCTCGCTCAACCTTTACAGCCTTGTTGCAATTCCTAACAAAACAAATTGCAACATAGTAACCAAGTGAGAAGCCTCAACTATCTCAGGGGTTGCCACAACGAAGAGGGAGTCAAACTATTCTCCAAAGCGCCTGAAGGTAGAACAAGAAGCAATGGGTGGAAACTAATCAAGGAGAGAAGCAACTTAGAACTAAGGAGAAATTTCCTGACAGTTAGAACAATTAATCCGTGGAACAGCTTGCCTCCAGAAGTTGTGAATGCTCCAACACTGGAAGTTTTTAAGAAGATGTTGGATAACCATTTGTTTGAAGTGGTGTAGGGTTTCCTGCCTAAGCAGGGGGTTGGACTAGCAGACCTCCAAGGTCCCTTCCAACTCTGTTATTCTATTCTATTCTAACATTCCATCTTCAATCAAAGACACCCCTCACCCCCACCCACCCCCAATTATCTCAACGTTCCACCTCCGTAACAATGAATCGAAAGGGCCACTTTGCCTAACAATAGAAATCCTATAATACAGGTAATCTCAGATACGTGGGGAGAAGGACCGGTCTAGCTTCCCCCAAACTGGCCATCCAAAACAGATTTCCTGCCTTATAGCTTCTATAAAAAAATATTCTGTGCCTTCCTGTTGTTTTTTAGGTCCCTCACCCACCCACTCACTGACTGTTGTAATAAGCAACGTTTTTCCGCAGCGTTGGGGATAAATCTCAAATCTACAGACCCCCCTCACATCCTGGACATAAATTGTTTCCACTTCTACCCTCAAAACGACGCTCTAGGGCAGCGGTCAACAACCGGTGGTCCGTGGACCACTGGTGGTCTGCGAGAAAAGTTTGGTGGTCCACAGAAAAATTATTTGCATTTTTTTATATTGCACTAAATCAACGTGCAATGAACGTTTGTGTTGCTGCAGAGAGTCTCCCCCTTCGGGGTCTTTTTGTGCGGGTCGGAGAGGGGCAGAAATTCCGACTTGGGGTCTGCTTCGGCCTCCTGGTGCGGGGCTTTGGGCGAAGGCTGGAGGGAAGTGCCGCTGGTGGCGAAGAGCCAGAGGGCCTTGTTCCAGTGGGACAGCATCATGGCCTGGAACTGGCTGACCATCTCAGCCCGCTGAGCCTCCAGGTGCCTGTATCTGGCCTTGCACTCCCGCAGGTCTTCCCTCTGCTTGGAAAGCCTATGCTCGTAGTCCTCAGTGAGGTGCTTCTGCTGGTCAGATCCAATTTGAACAGAGCCAGCTGTTTTGCCAACTCTTTCTCGTGGTGGCTGCTTAGCTCCAACAACTGCTTCCTGTTGGGGCCCTAAGGAGCCTGGGCGGGCAGGCGAGGAGTGGCTGGGAGGGGAGAGGGGAGTAGAGGGCAGCGAGGCGCCCCTCAACGCGAGTGACATCAAGTTGGCCACACCCACCCAGTCACATGACCATCTAGCCACGCCCACCCAGCCAGTCATTAGGCAGATCATATTAGTGGTCCGCAGGATCTAAAATTATGAATTTAGTGGTCCCTGAGGTCCAAAAGATTGGGGACCCCTGCTATAGGGCACTGCACACCAGAACAACTAGACATAAGGACAGCTTTTCCCCCGAATGCCATCATTCTGCTGAACAATTAATTCCCACAACACTGTCAAATAATTTACTAATTTACAAATAATTTACTAATTTACCTCATGATTCTTGACAAATGTATCTTTTCTTTTATGTACACTGAGAGCATATGCACCAAAGACAAATTCCTTGTGTGTTCAATCACACTTGGCCAATAAAGAATAAAGAAGCTCTTGCCTCACAATCAGGAGGTTGTGAGTTCGATCCTAGGTAGAGGCAGATGTAGGGTCTCCTGCTTGGGCAGGGGGTTGGACTAGATGACCTGCAAGGTCCCTTCCAACTCTGTTAATCTGTTAATCTGTTAATTCTAAGACTGTATTACTATTATTCTTCTCTTCCTTCCTAGCACCTATCTCTTCCCACTTATGGCTATAACCATGTTGCTTGTATCTTTACAATTTATATTATTTTATTTCTTTCCTAGTACGATTTGATTGCTTATTAGTAACCCATGACTATCCATCACTAAGTGCTGTATCTTATGATTCTTGATGAATGTATTTTTTTTATGTACACTGAGAGCAGCATAAGCACCAAAGACAAATTCCTTGTATGTCCAATCACACTTGGCCAATAAAGAATTCTATTCTATTCTATTCTATTCTCATTCGTCTCGCGATTAAGATTTCATTACAACCCGCAATGCATCGCCAGATCCCTTTCCCCAATCATCATTAACCAACAGACATCAGAGATGCAAGCCTAAAACAAGATAAAAATAATTTTATTTTAAAATTATAAATAAATAAAAAAATCAGCATACCTACATCATTATGTATTCCATTTGCTTTGGACCAGGAAACAGAATTTGGAGAAACGCTAAGTCCGAGGCTGCAGGACCAGATTTCGTACAGATTCTACCGAACGGTCTGAAGTGGAAACTTCCAAATTGAAGATTAGGATTTTAAATGCCATGCGGAACACACACACACACACACACACACGCAAAATAAGATTTGCACACCACGACCCTGAGATTAAAAGTCTCATGCTCTACCGACTGAGCTAGCCGGACAGAGAATCTGAGTGATTGTGGTTAGGAGGGAACAACCTTTTTCCTCTTCCTAACAACCTTGAGTTGATTTTGCTCTATTTTCCATAACAATCTGCAGGGCTATTAGCCCCTTCTGAACTTTGCAGTTTATCCAGTAAAATGCTTTTCTCAAGAGCAGATTTTCAACATGTGTGGCTGCTATGTTGCATTTCGCCTGAAAGGAAAGCAACTTGCCTTTCTCCCTTTCCTTTCCTTTCCTTTCCTTTCCTTTCCTTTCCTTTCCTTTCCTTTCCTTTCCTTTCCTTTCCTTTCCTTTCCTTTCCTTTCCTTTCCTTTCCTTTCCTTTCCTTCTTTTCCTTTTCCTTTTCCTTTTCCTTTTCCTTTTCCTTTTCCTTTTCCTTTTCCTTTTTTTCCTTTTCCTTTTCCTTTTCCTTTTCCTTTTCCTTTTCCTTTTCCTTTTCCTTTTCCTTTCCTTTCCTTTCCTTTCCTTTTTTTCCTTTTCCTTTTCCTTTTCCTTTTCCTTTTCCTTTTCCTTCCCTTCCTTCCCTCCCTTCCTCCCTCCCTTCCTTCTGTTGTGTAGAAAGTTAGCACCCACCCTTCTCCTATGGTAGAAGAATCAAATATTTTGAGAAATATTAAAAAGGCAGAATATTATATTTTCCTGGATGAGAAATGGAGAAACATGCTCTTGGAAAGCAGCCCCCCCCCCTTTCCTTAATAGCCCTCAGCAGATGTCAGCACTTAAGAGATAAAGAGAAAGCTAGCTCTATTCATAAGCAAATACCCTCACCCAAGATCCAACAAAGGTAGGATTAACCCTCAGCCACAATAGGAATTGCCCAACAAGCCCCTTCATTGCATCAGCCCAAACTTCAACCAAACATAGCTCAGACAAACTCTAAGGGTTTGTACATGGGCCCCATGGGAGTCTGACAACAGCCAATAGAATACATGTTCTTGCACAGGAACAGGAAGTTGAAGTGCAAAGCCCAAGAGAAGGTATAACCCCGCCCCCACTCTCAACTCCATGTGGTCAGCTGTCCCAAAATCACACGTGCTTGGTGGTTCTGCTTCATCAATCAATGAACCCTGTTTCCAATCAGCCTCCAGCCTCCATTTTGTCTCCAGTGCCTTTCTCCCAGCTCGGAGATGGATATTCCTTCCAACACATTAAAAAAGAAACTGCTGTGGTTTTAAAAAAAAACAATTAAAATACGATCTCCAAATTCTGTTCCTATTCAAGTGCAGCCTGGGGCTTGTTTGCATATTAGTTACAAGTTTCGTATAGGTAAACTAAAGCAAAAAGGTTATTTAACGAGGGGAAGAAACCTCAGGAAACGTACGGTTCCAAGGCCCAAAATTACTCACTGTGCATCTGTGTTCCTTGGCCTTCACAGTCCTTGTCAGAAATGGGTCATGTCGTTGGGAAGAGACAGTGCACCAAGATAAGAAATCATGTATAAAGCATTGAGAAAGAAAGAAAATTAATCGCCTGAACAGGGACTTGAACCCTGGACCCTCAGATTAAAAGTCTGATGCTCTACCGACTGAGCTATCCAGGCTCTGAATTTTTGCTCTTAAACACCTCCTGAAAGCCAACTGAAAGTTGGCCAGTTCTGGTACATTTCTATTTTTCAAATGAACAATTTATATTGTTCAAATGAAGACCTTTGCAGTTGAAAGCATGAAAAAACAAATTCTCCCCATCAACCATTTTCACACCTGTCCCATGAAAAAATGTATTTTAGGATATGGCTCAAGAAGTGTCTGTGTACATCGCCATTGGGAGTATTTTCCTCCTCTCTCTCCCCCATGAGTAAATATTGTAGAATTAATCGTTTCCCTTTGGCTGTTCTCCTGTGCAAAAGCTGATCAATACCCAAAATTTTTTTTAAGGAAGGCATCCGGAAGGTGCTTCTACTGCAAGTTATAACTGTACCGTTATACAGTATGTACAGTTTATGCTTCAATCCATCATAACTGTACAGTTTTTATGTACAGTTTAGAATAGAATAGAATTCTTTATTGGCCAAGTGTGATTGGACACACAAGGAATTTGTCTTTGGTGCATATACTCTCAGTGTACATAAAAGAAAAGATACATTTGTCAAGAATCATGAGGTACAACACTTAATGATTGTCATAGGGTACAAATAAGCAATCAGGAAACAATCAATATTAATATAAATCGCAAGGATACAAGCAACAAAGTTACAGTCATACAGTCATAAGTGGGAGGAGATGGGTGATAGGAACGATGAGAAAAACTAATAGTAATAGTAATGCAGACTAATGAATAGTTTGACAGTGGTGAGGGAATTATTTGTTTAGCAGAGTGATGGCGTTCAGGGAAAAAACTGTTCTTGTGTCTAGTTGTCTTGGTGTGCAGTGCTCTATAGCGACGTTTTGAGGGTAGGAGTTGAAACAATTTATGTCCAGGATGCGAGGGGTCAGTAAATATTTTCACGGCCCTCTTTTTGACTCGTGCAGTATACAGGTCCTCAATGGAAGTCAGGTTGGTCCAAATTGAGCTTAGCCAGTGTGCAATCCAGGCTTTTCCTTTCTTTTTTTCTTTTTTTTCTTTTTTTTCTTTTTTTTCCAAAATTACACACAATGAGCTCTGGGGCTCCTACTCATGAGACCACCAGTGCAACATATCCTGCTTTACTGGGCAGCAGTCAGGGCTTGGGTTTTGGAGATCCTTTCTGCTAGCTCTTCAAGTGGGGAAATTGCCTGAGGGGACTTGTCCCGTCTCCCATGGGATTAGCAGGGAGATATGACTGCCTGGGCTTTTTTTAGTGCCACAAAGCAGAAACAACAACAACAACAGCAAGCTAGAAGCAGCTTTGGGTGGAGGTAGATGAAAGATAACCTCAGTCTAATTCTGAATGGCGTGTCTCTGTGTGTTTGTGTATGCAGCTACTTTCTAAAATTCAGGCAATTCAGACATTCTGGACAAATTTCCCTCCCACTAGATAGAAATCTAAAGTGTACAGAACTCGCTGTGGCAACCACTCCCAAATACAATTCTTACATGAGTACATTAAACTGATTACAATATAGATGAGACAAGAAAGAAAAACTTTACAATGAATTTCTGTGAATGAAGCAAGGAAAGAAAAAAAAAACTTAAGATGAATTTCCACCCTCCCCCCAAGTCTTTTCAGCTGTCTTCTGGGGATTGAAAATAGACTTTTGGTCTTTATTTGTCCATCTCAGGGTCCTTTCATTCATGTCTGCTGGGTGGCCTTAGGCTTGGTGGTAAGGCTGGTCAGTCAGGCTTGGGAAGATCTGCTCCACTCTGGTTAAACCCAATTCTGGCTCAAATGGATGGAAGGTTTCCTCTGGAGGCAGGCTTCAGGGTCATCCGTAAAGGGCTGAAAGACATGAAAACAGGGTCCCCTCCCCCCTTAGCTGGTAATTCTACCAGGAAAGGCATTGTAAAAGGATTAGAGATTTGGAGGGGTTGTAGATAGCTTGCAGGCAGGGTTTGAGGAAAACAAACAACACATCAGTATTGCAGTTAAATCAATTATAACAAAATTGAGACATCAGATGAGGAATTAAGAAAACTGGATTCACATGCTTCAGGAAAAAAAATGGACAGACATTTCCATCTCAGCAGAGAATTGGCATCCATTCAACATCACAAAAGAGCAGTATTAAAAAACTGTTTGCATTTACATACAGTAAATGGAAGAATGAAATTTTCCTGTAAATTAACTTAAAACATTCCCTCTTAAACTTGGGCTTTTCTTAAAAGCATATAGAGGAATAAGAAAATTGAACTCTGTTCCCTACCCAAGTCTAGGTTGGCCAGACCTAACTGGGCAAAGACATTTTCTTTTCTTTTCAGTGCTTTTAACTCTTTTCTAACAATTTAAAATTCATATCTCTGGGGAACAGAGACATTTTACAGTTGCAATTACCTCGAGTGCGCACAAAGACTTAAGACGTACACATACACAAAAACAGGGACAAAGGGGATAACAGGACTGAAGTTTACACACACACAAGTCATTCCCGCCATAAATCTCAGTTAAATTAGGGAAGGCACAAATCTTAACAAACAAACCACGTGGTTACATATAAGAGAGAGAGAAGAAAAGAGAGAGAGACAAACAAACAAAACCCCCAACATTTTCCCTTTTCTTTTAAGTACCTTTATTTAGCCACATTGGGTCTCCCCTCCTCTTCCTTCTTAGCCTTCTACTCCACTCTCCATTCCCTCATTTCCTTGTTGTTTACTTGTTTTCAACTCAGTGTAGTCTTGCACTTCAAGAACACAAAAGCAAAGCCAAACGCCTGCTCTTGCATTCAAGAGTTGTGCCATTCCCTTAGGATTTAAAGTAGCTTACCTTTGAAAAGTCAACAAATTTTTCCCTGCCTATCCTGGTTAATTATGCCTGCTTTTTTTTTGGCCCATACTGGATACTGGGGAACAGCTGAGTTGAAGAATTTGCTACGGCATAATTTACATATAAGGCAGCTAATAGTGTTTTCCTACTGATTTTAGAATTTCCTAGGAATGCTTTGGTTGCTATACAAGCCAATGGAATCTTAACAATCAAACCGGCTGCTTAAACCTTTTTTTTTTTCCGATACAAGGAAATACTGGTGCAAAATCAAGAAATGGCTTGGAAGAAATTATAGAACAAAAGATAGAACTGAAACCAGAAGCGTTCCTATTAGGAATATTAGAACCGAAAATGGATAAAAGTTTGCAATATATAACACTACACATATTAACTGCAGCTAGGATCGCCTTCACGCAAAATTGGAAACAAGCTAATACACCTTCAGATGAAATAGTAATTAGAAAGATACTCGAATGTGCAGAAATGGACAAAATGACCATGGAATTAGAGAAGAATCGGATTATTATAAAGTTTGGAATAGAATGTATAAGTGGTTAGAGAAATAGAAGTCAAAATAAGAAATAAGAGTTTGAAATTAGTATTGATTAAATATTAACCAGTCACCAATTATTGAATAACTAGTATTATCATCATTGTTATTATAACGATACAGAAAGCTGTAAAACTAATGTACATTATGTTTGTCTTGTTTTTTTTTCTGTTTTTGTTGTTTGTTTTTAAAGGTGAAGTAGCTTTTTTTTGAGAAAGTGGGTGGCTCTTAAAAGAGCCTTCGGTGCAATAAAAGGGAATTTGGGGGTCGCCATGGGGGGGGGGGGGAAAAAGAGAGAAGCTACTTGGAGCTGGTGTATTTGGTGACTGTTTTGGTGCCCTCGGAGATGGCGTGCTTGGCCAGCTCTCCGGGCAGCAGGAGGCGGACGGCCGTCTGGACCTCGCGGGAAGTGATGGTGGAGCGCTTGTTGTAGTGAGCCAGGCGGGAAGCCTCGGCCGCAATGCGCTCGAAGATGTCGTTGACGAAGGAGTTCATGATGCTCATGGCCTTGGAGGAGATGCCGGTGTCGGGGTGGACCTGCTTCAGCACCTTGTAGACGTAGATGGAGTAGCTCTCCTTGCGGCTCTTTCTGCGCTTCTTATCCCCTTTCTTCTGAGTCTTGGTGATGGCCTTTTTGGAGCCCTTCTTGGGCACCGGACCGGACTTAGCCGGTTCGGGCATCCTGGTCAGCGAGAGAATCTCCGTAGAAGAACGATGAAAAAAATGAAAGTAAAGGAGATAACCTTTCTTTTATTTATAGGGCGCATATGCAAATGAGCGGTTTCAAAATTCTCGGGCGTCTCCCCACCCTTTTCCTATTTTCTTCCTGTGTGCATCATGCATAACTGGCACAATCGGTTAAATACAAATTATTTAAGATAATTATGCTACAATTAAATTAACCTTGGAAATATTTCTCAGAGGGGGAGAAAAAAGTTTTAAGCTGTCAAATGACAAGGGAGAAGACACACTTTCGAGCGAGCCGAAATAGCTCAGTTGGGAGAGCATTAGACTGAAGATCTAAAGGTCCCTGGTTCGATCGCGGGTTTCGGCAGAGATGTTTTATTTTATTTTATTTGAAAGGTTTTTTCCAATCTCTGTTCACCCTAATCGTACTTTAACCTAATCACGTTACACTAAGCTACCTTTGATACCAATAGCATTGGTTGGTTGTTACGAAAAAGCCATTCGCTTGAATTTTGCAGTTCACTCCGCAAAACAGATAACAGATAACCAGAGTTGGAAGGGACCTTGCAGGTCATCTAGTCCAACCCCCTGCCCAAGCAGGAGACCCTACATCTGCCTCTACCTAGGATTGAACTCACAATCTCCTGATTGTGAGGCAAGAGCTCCACCTCTAGGCCACAGCAGCTGGGTCAACACAGCATCTCGTATGAAAGCAATCCCTACTGCCCGATTTACATATAATTTAACCTCTATCATTTTTTTTAATGTTTTACATTATCCTGGAAATGTCAGTTTATTCATAAAATAGTAAATCTCAGCACCGATACGCTTTTTCCAACAAGTGCCAATTAAGATTCAGACCACGGGAAACTACGCGAAAAACACTAGTAACCAGAGTTAAAGCACCCATAATGAAGTTAAAAAACAGAAAACTGACGGCAGGAAAAAAAACTTACCGGTGCACTGAGTCTGCCCTTATTTTTTTTAGTTTATTCACCCCTCTTAACACCAAAGTCTCCTTTTAAAATTTAGATCGTGACCAACAGCTTTTTAAAGAAAATTTGATTGGCCCTTAAAAGGGCCTTTTTTTGTTGGGAGTTTTTTGTTGAAGGTTTTAACCGCCGAAGCCGTAGAGTGTGCGGCCCTGGCGCTTCAAGGCGTAGACCACGTCCATGGCGGTGACCGTTTTCCTCTTGGCGTGCTAGGTGTAGGTGAAGGCATCGCGAATCACGTTCTCCAGGAAAACCTTCAGGACGCCGCGAGTCTCCTCGTAGATGAGGCCGGAAATACGCTTCACCCCTCCACGACGAGCCAGACGGTGAATGGCCGGCTTGGTGATGCCCTGGATGTTATCGTGAAGGACTTTCCGGTGCCGCATGGCACCTCCTTTTCCCAAGCCTTTGCCTCCTTTTCCGCGACCAGACATCTCGGCGAGAGAGAGTGGAAAAAAATGACACAACTCCACTAGCTCAGAGCAAGAAGTGTTCGGCGGCTGAACGGGCGGAGGGTTTATATAGCGAGCAATCCGACCAGAAGGAAAACTTGGAAGATAAGCTAATTGCCATGGTTATTTTGCATAATAAAGGCTATCCAATCCAGGCTGCGCAGCGCGTTTCAAACTACCCAATCGGCGTATGGTTAGACTTCAAGCCGAGAAAAGGCTTCTCGGCGCCATTGTTAGCTTCCCAGGAGCGGTTCTGATATCAGGACCGCTTAATTTAATTAATTTAATTAATTAAAGCTTAATTTGCTTTAGCACCTATAGAAATATAAATGTTAAAACTTAATTCGATAGAACGTTTATCTTTGCATTCTTATTCTTTGTGGAATGCTTCTCAGTGAAATTGTTCTTTTAAAATATTTATCCCCCCCCCCCCGTGTTTGAGTTAGCAAGCCCCACATTCAAAAGGTGTTGGATGTAAAATTTAGCCCCGCAGAAATTAATGGATTTCAAGGTGAGATAGAACTAATCTCATTGATTTCCCGTTCGGAGCCCTTTATACAGTATATACTCCCCCCCATTATACTCTTTTTTAAAAAAATAATCTTTATTAATTATGTAAAAAAGACAAACAAACATAAAAACAAACATAAAAACATGTATAAACATATGTATATATAAATAGAGTAACAAATATCTTTGAGTATAGAAAGCATTGAACATTGAACATACATGTCGACCATCTCGTCGACACTATCCTTTTACAGCCTAGTGATACAAAAACATGTTTATTCTTTATAGTTATTATTTACATCATTATCTTTCTTATATCTTCCAATATTTTCCTTATTCTTTTCTCTTGTTATATTATGTTCAGTCTATTATCATTACAATAAAACAATTTTCCCTTTTTCAACAATGGTTCTTTTGTTCAGCTTGATTAATATTTTAAAACCTTGTAAAATTGTATACATTCCGATAATTTGTTCCGGTCTTTGCGAAAAAGTAGACATTTGTTATTATTTATACTGTCTAAGATCATGACACATAATTATAGCAATTTTTGATATTTATTTTGGTTAAGCCAATTATACCACCTGTCCCAAGTTTTATAGAATTCAGAGTCATCTTTGTCTTGCATTTCCAATGACATCCTACTAAGTTCTGCGCATTCAAATACTTTATTAATGAGATTTAACGTAGTTGGGATTTGTTCGGTTTTCCAAATTTGCGCATATATATTTCTTGCGGCTGTTGTAATGTGTAGAATTATATATCTGTCTTCGTTCGTCATTTTTTCTCTGAAAATACCTAATAAGAAAAGCTCCGGCTTTAGGGGGATCGTTTTTGAGGTTATTTGTTCAAGGCAGTTTTTGATCTTAATCCAAAAGTTCTTCGCTTTGGGGCAGGTCCACCATAGATGGTAGTATGTTCCTATACCTTCTTTGCACTTCCAGCACTTTGGAGAAAGTTTCGGGAACATTTTTGCCAATCGTGCTGGAGGAAGGTGCCACCGGTAAAACATTTTGTATATGTTTTCTTTGTATGGTATCGCCAGTGTTAATTTATAATTTATAGACCAAATTTTTTCCCATTCGTTTAAATTAATTGGATAACCAAAGTTTTGTGCCCACGCAATCATTGAGCCTTTTACCACCTCTTCGAATAGATTATATTGGAGTAGGAAATTATATAGTTTGGAAATCATTTTTTTGTCATTGCCCAATAATATTCTATCTAAGTCACATTTTTTTTGAAATCCATATTTTGTTTTATCTTTATTGTATTTTGATTTGACCTGTAGATAGTGCCACCAATCGAGGTCTATTCCTTTTTCTTTAAGTTCTTGTTTTGAGAACATCTCATTGTGTTCGTCTAGGAGTTGTTGATATGTTATAATCTTATTTACGTCTAAAAGGTTCGGGTATATAATTGCTTCAGTTGGTGATATCCATTTTGGAACACTTCTATAATGGTCCTTCCTTATTGTTAGCCATGTGTCTAATAGGTTCTTTCTTATATAATGTCGGCGGAAATATGTATTTGTTTTATAGGTGTCCCCCCCATAAGAAGGCATGCCAACCTATCTGCAAATCGAAACCCTCTAGGGTTAATATCCTTCTGTTTTTGAGTGTGATCCATTCCCTCATCCAATTGAGTGTAGCAGATTGGTGGTATAGCTCCCAGTTAGGGAGACCAAATCCTCCTCTCCTCCTATGGTCTTGAAGAAGTTTCAGTTTGATCCTCGCTTTTCTTTTGGCCCATATGAATTTGTGAATCATTTTATTTAAATTTGAAAAAACTGTTTTGTTCAACTTTATTGGAATTACCTGGAACAGGAATAAGATCTTGGGTAGGATGTTCATTTTGATTGTCGCAATTTTACCCATAAATGATAATTGAAGTTTTGACCATCCGTCAAGGTCCTTACTAATTTTCTGTATTAGTTTTATATAATTATCCTCCTTTAATGAGCTACATCTTGCGGTGAGCCATATCCCAAGATATTTAACTCTTTTAACTATTTTCATGCCTAATAAATTTTCCAATTTGATATTTTGTTTCGGTGTCATGTTTTTAGTTATTATTTTTGTTTTTTCCTTATTAATTTTTAGGCCTGCCGCCTTTCCAAATTTTTCAATTTCATTGATTAGAGTCGGGCCAGTGTCTAGAGGTTCTTCAACTATAAATGTCATATCATCAGCGAAGGCTTGAAGTTTGAATTCCTCCTTCCTGATTTTTAGGCCGTTTATCTCTTGCATGCTTCTTACTTTCCTCAGTAGGCTTTCCAATGCTAATATGGCGTAGGAGGATCTGATCAGGAGAGCTTTTGGAGCTCGGAGGACGCCGTCAGCTTAAAATGGCGATATCGGCGTCAGAGAGCTCTTTGCATTAAGGCATTTTACAAGCATTGGCTGGGAAGAGGTTGCCTAGCCCTGAGGGGATTCAAGCGAGAGTCAGGTATGTTTTTACAGCCGGAGTGGCAGCTCCTTGGGCAGCGATTTATCACCAGCTGCCGACCGTTAAAGAACTTACGCCAGGCTTCTTATTTACAAGACGGCCTACGAGACTGCCGTAGGCGCGTACCGTCTCTTTGCTGCTGCCTGTTATTTCTATCGCGATTAAACCCCTCAGTAACAACTCTCCCGAAGATTAGAGCAACTGGGTTAGACCAGGCTTTTTTCCAGCAGGACTGCCGCTGTTGCCTGACGTGTGTGCGACGACCGACCTTTTGGCAACGGCTGTTCAAGCGAACAGACCACCCCAGTTGTTACGGGGGCCTCGTTGGTCCGGGTTGGCTGGGTATGTTCCATCACCGCGACGATTTATGCTGGTCATCAATCCTGCCAGCACAGACAAAGTGTGGCCTTTTTCAGCTGCCCTGCTGGATCAGTTCCCTTCCCCACTTTCAGCGAGGGCTCCGCAGGAGAGTTTCTACCATTACGGCTGCTGATGCAGCTGCGAGGCCTTTTTCGGCTGACGCAGCCCCAACTTTATCGTTGTTTCCAACTGCATTGGACTCGCTGAGTAGCTTGAGAAGAGGACTGCCAGATGATACTGTGGGCTTGAGCCCTTCTATTACCAACATTGTGGGGGAGAGCAGTAGTCAATTACAGACTGTTGTGGAAACCCCTAATGATTACTGTAGATCTTGTGGTGAAAGGCAAGGACGAAGAACTAATATTGACTGGCTTGGAGGCTGTACATATACCTCCCCTTTGGCGCTATTATTGACTATTAACTATTTTTAAAAGGATTTCCCCCAGAAGCGGTATGGTTGATATGGGTTTTGCTTGTCAGGAGTGAGTGAACGATTGTTTAGATTGTAGAAGAATGGTTTGTTAGAATGAGGGAGCCGGGGACTGGGGTTTGTCCCCCCTCTGCTGAGTGTGGAAACAGAAGCGGAGGGGGGACTGACTCTACTACCTGGCTCAGTGAGGAAGGTATGCATGGCCTGCAGGAAGGGAGGGGGACCAGCAGGGGAGGGGAGGGGGTCTCTGGAGGGGACGAGAGCCGGAACATCTCGGTCATAATGGGAAGAGGCAGATATGGCGGGAGCAGAGGGGTGGGCCGCTCTCGGGGAATGAGACCTCGCTGCTTACAAGCGATCCCTTGTTCCGGCCCCTCCGATGTGGTTCCATCTTGCTCAACCCGAGTACCTGGCAACCAGGGTTTTCAGGGCCCTGGGCTCAGGATGCTGCTGCTTAACGCCAGGTCAATCACCAACAAAGCCCCCTGATACGTGATTTAATCACAGAGGAGGGGGCAGACCTGGTTTGTATAACTGAGACCTGGCTGGGCCAGGAGGGAGGAGTAGCTCTCTCCGAGATATGCCCAGATGGGTTCTCGGTGCAGCATCATTCTCGACCCCAGGGAAGGGGGGGAGGAGTGGCAATAATAACACACAGTAATCTGCACCCTCGTAGGATCCCTGCCCCGGAGATTGTTGGGTGTGAGACGCTCCTTCTGAAGTTGGACTTAGGGGTTCAGGTGGGCCTTTTCTTAATGTACCTGCCTCCCAGCTGCGTAAGTAAGGCCCTGCCTGAGCTGCTCGAGGCAGTAGCCGGCTTGGCAGTTGAGTTCCCTAGGCTTATGGTGCTGGGGGACTTGCCTTCCACTGGCGAAACCTCTGGGGTAGCTCAGGAGTTCATGGATTCCATGACAACCATGGACCTGACCCAAGTAATCCAGGATCCGACTCATGAGGGTGGTCACACGCTCGACCTAGTGTTTCTCTCGGGGCAGTGGAGAGATGATCTGAAGAAAAGGGACATAGTCATCACCCCACTGTCATGGTCAGATCATTTCCTACTGAGGTTGGATTTCGCAGCCCCATTCCTCCCCCGCAGGGAGGCGGGACCAACTAGGTGGTTCCGCCCCAGGCGCCTAATGGAGCCGGAAGGATTCCAGAGGGAACTTGGGGAAATACCTGAAACCCTGGTACACAATTCGGCTGATTCCCTGGTGGCTGCTTGGAACACCGCAGCATCCAGGGGCCTTAGACCGAATTGCGCCTAAGCGACCTCTCCGTGGCAGTGGATCCCGGAAAACTCCCTGGTTTACCGAGGAGCTCCGGGAGATGAAATGCCAGAAGAGACGTCTGGAGCGCCGCTGGAGGGCCAGAAAAACCGAATCTGACCAAACACTATTAAGAATTTACATCAGATCTTATTTAGTGGCGATAAGGGCGGCAAAACGATCCTATTTTTCCGCTCTTATTGCGTCCGCAGATTCTCATCCAGCCGCCTTGTTTAGGGTGACTCGCTCCCTCCTTGAAAAAGGGGGGAGCGAGGAACACTTACAAGGCAGAGCTGAGGAATTCGCTGAGTTTCTGTCGGATAAAGTCGCTCAGATTCGGTCGAACCTGGACTCTGGCAGGGCAGAGTCCATAGAGTTGACAGGGGCAAGTCTTAGTCCACCATTATGGGAAGAGTTTGGGCCTGTTTCTCCCGAGGATGTGGACAGGGCTGTGGGAGCGATGGGTACCTCCACCTGTTTATTGGACCCATGACCCTCCTGGCTGGTTTCGGCCAGCAGGGAGGTGGCACGCGGCTGGATCCAGGCGGTGGTCACCGCTTCTTTGAGGGAGGGATCCGTACCGCAGTCGTTAAAAGCTGCGGTGGTGCGACCCCTCCTGAAGAAGCCTTCCCTGGATCCAGCTGACTTGAAGAATTATCGTCCAGTCTCCAACTTACCTTTTTTAGGGAAAGTTGTGGAGAAGGTGGTGGTGACTCAGCTTCTGCAGCTCCTGGATGAAACAGATCATCTAGATCCTTATCAGTCGGGTTTCAGGCGCGGCTACAGTACAGAAACTGCCTTGGTCGCTCTGATGGATGATCTCTGGCGGGCCCGGGATGGGGGGAACTCCTCCATCCTGGTGCTACTTGACCTCTCAGCGGCTTTCGATACCATCGACCATGGTATCCTTCTGCATCGTCTCGGCGAGTTGGGAGTGGGAGGCACCGTTTTGCGGTGGTTCTCCTCTTATCTCACCGATAGGATGCAGTCGGTGCTGGCAGGAGGGCAGAGATCGTCCCCTAGGCCCCTATCATGTGGGGTGCCTCAGGGGTCGGTTCTCTCGCCCATCCTGTTTAAAATCTACATGAAACCGCTGGGTGAGATCATTCGCAGACATGGGGTGTGTTTCCATCAGTACACTGATGACACCCAGCTGTACATCACCACCCCGTCTGACTTCAGTGAGGCAGTTGATGTAATGTGCCGCTGCCTGGACGACGTTAAGATCTGGATGGGGAGGAACAGACTCAGACTTAATCCCGACAAGACTGAGTGGCTGTGGATATTGCCTCCTAAGGACCATGACAACTGTCCCTCCTTGGTCTTCGAGGGAGCGAAACTGACTCCCTCGGACCAGGCCCGCAACTTGGGGGTCCTCCTAGATCCACAGCTAAAATTGGATCATCATCTTTCTGCTGTGGCTAGGGGGGCCTTTGCACAGGTTCGCCTGGTGCACCAGTTGCGGCCATACTTGGAGAAGGAGGCTCTACTCACGGTCACTCATGCCCTTGTCACCTCGCGTTTGGACTACTGCAGTGCGCTCTACATGGGGCTACCCTTGAAGAGTATCCTGAGACTTCAGTTGGTGCAAAATGCGGCTGCGCGTGCTGTGGTGGGTGTGCCAAGGTACACCCACGTGACACCGATACTCCGCCAGCTGCATTGGTTGCCCATCGGTCTCCGGGTCCAATTCAAGGTGTTGATCACCATCTTTAAAGCCCTTCATGGCTTAGGACCAGGCTATCTTCGGGACCGCATTCTGCCTCATACTTCCCTCCGACCGGTTAGGGCCCACAGAGTTGGCCTCCTCCAGGTCCCGTCGGCCAAGCAATGCCGGCTGGCGGGCCCTAGGGGGAGAGCCTTCTCTGTGGCCGGCCCTGCGCTCTGGAACCAACTTCCCCCAGAGACCCGAACTATCCCCACTCTGCTGGCCTTCCGAAAAGCCGTTAAGACATGGCTTTTCCTGCAGGCTGGGGGTAGAGCTTAATCCACTCGAGCTCACCCCCAAGTATGTATGGTTGGTGAATGGTTGTCGATGTTTTTTTATATTGTGTTTTTAAATTTTGTATTTGTTTTTAATTAATATTTAATTTTGGTTTATTCTTGTATTTTTCTCTGTTGTACGCCGCCCTGAGTCCTTCGGGAGTTGGGCGGCATATAAGAATACCAAAATAAATAAATAATAAATAAATAAATATGAAAATTAATGGGGCTAACGGGCATCCTTGACGTACTCCTTTTTTAATATCTATTTTCCCTGTGATATCGTTATTTACTATTATTTTTGCTGTTTGGGTACTATATATAGCTCTGATCAACCCTATAAATTTTTCGCCAAATTTCATTTTTTCTAGTTGTAAAATAAAAAATTGCCAGTAAAGGTTGTCGAACGCTTTTTGGGCATCGACAAAAATAAGCGCTAGTTGTTTATCTATGTGTATATCGTAGTATTCTAGTATATTGAGTATTGTTCTGGTATTGTTCCTTATCTGTCTGTGGGGTAAAAAACCGTTTTGATCTGAGTGGATAATCCGATTTAATTTTTTTTTGAATCGTTCAGCCATTATTGATGCGAGTATTTTGTAATCTGTATTTAGTAATGAAATCGGTCTGTAATTTTGAATCCTTTGTTTGTTCGAATCTTCCTTGGGTATCAGAGTTAAATATGCTTCTTTCCAGGACTCGGGTAGTTCCCCTTTTTCCATTGTTTCATTGAATAAGTCTAACATTACTAGTTCTAATGAACTTTGTAGATTTTTGTATATTTCGAAGGGGATACCGTCCGGACCTGGTGATTTATTATTCTTTTGTTTACTGATGGCATTTCTGAATTCTGTTAGAGTAATCTTGTCATTTAGCATATTCCTGTCCTCCTCCAGCATGATTGGCAAATTGCTTTCATTGAGATATTCTTTAATTACTTTGTCTTTGGGTCTTCCTGTTTGTAAAGGTCGGTATAAAAAGTTTGAATTATATTTTTTTTCTCAGTGATTCTGGTATGTATTTCCCCGTTTTGGTCCTGAAGAGCGTCAATTGTTCTATCTGCTTTTTCTTTTGCAAGTTTATAAGCGAGCCATCTTCCTGGTTTGTTGGCTGATTCGAAGTAGTTTTGTTTTGCTAATTTAAGTTTCCTGGCCAATTGCTCTTGCGTTATCAAGTTTATTTTATGCCTGGTTATATTTAAGTCCTCTAATGTTTTAGAATCTTTAGGGTCTTCTTGCAATGTTTTCTCTAATTTGTGTAATTTAGTTGTTAATGTATTTAGTTTGTTGTTTCTCTCTTTATTACGTTTGGCCAAGTAAGCTATGGACAGCCCCCTTATGTATGCCTTCGTTGTATCCCATAGAGTTCTTAGGGAAGGAACAGGCTTCCAGTTTGACGTCATGTCGGAGCACACTAGCCTCAAGACCCTCTGAGGCTGCATCTGTGCTTTTCACTGATTTAGGTTGCCTAGCGGCGATCACTGACCTGGAGGGAAGAGTGATTCGAAGGGGGAGAGTTCGGAGCCTCTGGGGAGGACAAGCAATCCACCCAGGGAGCAAGAACAACTCCTGGAGCCGATCGTGAAGAAATCAGCCTCCATGGCCGATCTGGAGACATGACAGCCCGACTCAGATAAGGAAGTAAGAGAAAAACAGCAAAGAATTGTGGCGGAGATTGTGAGAGAGAGATATTATTGAGAGGTTTTTTCAACAACTGGTGGAAGGAAATAAGACGGTGTGCCCTTGTAGCTGATTGCTGACCTGTGGATTTAAGACAGAAAGCTCCGAGAGGGTAAAGGCGGCGATTGTAAGGGGGGGCGAAAGGACAGCCAAAGGACGGACAGAGAGCTTGCTGAAGCAAGACAGATTTACGACCCGATTTGATTTAAAGCACTCTGCGAGAAACAAAAAGAGAACTGTGTTTGGAGAACTAAAAAGGTAAAGAACTACAGCAAAAGGGCAAGAAAGATTTCTGGAAAGTGCGGAAGGTGGGAGGAAGTTAGAGTTGAAAGAGAAGAGAAGGAACTGAGACGGTGACACAGCAAAATCCGGAGGACATTTTTAACTATTAAACAAGGAGATAGAACTATCAGCAAGACCAGCCTTGGACTCTAAGGACCAGTAATATATAGACTATAAATATATCAACAAAAGGACAATAGACTAAAAGAAATATTTATAAGTGAGTACTTACATCCATAACTTATTTGAACCTTTACCCTAGATAAATTTAAATATTGACTTAAACTATACTCTACTTATATTCACATATATATAAACTGTGGACTCTGGACTATATATACAAACTGTACATTCTAGATATATTCATTGCTATATATTTACATATTTATACAATATCTATATAATAGAGTCTAGAAAATAACATTATATATAGAACCTAGATTAATTACTTTAAGCATTGATAATTATTGATTGATCCCTTGTGAATGTGATATAAATGTGATGTAAACGGTGATAACATTTATATATAATTTACAACTTATAGTGAAGGAATTAAGGGTGTGGTATAATCATTTGAGGAAATCGACATTAGATTCTAAGAAACAGATTGATCTGAGACTTGAAGAAAAAGATATAAATAGTAAAAAAAAATGAATAGTGGGAACTAAAGAAAGAATTGGTGCTAAAACAATAAGAGGGAGAAGAGGTTTCGTATGGTATACTGGGACACCATCTGGAGTGTATTAAAAATGTCTACTACATCCACTGTAACCAAAACAGGGAAACAAAAAACCTCAACTCTACCCCCAACTCCATCAAACCAACGTACTACTGAAGGTTCCACAGGAGAGAGAGCAGGTGGAACTTCTAGCACACAAATAACATCGACAACTCAAGCATCACTCCAGGAGATGATGATTAAAATGAAGGAGTCCATTGACAGAAATTACAACCACATGAGAGGGACAATAGGAGAGGTGAGGGACGATATCAAAAAGGTGGATGACAGGGTGGGAAAACTACATGAGAGAATGGAATCAATTCAAGGAGTACTGGCAAACAATGTACAGAGAATAAAAAAAATAGAGGAACATAATGAGAGGATTGAACTTAGACTTCAAGTTGCAGAGAATAAAACAGATATAGTAAACAGGGATCTCGAAGAGGCCATTTTAAATCTAGAGCTTGAAAAATCAGCCTTCTTTCTTAGATTTCAAAACGTTACTGAAAGTAAAGACGAGAACTTACCGGAAGTCATGGCGCAAATAATTGCTAGTATGACAAATAGAACACTACAGGAAACAATAATGGATATGGATGAAATATATAGACTGAATACGAGCTATGCCCGAAAGAACAGACTACCGAAAGAAGTACATATCAGATTTACTAAAAGAATAGTTAGAGATGAAATTTATAATTTATCGAAAGAAAATACAGTCACACACAACGGTAAAGAGATATTAGTACTTAGACAAATACCAAGACGTGTAAGGGAAAAAAGGCGGCCCTATCAATTCTTATCCACTAAACTGAATAGACATAGGATATCCTTCAGGTGGCTATTACCTGAAGGAATGCTAATAACCTTACTGGATAAAAACATAAACTCACAACAATAGAAGATGCCAGAGACTTCTACGAGCAGTATATTAAAGAAATAGAGGAACATGAAACAAAGGCAGAGGGGGAAAGGGAGAGTTTGGAGGAGATAAGTTCAGAAGAAAATTTACTGCAAAAAGAAGAAAGTGTGAGGACAGTAGCAGTTAATTATGGTAGAGATGGTGCGACAACGAGAGCACAGGCCGAGGCAAAGAGAGCAAAACCAAGGGAAACCACCAACTGAACAGACAGTAAATCTGCTATCCCTGAACATAAATGGACTAAACTCACCCACAAAAAGGAATTTTTTTTTCCACAAATTACTAAATCAAAATGCAGACATTATCTGTCTACAAGAAACACACATCAAAAAAGAACAACATCAGATTTTGGAATTCCCAAAGTTAGGGAAACTATTCACAGCATTATCTACACATAAGAAGCGAGGAATAGCAATATATACAAAAGCATGGTTGAATCCAAAACTACTATATTCAGATGAGGACGGTAGAACACTGATAATACAAATAAAAAATAGAAGCAAATCTGTAACGATAGCAGTTATATATGCCCCAAATATAAATCAATCAGCCTTTTTCTTCAGCTTACATAAAAAACTACTAGAAATACAATGGGAGAAATTATTGATAATAGGCGACTTCAACGCAGTCGTTGATAGGAAAAAGGACTACAAAGGTACCAATAAGAAAAAAGCAAGAAGAGTACTACTGGCATCATTCGATCAATTGGCAACAGAATTTAATTTAAAAGACAGTTGGCGATACCAAAATCCAGACAGCAGGCACTATACCTTCTTTTCATTTCCACACAAATCATGGTCGAGGATTGATATGGCCTGGGCAAATGGGGAATTCTTAAACGATTTGGCTGAGTCTGAAATTCTTCCAAACGCCTGGGCCGACCACAATCCTTTATGGATAAAATGGAAAGAGCCAAATAGTAAAATAAGAGTAAGATGGACTTTAAACCAAACAATAACAAAGGAAAAAGATTATATTAAAATGATGCAGAAAGAATTAGACATCTTGTTTCAGATTAACCCCCATTATACTCTTAAAGGGAAGGTCTGAAATAGCATATCAAACAATTACTTTTGGGCAACAAATAAAGACAGAATATCTGGGCGGGTAAATAAAGATGTATGAATTGAGAAGCGAAAGATCTTAGCCTTAATGTATGGAATTGACAGCTGCAGAATGAAACTTTCTGCTAGTCATTCAACTATTTTGGGACAATCAGTAAGGAAAGGAAAGAAAGCATTTCCTCAGTAGAAGTCAGAGAAATGAAAAATGGGTCATTTCTAGATAAACATACTAGGGTTGAAATGAATGTGAAACTACATACATTTCACTTATAGCCAAGCTGTCTGAGATATGCAGATGATACCACTCTAATGGCAGAAAGTGAAGAGGAACTAAAGAGCCTCTTGATGCAGGTGAAGAAGGAGAGTGCAAAAATTGGCTTGAAACTCAACATTAAGAAAACTAAGATCATGGCATCTGGCCCTCTCAATTCTTGGCAAATAGATGGGGGGGGGGAGAATTGAGGTAGTGACAGATTTTATTTTCCTGGGCTCCAAGATCACCGCAGATGGGGACTACAGGCAAGTAATTAAAAGACGCTTGCTCCTGGGGAGGAAAACTATGGCCAATCTAGACAGCATAATAAAAAGCAGAGACATCACCCTGCCAACAAAAGTGCGTATAGTCAAGGCTATGGTTTTCACAGTTGCAATGTATGGCTGTGAAAGTTAGACCATAAGGAAGGCTGAGCGCCAAAGAATTGAGGCCTTTGAACTATGGTGCTGGAGAAGAAGACTCCTGCGAGTCCCTTGGACTGCAAGGCGATCCAACCCGTCAGTCCTAGAGGAGATCAACCCTGACTGCTCTTTAGAAGGCCAGATCCTGAAGATGAAACTCAAATACTTTGGCCACCTAATGAGAAGGAAGGACTCACTGGAGAAGAGCCTAATGCTGGGAACAATTGAGGGCAAAAGAAGGAGACGACAGAGAATGAGGTGGCTGGATAGAGTCACTGAAGCAGTCGGCGTGAGCTTAAATGGACTCCGGGGGATGGTAGAGGACAGGAAGGCCTGGAGGAACGTTGTCCATGGGGTTGCGATGGGTCGGACATGACATCGCAACTAACAACAACTGAGACATATTGCTTATTATATCAATTAGATAAATGGCACAAACTATCACTCTGGTTCAGGAGAACACATACAGGTAGTTTTTGACTTAGAACTATTTGTTTAGTGACCGTTCGAAGTTACAACAGCACTGAAAAAAGTGACTTACGACCGTTTTTCACACTTATAACCATTGCAAGCATCCCCATGGTCATGTGATCAAAATTCAGCCGCTTGCCAACTGGCTCATATTTATGACGGTTGCCGTGTCCCGGGGGGTCACGTGATCCCCTTTTGCGACCTTCTGACGTGAAAAGTCAATGGGGAAGCCGGATTCACTGAACAACTAACTGCCTTTGCCAACTTAACAACTGCCGTGGTTCATTTAACAACAGTGTACAAAAAAATGATAAAATGGAGCAAAACTCAATGTGCTCGCTGTCAGGGTTCCGACGGATGCCCTATTACAGTGATGGCGAACCTTTTTCGGTTCGCGTGCCAAAAGAGGATGTATGCGCGCACTAGCGCGCGCACACGTGCCCACACCCATTCCCTCCCCCCCACCACGCATGCACACACACCCCACCCCCGCGCAAAGGCCTTACTGAAGCCTGGGACAGTGAAAAACGGCAAAATGGGCAAACCAGAAGTTCGGAAAAACGCACTTCCGGTTTGCCTGTTGGGCTGTTTTTCGCATTCCGGGGCTTCAGGACGCTTCCCTGAACCCTCCGGAGTGCGAAAAACAGCCCAACGGCAAACCGGAAGTGCATTTTTCTGAACTTCCAGTTTACCCGTGGACCTGAAATAGGGCAACGCCTCGCGTGCCCTCCGATATGGCTCCGTGTGCCACCTGTGGCACACGTGCCATAGGTTTGCCATCACTGCCCTATTAAGTCATGAGCGTCGAGCCAAGCTTCAAAAGAAATCCAGTTATTTATTAGGAACTTAATGTCGGCACGTTCCAGGTGAAGCCAACTCTGACTGACCCCACGTGATTTACGCCCCAATCATGACCCTATTTTCCCCCTCCCCCCAGGGTGTGTCATCAATCATATTCGCCAACGGAGCAATTTTGTGAGTTATAGAGATTATTCCCCTCCGGCCGCTGTGGGTAACCCTGGGAGACAGCCTTGAGAGATATATGTCTGGAATGTGCTGCTGTTTTTGGCTGCCATGCTGCTTCGACGGTTTCCCACCCCCTTGCCTATGGCAACTTGAGAGCAGGCCAGGGATGCTTTGCGAGTTGACACTCGCTTAGCAGAAACGGCTCAATTGTGGTCGTAAGTCGAGGGCTACATGCACTGGGAGCTGTAACTTCTGATTTTTGTCAAAGCAAGCCACTCTTAGTAGTCATTATGCTGGATGTCATCTCACCATCACTCGCCATGGTTTTCCCACTGATTTTGCTTGTCAGAAGGACACAAAAAAAAAGTAATCACAGGACCCCCGGGACACTACGACAGTCATAAATGTGAATCAGTTGCCAAGCGTCTGATTTTGACCACGTGACCATGGGGATATTATAATGGTCGCAAGTTATGAAAAACGGTCGTAAGTCACTTTTTTCAGTGCTGTTGTAACTTCGGTCACTAAATAAACTGTTGCAAGTCGAGGAATGCCCATAGTCCAGACAGGGAGCATACACTGATGAGCTACACCTATTTTATTGCAAGTTTTCATTAACAGAATCTTGCAAGTCTAAAAGGACATTTCACTCCCATTATTTTTACAGACCCAAAAAATTAAGGAGGGTCCCTTAATTTCTGAGGTGCTTGTCACACCCGCTTTTCCTTTGGTGGGCTGTATTGACCATTCCACCTTCAAGGATTATTGTTCTGACCCAGCTCCCCAAACACGACAAACCCTCTGAAGTTAACTCAAAAGATTCCTTTATTAGGAATGCCGGCAGCCCCGGTAAAAAGTTTCTTTCTCACCACAGGCTAAAAGTCCGTCCAGCAGGGAGATGAATAGTTGTCTGCCACATCTATTCATCTCTGCCCCCTGCCTTTTATCCCCAGAGCTAGGGTGGAGCTTCGCTAACAGCAGTGGCTCTTCCTTCCCAAGGATCAGCCCATGGATTTCCACTGCTCTCCTCTCCTCTGCCTTCTGCGTATCCGCACTGGACCCAGATGTTCCTCCTCTTCTTAATTAATTAATTAATTAATTAATTAATTAATTAAATAGATTTGTATGCCGCCCAACTCCCGGAGGAGTCTGGGCGGCTAACAGCATATGAAATACAAAATCTAAAAAACAGTTAAAACAATTAAAAATCAGTAAAAAACACATGCATACTACTTTCATGGGCCGGAGCTTATCCCTGATATTCCCAAGCTCAACGGTCCCATGCCTGACGGAAGAGCCAGGTCTTAATTGCCTTACGGAAGATCAGTAGGGTGGAGGCGGTCCGGATCTCTGGGGGTAGCTGGTTCCAGAGGGCCGGAGCTGCCACCGAAAAGGCTCTCCCCCGTGGACCTGCCAGCCGACATTGTCTGGCTGACGGGACCCGGAGAAGACCGACTCTGTGGGATCTCACTGGTCGAAGGGAACTGTGCGGTAGGAGGCGGTCTCGAAGGTAACCTGGTCCTGAGCCATGAAGGGCTTTAAAGGTAATAACCAACACCTTGAATTGTGCCTGGAGACCAATGGGAAGCCAATGCAGCTCGCAGAGAAGAGGTGTAATATGGGTGTACCTGTTGTGGCTTGTCCGCGTCCCGTGCAGCTGGTCGAGGATCCGGAGGACCTAGAGCTGCACGTGGCGCGGCACCATCACCCTGTGTACCTGGCACCTGAGTCTGACAGCGATGAGGACTCAGTGCCAGAGGAGCAAGACCAGCCAGGGCCTTCTGCACCTTGTCAGCTGGTGCAGAGTGAGTCCTCAGAGGACGAGGAGCCTCTGCTGGATGCTAGGGCTCGCAGAGCAGCCAGCAGAAGGGATTGGCTTTACAGCCGGAGGTCTCCTCGCAGGTAAAGCTGAGGGCTAATGGGCCACGCCCTCAGGCTATTTAGGACTGGTGCACTCAGCACTTGGTGCTGAAAGCAACACCTGTGTTCTGCGAGCACTTCAGAGTCCTTTTGCATCAGAGTTCCTGTTTTGAATCCTGTGTTTGGAAATAGCAGCTTCTGGAATGCTTATTCCTGGGATGCCAGCCAACTCGAGTGAGTGAAAGAGATAAGAAGAGACTTTAATTGGTATTTGTTTGGACATTTGAACTTTGGCTAATAACTCACGAAGAGACGAAGGAACTTTATTCCCCGAGACTCTCCTATTGTTTGTTTATGGACTTTAAACCCCTGCGCTTTTACTAAGCACCTTCATTAGTAAAAGGACCCCTTTTGTAGCAAACAGTTGTGTGTGTGTTTTTCTGTGGGTTGCGGTGCTGGGACACAACAGTTTGCTTCCAGCCCCAGACCACATACAACCCAAGATAGCAACATGGAGCAGCTTCAGGACGAAAATGACCAACTCAGACAGCAGCTTGCAATCATGACTGCTCAGATGACGCAGCAGCAGAATCAGCTTGGAGCAGCTGCACCTGTTTTGGCCCCCGCCCAAAGGAGAAGCTGCCCGATAGCCATGCCGGATAAATTTCAGGGAGACGAGGCTATGTTCCCTGCGTTCCTGGGCCAGTGCCAGCTGTTTATGTCTTTGAGGCCAAATGATTTCCCCCACGACCGGGACAAGGTGGGGTTCGTTATTAGCCTGCTGTCTGGCACTGCAGCACATTGGGCCACCCCTTTACTGGTTCAGAACAGTCCTCTCCTCCAGGACTTCGGGCGTTTCTGTGCCCATTTGGAGGAGATGTTCGCTGATCCAATTAAGGCTCAGACGGCGTGCAGGCAATTAAGAAATCTGAGGCAAGGCCGGAGAACCCTCCGTGAGTACATCAGTGAATTCCGGATCATTAGCCAAGACTCGGCCTGGAACGAGGCAGCTTTGTTGGATGCCTTCCAGGAAGGCTTGGCAGATAGCATTCAGGATGAGCTGGCGCGAGTGGACATTCCTTCAACCACCAACGAACTGGTGCGGCTCTGTCTAAAAATTGATGCCCGGTTGCAGGGGAGGAACTCACGTCGTGCTGCTCCGGCACTTCCTGTTCAACCTGACGTCTCATCGGTTCCAGCTACACGACGCGCTGCCCAGGCACCTCCTGTTCATCGTGGAGTGCAGTCGGCCCCGGCTCCACATGACGAGCCCATGGACCTTGGCGCTGCTCGACCCCGCTTGTCCGGTGCAGAAAAAGACAGACGCCGGGCAGGGGGTTTGTGTCTGTACTGCGGCGAGCCTGGCCATTTCGCTTGCTTGTGTCCCAGGAAGGGTCATGGCGCCACTGTTTCCAGTCCTGCTCCACAGTCCCAGCCGGCCCTATTGGGAAACGACCAGCGCCCGGCCTAGTGGAAACACTGGGTTGGGCACACACCCAAAAGAAGGACTCCGGCCCGGCTGACGTGGATCCTGGTCCTCCAAGGCATCTGTTATTAGACACCAAGGTCTTTGTCGACCACGGGGCCCGAGGGATCCCCGCGCACGCCTTGGTGGACTCCGGAGCGACCACCAATTCCATGGATGAGGCGTTCGCTCGGCATATCAATGTCCCGTTGTGTCCCGTGGACCCGCCGCTGAGGGTGGAAACGATCGATGGCCGGGTGTTACTGTCCGGTCTGATCAAGGCCATCATGCAACCGGTGCACCTGGCCATCGGACGGCACAAGGAGGCCATCCAGTTTTACGTCACGTTGGGACTCCATTTCCCCCTGGTCCTCGGATTGGCGTGGTTGCGCACCCACGACCCTTGGATTGTTTGGTCCCAGAACTTCATTTAGTTCCCCAGTTTACAGTGCGTGGACCATACGCGCCAGGTCTGTGCGGGCGCGGTCCCAGAGCCTCCTGAAGTCTCGCTGTCGGCCGACTTTTTGGACTTTGCCAATGTCTTCAGTGAGAAGGAGGCGGACCAATTGCCCCCGCACTGGCCGTATGATTGCCCCGTTGACCTGATCCCCAATGCTCCACTTCCTGTTGGGCGCATCTATTCAATGTCGGAACCCGAACTGGCCGCCTTGCGAGACTTTGTTGATAAGAACCTGGCCAGGGGTTTTATCCGGCCCTCCTCGTCACCCTTGTCTGCCCCTGTCCTCTTTGTCAAGAAAAAGACCAGAGACTTGCGCCTGTGCTGTGACAATAGGAAACTGAACGCCATCACAGTGCGCAACCGGTACCCGTTGCCCCTCATCCCGGAATTAATGGAACGTCTCCGCTCGGCGACCATTTTTACCAAGTTGGACCTGCGCAGCGCCTACAACCTGGTGCAGATTCGTGAGGGGGACGAGTGGAAGACCGCGTTCGGGACTTGGTATGGCCACTTCGAGTACACGGTCATGCTGTTCGGCTTAACCAACGCACCGGCAGTGTTCCAGCACTTCATGAACGACATCTTCAGGGATTTGCTGGACCAGTTTGTGGTCGTGTATCTCGACGACATCATGATTTACTCCACGTCCCAGAGCAGTCACATCCAGCACATCTGCCAAGTCCTGCAGCGGCTGCGAGACCACCATTTGTACGCCAAACTGGAGAAATGCCAGTTCTTCCAGACGACCATTGATTTCCTGGGCCATCGGATTTCGCCAGAGGGCATAGCCATGGACCGTGGAAAAGTCGAGGCCTTGAAAACTTGGCAACCTCCTCGCTGGGTGAAGGATGTCCAGTGACTCCTGGGGTTTGTGAACTATTATCGGACCTTCATCCCTGGGTTCGCCACTCTGACCGCGCCTTTCACTCGGCTCCTGCAAAAGAAAGTCCCTTTCTGGTGGGGCGAACCCAAACAGCAGGCGTTCAAGATCCTCACGGATGCCTTCATGCAGGAGCCGATCCTCAAGCACCCAGACCCTCACCGTCCGTTCGTGGTGGAGGCGGACGCTGACGCGTCCGATATTGCCGTAGGAGCTGTATTGTTGCAGACTCGACAAGATGGCGGTCCCTTGTTCCCGTGCGCGTACTCCCTGGTTTACCGAGGAGCTCCGGGAGATGAAACGCCAGAAGAGACGTCTGGAGCACCGCTGGAGGGCCAGAAAAACCAAATCTGACCAAAGAGTATTAAGAATTTACATCAGATCTTATTTAGTGGCGATAAGGGCGGCAAAACGATCCTATTTTTCCGCTCTTATTGCGTCCGCAGATTCTCGTCCAGCCGCCTTGTTTAGGGTGACTCGCTCCCTCCACACCCAGGACCCATTGCCACCTCGGACAATTCTTCCTGCCGAGTCCTTCGCAGCCACCCAGCCTCCCGTGGACCTCCGAGGGCAGATTCGTGAGGCGCGTCAGGATGGCTACGCGGCGCAACTGAGGCAGGAGATAGGGCCCGAGTCTCCATGGACGTTTTTGGACGACCTGCTCCATTTCCGGGATCTGATCTACGTGCCCGCCGGCCCACTCCATGGGTTGATTCTCCAACAGTGCCACGACAACCCTGCGGCCGGACATTTCGGCCTGTTCAAGACCCTGCACTTGGTCTCCTGGACTTTTTGGTGGCCGAGACTCCGAGACGACATCCAGGCTTACGTGACATCGTGTGTCCGCTGTCGCCAGGCCAAGTACGCCCCTGGAGTGCCTCCGGGCCTGTTGCAGCCTTTGCCGACGCCAGAGAGACCCTGGGGGGCCGTGTCCATGGACTTCCTGATGGACTTGCCCCCGTCCGCCGGCTTCACGACCGTGTTCGTGGTGGTGGACATGCTGACAAAGATGGCGCACTTCATCCCATCAAGGATTGCCGACAGCTCGCACCACCGCCCGCATGTTCATTCAGCATGTCTTCCGGTTACACGGCCTGCCGGATAGGGTCATGTTGGACCGAGGGGCCCAGTTCACCGCCCAATTCTGGAAGGGTCTGATGGCGGCCCTGGAGGTCCAAGTCTGCCTGTCCTCGGCGCATCGCCTGGAGACCGATGGCGGCACGGAGAAGGTGATTTGCATCCTTGAGCAGTACCTGCGCTGTTTCGTCAATCAGCAGCAGGACAACTGGGCTGAGTACCTTGCCGTGGCTGAATTCGCCTTCAATAATTCCCAACACACCTCCACCCAAACCACTCCGTTCTTAGCCAACCTGGGCTACCACCCCCACTTCTTCCCACTCACGCTCCTAGATTCCCCAGTTCCTGTGGCGGAAGAGTTCCTGTCTGAGCTCCAGGCTGTTCACCAGCTGGTGAAGCGATACCTGAATAAGGCGAAAGAGGACTACAAGAGGGTCGCGGACCGCTCCCGGCGAGCTACACCACCTTTGGCGGTCGGGGATCGCGTTTGGCTGTCTACCAAGCATCTCCCCTCCGAGCGACCGGCTCGCAAGCTTGACCACCGTTTCTTGGGTCCGTTCCCGGTGGAAGCAGTCATCAATCCCGTGGCCTATCGCTTGACCTTGCCTCGTTCACTCCGCATCCACCCCGTGTTTCATCACTCCCTCCTTGTTCCCGACCGTCCTGCCTGTCCGCTCTGTCCTCCTGCTCAGCCCCAACCTGTGCCCAGCGCTCCCGACGAACCGCCCAAGTACGAGGTCGCCAGCATCCGGGACTCCTGATGGATGAACGGCCAGTTCCAGTACCTCATTGAATGGAAAGGGTATGGCCCGGAAGATTTCACGTAGGAGGATGCGACCTCTGTTCACGCTCTGGACCTGGTTCGTGCCTTCCACACGCAATTCCCCTCGAGACCGCATCTGGACCGACAGACCCGGGGGAAGGGCCCTGTGGTGAGGGATAGTGTTGTGGCTTCCCCGCATCCCGTGCAGCTGGTCGAGGATCCGGAGGACCTAGAGCCGCCCATGGCGCGGCACTATCACCCTGTGTACCTGGCACCTGAGTCTGACAGCGATGAGGACTCAGTGCCAGAGGAGCAAGACCAGCCAGGGCCTTCTGCACCTTGTCAGCTGGTGCAGAGTGAGTCCTCAGAGGACGAGGAGCCTCTGCTGGATGCTAGGGCTCGCAGAGCAGCCAGCAGAAGGGATTGGCTTTACAGCCGGAGGTCTCCTCGCAGGTAAAGCTGAGGGCTAATGGGCCACGCCCTCAGGCTATTTAGGACTGGTGCACTCAGCACTTGGTGCTGAAAGCAACACCTGTGTTCTGCGAGCACTTCAGAGTCCTTTTGCATCAGAGTTCCTGTTTTGAATCCTGTGTTTGGAAATAGCAGCTTCTGGAATGCTTATTCCTGGGATGCCAGCCAACTCGAGTGAGTGAAAGAGATAAGAAGAGACTTTAATTGGTATTTGTTTGGACATTTGAACTTTGGCTAATAACTCACGAAGAGACGAAGGAACTTTATTCCCCGAGACTCTCCTATTGTTTGTTTATGGACTTTAAACCCCCGCGCTTTTACTAAGCACCTTCATTAGTAAAAGGACCCCTTTTGTAGCAAACAGTTGTGTGTGTGTTTTTCTGTGGGTTGCGGTGCTGGGACACAACAGTACCTAGGTACACTCATGATAGCTCGCGCGGCTGCGTTCTGGACCAATTGTAGTCTCCGAACACTCTTCAAGGGTAGCCCCATGTAGAGTGCGTTGCAGTAATGTAACCGTGAGGTGACAAGGGCATGATTGACTGTAAGGAGAGCATCCCGATCCAAGTAGGGCCGTAATTGGTGCACAAGACGAACTTGTGCAAAGGTCCCCCTGGCCACAGCTGTCAGATGTTGTTCTAATTTCAGCTGTGGATCTAGGAGGACACCCAAATTACGGACCCGCTCTGAGCGGGACAATTTCTCCCCCCCAAGAGTCAGGGATGGACAGTTTACCTCATCCTTGGGAGGCAGTACCCACAGCCATTCGGTCTTGTCTGGGTTGAGTCTGAGTCTGTTGACTCCCATCCAGACCCTCACAGCTTCCAGACACCGGTCCATCACATCTACTGCTTCACTGAATTGACGCGGGGTGGAGATGTATAACTGGGTATCATCTGCATATTGTTGATACCTCACCCCGAATCGGCAGATAACCTCACCCAGTGGTTTCATGTAGATATTGAAAAGGAGGGGAGAGAGAACCGAGCCCTGAAGGACCCCTCAAACGAGGGGCCTAGGGGTCGATCTCTGTCCCCCTACTAACACCGACTGGGACCGACCAGAGAGATAGGAGGAGAACCACCGTAAAACGGTGCCTCCCACTCCCAACTCCCCCAGTCGTCCCAGAAGGATAATATGGTCAATGGGCAATGGGTTAATCAGCTACCTCCAGACCTGGGGGCTGTTGACTCTCCCATCTGAGGGCTGACGGACGGCCCAGGGTCCGCCTCTCTCTCTCTCTCACTCTCTCTGCCACCTCCATTCCCTCTTCCCCCTCGGAGCTCTCAGGTTGCTTCGATGCTGACCCTGACTCCCACACCTCCTCTTCTGATTTGGCTGCTGGAGGGGCCGGCAGCTGACAGGCCACAACAATTATGGATACAAGAGTCCTCCACTCCTCTGCTCACAATAGAATACCTTATTCCACCAGACTTGAAATATTGGGATTAGACAATTTAGAACTACGTCACCTTCAATCTGATCTAAATGTAGTTCATAAAATCATATACCAAAATGTCCTTCCTGTCAATGATTACTTCAGCTTCAACTGCAACAATACACGAGCACACAATAGATTCAAACTTAATGAAAACCCCTCCAAACTCGACTGCAGAAAATACGACTTCAGCAACAGAGTGATCAATGCCTGGAATGCACTACCTGACTCTGTGGTTTCTTCCCCAAACCCCAAAAACTTTAACCTTAGACTGTCTACAGTCGACCTCAACCCATTCCTACGAGGTCTGTAAGGGGCGTGCATAAGCGCACCACTGTGCCTACCGTCCCTGTCTTACTGTCCTATTGTCCTCATTTATCTGTACTTCTTTGCTTATGTTATTGTCAAGGTTCCAAATAGTAATCGAGCAGAAATCAGAGTCCAAGGCAAAAAGTTCACCAAAGTTCCAATTTATTGCGGATACCATGTTGGCAACTCAAGGGAAAACCCAAATCTAACTTGTTTCCCAAGTTCCCTTTCGATAGGAAACAGCCACTCCTTGTTCCCCACCCCAATCCGGGTCACATTGCCCACTAAGCTTCTGCCAGCGTGGCAACCCCTCCTTGCAGGTGCTGGACAAGGATGACCTTGGAGAAGCCACGAAGAATGTGCTATCTGCCGCTTCTCACGCTCTCCGCTTTCCCCCTCCCCACTTCTCTGCAAACATTCTTCTATGTAGAATGGTGTCAAACGATGACAACCCCCCCCCCCATCTTTCTTCTCTTTGAACAGTACAGGCGCGGCCACTCTTGACTTCGCTGGCTGGATGAACCCCCTCTCCTTGTTGGAGTCAATGCATCTTCTCAACTCTCCCAATTCCTTGGGGGACATTGAGTACATTTTTGGCTTTGGGAGCGTAGCACCCGGCTCGAATTCTATTGCGCAGTCGATTGGACGGTGAGGAGGGAGCTCGTTGCATTCTTCCTCACTAAACACCCTCTCTAGGTCGAGGTATTCTCTCGGCACCCTTTGGGCTCCTGGAGGGGCGATGTCCCTCGTGGGCGCGGCTAGGTGAGGCTCCGAATTCCCCCCCTGCACATCTTTCTCCCTCTGCTGTTTGGTTTCTGACAGGGGAGTCGGCCCGATGTGTATATGGAGTTTCCGGTACCCATCTTCCCATCGTATGGTGGGGGTCCATTTATCTAACTAGACCAAACCCAGGATAATTGCTTCTGGTATCTTGGGGGCTACTATGAATCGAATTCGCTCTTGGTGCCACGCAAACTGCAGGCTCACTTCTTGGGTTAATAGGGTGGCGGGAGCCCCGCCCACTAGTGTCCCATCCAGTTGTTGGAAATGAATGGGGTTGGTTAAGGGCCTAGTGTGGATCCCCAGTTTATCTACTACTATCTTGCTGATAAGACACCTCAAGCAACCAGTGTCGATTATGGCATCTACTTCCCCTTCTTTTCCCGTGTCAGGCACCTGAATTTTGGCTTTTATGAGAAAAGGCCAGATGACTGCACTCACCATCGGATTGTCTTTCTCCTCGACCCCCTCTTCCCATGGAGGACTCGGTTCCCCATCGATGGTGGTTCGTCGTCGTCCAGAGGGGGAGGGGACCCCTCCGGCTGCAGGGCCAACCGCCCCGGTTCAGGCGGCTTACTTGGCTTCCTTCTGGGGGCAGGAGTTGGCTCGGCCCTTGGGAGAGGAAGGGGGGCTGGTGCCAGGCACTCGGTCGCGCGGTGCCCGGCTTGGCCGCATCTGTAACACTTCACTCCCCTCGTCGGTTCCACTCTGGGGGTTGGCCTCAGTCTAGGAGGGATCCTTCGGGCCGGCAGCCTTCTAGGGGGTCGATCCGCCGGGGTCTCTTTCTTGACTCTGACCACCTGGTCCAGAGTGATTGCGGTGGAGTACCACTGTTGGATCTGGCACGGGACCCCCCGTATTTCGCATGCTTTCTTTTGCTCTGGGTCTAGCGCATCTCGGAATGTGTGCACTAAGAGCCGCTCGGGCCAATCTCGCACTTTTCCTGCCGCTCTCCTAAACTCCCACACTAGTTCCTTCATGGGGCGCCCCGCTTGCTTCAACTCTTTGATATGGGCCTCGGCATCTGCTTGCTGGGCCTCATCGCGAAACCTGATCCTCATCAGCTGGATAAAATCATCCAGATCATCTAATTCAGGGGCCTCTTCGTCGTGGAGCTCCGCCACCCACTCGGACGCTTCCCCGTCATTCATCCCCTCGGTGATCTTATCGATCAGATGTCTCTCTGTCTGGAACAGCGTTCGATTTTCATCGACGTACACCAGCACCCGGTGGAGGAAGTAGGCCAATTTGGTTGGGTGCCCATCAAACATGGCTCGAAACCAGGGGGCAGCCTCCTGGGGCCGATGGGGGGGCAGCTAACCCAGCGGCGGCTGGCGGAGCAGCAGCTGGCTGCAGGAGTCCTGCCATCTGGAGCCCTCCGTATTGCATCTGCTGGCCAAAACCCTTGGGGAGGGTTTGGTGCAGCCGGTGCTGGCATCGGTTGGGGGGGCTGACCTGGGGTCCACTGGCATTGCACCCATCCCACTCCGGGAAAATAACCCCATCCCGGAGGGGCCTGTCATGGTGGCACGGTTCCAAAGGTGGGTGGTGGGTTTGGCTCTGGCATCCTTTCTCCCCCCCCGTCTGCCCCCACTGGGGCCTTCCACCTTCTGGTTGGTGGGCTGGCCTCGTAGACGGGTAGCGGGATTCCCACCTGGGAGGTGGCCCGGTTGGGAGGCTCCCCAGGCTCCCCCCTGTAGCGGTGTGGAAAGAGGCTGTCACCCCGCTTTGGTGGGAAGCTCGAGGTCTCTCTGGGAAAGAGAATACGGGCTGGGCCAGGTTCCATCTCGGAGCTTCCATCCCCGATGGGGGGTTTGTCCAACTCATGCTTAGTCGTCCAAAACAATCGGGAAGGTCCATCAGCGAGTGCGTGCGCAAGCCCAGCTGGGATCCCTCGTCTTCGGAGCGCCCCGCAAGCGGAATTCTCGGCTGGCCCCATTTGGGATCCAAGCCCACTCCAGTATCCAAGGGCTGCTCCAGCCTGCAGCCTCCCACGGCTCCCAGCGGGGTCCTCTCCATCTGAGAGAGAGGCTGAGGGGCTGGTAGCTTGCTCCGTGCCCCCATCTGAAGCTCTCTCTCCATTGCCTCCACAAATGCCGGGGAGGGAGAGTAGAGGCTTCTAATATCCTCCTTCGCGTCTTCCTTGGCAGGATCCCCGTCTGGTTTCTCTTCTTTCTCCATCTTCCCTGAGTCTTCTGTACCGCCCGGCTTTGGGTCGGAACTGGGGCTCAGGACCCCAACCAGCGCCCCAGAAAAGGGGTAGCTGGGTAAAGTTTTAAATGAGATTTGGGTTAATGTCAAGGTTCCAAATAGTAATCGAGCAGAAATCAGAGTCCAAGGCAAAAGGTTCACCAAAGTTCCAATTTATTGCAGATACCATGTTGGCAACTCAAGGGAAAACCCAAATCTAACTTGTTTCCCAAGTTCCCTTTCGATAGGAAACGGCCACTCCTTGTTCCCCACCCCAATCCGGGTCACATTGCCCACTAAGCTTCTGCCAGCGTGGCAACCCCTCCTTGCAGGTGCTGGACAAGGATGACCTTGGAGAAGCCACGAAGAATGTGCTATCTGCCGCTTCTCATGCTCTCCGCTTTCCCCCTCCCCACTTCTCTGCAAACGTTCTTCTATGTAGAATGGTGTCAAACGATGCTTTGACAGTTATGTTTATACAAACACCTACTATCTTGTACATGTTTGACAAACAAATAAATAAATAAAAATAATAAAAGATTGGTGGTTCTTCTGCTCCTTCCTCAGCAGGTGATCAAGAGAGCTGGTGATGGGATCAGCCAAAGAGTTGATGACTTGTAGGGTGCCACAAGGACTTGGTCATATCTCCCTTGCTTTTTACCATTTTCATAAAATGCACCTTTCATTTTAAGCATCAGCTATCACCAAGATGCTGGTGACGTCCTGTTAAACAGTTAACCCAAGCCACAGAGACGCCTCAATGTACAGGTCCCGTTGTCCTCAACGTACGACCACGATTGAGCCAAACATCTCGGTTGTTAAGTGTGAGAATTATGAATTTATTCTTGTTAAATAAGACATGTAATAGGAGTCATAGCACAACCATTTTGAATCTATTTGTAATGACAAATCATATTGTGTAACAAAATGTATTTTATGTATGTCAGCTCATTTTCACTGTCCTCATACACAGGATATGTTTGTACCAAAAGTTTGGGAATGTGCAAGAGAGGAAGTGATGATACAGAAATGTTTTGCTCTTTTGTTATGTAGGAAATGATCTTATGAGAATGCTCAGGTTCACACAGAGAGAGGAAGTGTGGAGCTGTCAGGATGATGGATAGCTCCTGGGACTTTTCCTAATGTGAAAACACTGTGTTAGGATGTTACATAATGGGAGGTTGGACGATATGATGTGAGGAGAATGGGAGGAGTAAGTTGGAGTCATGTTCTGTATAAAACCATGTTTCTGGATAATGGCCTTTGCCTCTATTTGTGTCAGAAGTTCTGTCTTCTGTCCAAGTATGGAACCTTTACGCAAAGACTAATAAATCTGTTTATATTTTTAATCTGGACTCCTGCTTAATTATTTTTCTCACAATTGGTGCCCAATGTGGGGCCTGGATGTTCTTTCTGGATTTGGGAAACACCTTGCACCGGGACTGTGCGCACACGCGCTATCTTTGGGTGGCCGGGAAGAGGGTTTCACTTATCCAGGGGAATTCGCTCCTCAGATGGACTGAGACTGCAGGATCCAGTGACAATATAAACAGCCCCGAGAGAATGAAGGCACCGGTGCAACTGTCTGGCTTAGGTGAGTAATGAAATACTGGGTGTTTCTGTTTAGACTCCTTAAGTGGATTCCTTGAATAGCAGGTGATGTGTTTACGTTGTGAGTAAATACAAGAAGCACTGGGAGATTGATCAGTCTCTGTGTTTGTGCTATGACGTTTTTGTCCCTATGTACAAGGGAACGTCTGTGATGGCCGTGGTTACGGTTGTTAGAGTATTCAGGAGGAATCAAAGGAAAAAAGTCTCGGGGGAAATGGGGCTCCGGTTAACTAGAAATGCTAGCGAAAGGAAAGAGATTCCATCCCTCCTACCTCCCCTTTGGGAGAGCTGTTAACACAGTGGAATGGGGATTAAACCTTATACAAAAGGGTTAAATTAAGTTGTGATGATTGAAAATTGTGCTAGAGTGTACCATGAGTGTGCTAACTCTAATTTATATTGCTTTAAAGAGAGTGCTTGGCAAGACAAAGTGTAAGCTTAGCTGCTGTATGTTCGTTCCAGTGTTTGTTATGAACTTTTCTCCCCCTCTTTGGTAATTTATGGGGAGACAGAAGGGGATGAGACCCTTTTATGTATGCTTTATGTATGTTTTGTGTCCTTAAGCTCCTTCAGACAGAGAGCTCCTTCAGATAGAGCGCCAAATGGTCTGATGGCTGCTGGGGAATTCAGTTACATTTGTTAATGTGTTTTTGCCTCTGACTTAAAGGACTATAAATCAATGGTAATTGTACCTGAAAGATAACACAGATGTTGGCATTAGTCCTTGAGGCAGGGAGGGCAAGTGAGAGTTAGAAATGCTTTGCATGAGGCAAGGAAGTGTTTTTAAATGACACTGGTAGTGTATGATACATTGGGGTATCTGATTTGTTGAATAGATATTGTTTAAGGTGCTGGAAATGTTCAGCCGATCTGAGAGATTGTAGTTGTTTCAGATATAGATGATTTGTTATTGTAGGTAGAGAACGGAACCAATGGGTTGTTGATTTTTTTTTGAAGATAAAGATTTTTTCTTTGGAAGGTTTGAGAGTGTTAAGAAGTATTTAGGACATTTGATTAGTCAGAAGAAGAAAAGCCAGGAAGGATAGGGAAAAAAGAAAAATGCTTAGCTTGTCCTTGGAGCTTTGGGAAATGGGCTGTGGTTAGGGCCCAAAATCATATTTTTGATTAAAACCTTGGCCGTTTCCCACTGCTTAGAGAATCAGCTACAAGATGCAAAGGACATTAGCTCCCTGAGAGATCAGTTGATAGGGAGGAAGATTTTTTTTTTCATGTTAGTTTGCACAAAAGTTTTTTTTTCCAATGGAAGTGAGAGTCCTCAAACGGAGGTGGTCTGGAGACCTGTAAATGTTTGTGTGTTCCAGGGGATGAGAGAGATCTCCTTTACTAGTTATAGTAAGTAGCAAGGATTTGTACTTGGGAAAGTATTTGAAAGAAAATACTGATTAGAGAGACATTCTATGGAGAATGTGGGAAAGTAAGAGTAGAGAGGTGTTATTTGTTATTTGTGAGTTTCTTTGTTGAAACGATGTTGAAGAGAATGGAGTATTCTGAACGGAGCATTCAGTTGTGTGTGTGTGAGAGAGAGAAGGGGGGGAAGCGGTTTGCTTTTTTCCCTTTACACATTTTTTTTTCTGAAGTCTGCAGAGAGAGAGGAGGGGCAAATGGGTGGATTTGCAATTGCAGTGTTGATGTTTTTCGCAGATGTCCTGCTCTGAGCTCTGGTTTTGAGGAAGTTGTTTAGTTTAATGCACTGCCGGTTGTGGATAGATGGATATACTGACAAGGTTAAATTCTTATATGAGAAGTTGTCAGAAGTAGAACCATGGGAAGTGACATGGAAGATAGAGACAGGTTAGAGGAGTTGAAGAAAGCTATGATACAAGTGCTTGACTTGAGATTGTTTGATTTGGGAAAGCTTTTTTGTTTGTTTGGAGTAGTTCACATTAGGTAAGATGATGTGGCTAAGGGTGTGTTAGCTCAAAAATGGGCTGGTAAGTTGATGGACCCTGTGGTGAGAGGGTGGCTTTATTGGTAGAGTATTGGTAGTGAGTAGTGAGGACAATTATGATGAAGAAGGTTCATAAGGGGCTTACGCATTCTAGATTGTTGCAAATATGAGGTGATTTTGTTATCTTAGGATAATTTAGTACTTTCCACTGAATTCTTATCAGGAGAAAGGAAAATGTAGAGCATGATGTGTAGAAGCAGGAGATCTACAAATGGGAATGCGTGAGGATGTGAAAGATAGGCCTATAGAGGCTATTTGTTGTTGTTTTTTTGTTTATTGATGGTTCATCCCGAGAGGGGGATGAAAGAAGGGAAATTGGATATGCAGTGAGTAATAGGTTGCTGTCTGAATGGTCAGCATAAACATGTGATGTGTTTGCTTTGTTGCAAGCGTTGAAGTTATTGGTAAATGAAGTGGGTAATATTTATACAGATTCTAAATATGCCTATGGTATTTTGCATACCTTTGGGAAGATTTGGATGGAACGGGGTTTGATAACAAGCAAGGGAAAGGAGCTAAAATAAGTAGGATCTGGAAGAGACCAGAGAGGCTGGCTAGCACATGAGGAAAGTTCCTCGCAGTCGAAGTTGGAAACAGGTTAGCGAATGAAACTCTAAAAGAAGCTGCAAGGCAGGGAAAGGAAGCGGAGAAAATTCCTATTCTGGAATGGGATGTTAAGCCTAAATTCAGAAGGTGTGGGAGAGATGGATTGCAAATAGTGAATGAACCCATTATGGGAAACATAATGAAAAGAATGCATTGGAGAATGTAAGTGTTGACTGACTTTGTGAAAAGAAAGTATGTTTGTAGAGGAATGTATGCAATCGCTATGTAGATACTGAGAAAATGTATACATTGCATTAGATAAACAAAAAGAGCATGAGGAAGCAAGTGACCGGGGGAAAGTGAATTGGCTGTTTGGCCATTCCAATGAATCCAGGTGGGATGCCAGCTGTGGGAATATTGAGAAATCTGCTGGTGATAGTGGTTCATTTAAATGGTTGGGTGGAAGTATTTCCATGTGTAGGAAGGGTAAATGCTCAGATAATATGAAAATAATATTGGAGCAGATAGTTCCAAGATATGGGTTAGTGGAAACTATTGAAAGTGATAGAGGTACACATTTTACAGCCCAGGTAGTGAAATAGGTAATAGACCAATTAGGTATTAATTGGCAATTTCATTTATCATTTTGTCCGATTTTGTTAGGCAAAGTTGGAAAAATGATTCAAACCTTGAAAAATACCTTAAAGAAGTTAATTTTAGAATTGCTGCTACCTTGGATGAAATGTTTACCTTTAGCAATATTGCTTATTATGACAAATACAAGAAAAGACATCAGAATTTCGTTATATGAAATGATGTTTGTCAAAGATAAAATGTGAAGCTGTTTGTTTTTGAAAAAAATATACAGGGACTGTCCCAGTGTTTTTCTCTTTTAAGGTTCAAAGGACTATTGGCACAGACTCCTTCTCTTGATTTTCAAATACGTGACTTTAAGAGCGGTGACTGCGTCCTGATTTAAGCTCTAAAGGGACATGAACTAAAGCCAATGTGAGAAGGACCGTTCCAAGTGCTGTTGACTACCGAGTCGGCTGTGCGGACTAAGGAGACAGGCTGGGTCCATTATTTGTGTGTGAAAGGACTGGTGACTGCACCCCATGGATGGACAGTGACTGCTAAGACAATAGATCCTCTTACATTGACTTTTAGGAGAAGTAATACTAATTGATGGTACTTTGGGAGGTTGAGTTGCTTATTTGGTTGGGGGTAATAAACTTTTATATTGTGTTACTGATTCTATAGGGAAGAGACATAGTAGAGTGGTATGGTTACATGTTGTGAAAGTATGTGGATGTAAGTCCCTGGAGTGATTGTATTGAAGTTTGAGTTTGTATTACATTACATATACATACACAGGGAGGCCAGTCCACTGGAAGCATGAATTCGACAATAAGGGTGATTATTGTCTTCTGGGGAATATGGATGTATCTTCAAGTAGGGATGGGAACGTTTGCTGTTTTGCCAAGTTATTCAATAGCATGGCAGCAGTTGTGTTTCCATGCTGAACTTGAACAACGATTTTCCCAGATACATACATCACTGACACTGATTGAGCCGGAATTTGAGGCTGGAATTTGTATAAGATCTACCTTTAGTGATGGCATACCACTTGGAAGATATCACAAGTGTAACCATACATATGAGATAGCTGTTCATAATAGAGATGTGTCCAAAAGGATGGAAGCTATACATAATCATTGATATGAAAGATATGGCAATTATACACCTTCCTATAAGAAGTTCAGAATTTTAGAGGAAGGATTGATTTTACCATATGGAGAAATAAAAGCCCCATCTAAGATTATGTTGTTATGTGGCAATATGGCATTGTCAGGTCTGCCCTTTGGTGGAATGGTAGATGTAAAATTTGAAAGCACCACTTAGGTACATACGACATGTGAGAGAAGCCTATGAAGGAGAGGAATATTTTCTTTAACCTGATGACAGTGGCTTTGAATAGTATATCCTTTTGTGTGAAAGGAGAGACAACAGTCTCGGGGATCATGTCTATGTTTAGTGGGTGTACCAGTTCCTGGGAAGTTTTTGTTTAAAGACGGAAAGATTGTTATGAAAGATTGTTATGGAGAGGGCTGTAAAGCACTATGAAGCGGTATATAAGTCTAAGTGCTATTGCTATTGCTATAACATCTATGATCTATCAAAAGTGATTACTTTGTTTGGTCATCCAATTACGCCCAATGAATGAACTAATCAGAAGAAACTGGTAATTGACGTGAAAAACATTTTGCCAGCCTATGATTGTGTAGTATATAAACAACTATAAACAGGAATGTGTTTGCTTGTATTGAGGGTGAAGAGATGGATGCATTAGGATAGGTGTTATACCTACCTAAAGGATGGTTTCTGTTTTGTGGCTTATATGCTTATGCGTTTATTCCTGCTAATGCAGTGGGAGGATCTTATACTATAGGATGCCTGAACACATTTTAAGAAATACAGTTTTATTATGAACTGATGAATGCTACACTGCATCGTAGTAATCACATACCAGCAAGAAGACTACGATTGCAAAGGTAATGAAAAGTACACTACAGGTGAGACACATGATCAGAAACCTGAACATGAAGAAACATCTAAGGAAGCAGGTGAACCTCACCTGGTAATACATGATTTGCATATCATATCTATACAAAGATCTCTATCTCTAGTGCAGTATAAGATAACTAAATATACTGCCAGTAGGAGTTATAGAGGTAAAAGGTACATAAAGATAGCATATGATGCAGGAGGTAGTAATGAGGTGGTGATATTATCTGACGTAGAAGCTGGACTTCTAGGCATATTTCCTTGGTTTGCAACACAATATAATCATAAGCAGATAGGACATCTTGCTTGTGCTTTGGCAAAAAGTATTAATGAAACTTCGTCTGCCATAGCAACTCTGGCTGATGAGATGGGAGAGATAAGAAAGTCTTTATTGCAGAACCGTGTTGCTATTGATTATATATTATTAAGGATGGGCCATGGTTGTGAAGAATTCCAAGGATTATGCTGTTTTAAAATAGAGAATAAATCCATTTTCTGAGTCTAAATTAAGAGCTTTACTACCACCTACAACATGAAACTGAGAATTCTGCATTCCATGGGTTATGGAATGTATTAATTCTTGGTTATTAAGTTTCTTGATAACCATTTGATAACCATTTGTAGGCACTATAATCATTATAGTTATAAACCATATATCTTGTATCTGTATTAGATGTACTGTATGCCTGTATGTGTGTGAAGTGTTGCAAGTATTGTTGTAAGATGAGAAACCCTAAGAAGTTAGGGAAGTGGGCCCTGAATAAGAAGGATGTGCGAATATGTTACAAGAATAAAATTCGATAAAATCAGAGAGTTGGGATTGTGAGAATTATGAATTTATTCTTGTTAAATAAGACATGTAATAAGAGCCATAGCACAACCATTTTGAATCTATTTGTCACGATGTGAATATTGTCAGGTTGTGCATCTCTATGTTTTTCTACTGTTTCTTGTATCTATGGTCAAGCAGACGTATGATATATTCTATTACGCATGTCTGCATTCCTGAAGTCAACTCCTTTCTTTCTCCTCGCCATTTCTACCAAGGTAGAAGTGATTTATTTCCTTAGCCGATCAAGATGTAGTTTACTAAGAATTATTTTTATTATTTTCTACTGAAATAAATATTTTGTTAATTAGATTTAAACTGCGGTTTTCTTTCTATAATGTCAGAGTTTCAGGAAAAGATCTATTTCGCCTCTGATGAGAGTAATTCTTATCTAACATGGTAATCAGAGTTGGTTTTAAAACTTTATAGCTTCTTTGAAGTTTTATTGCGTTTTAGGATAGTTAGCTAATTAGAGAGATTTATGACCAGCCATGTCCTCCCTGAACGGAGATAAGCCAGAACCAACTGAAACGCCAACTGCAGAAAGTTTTTCTCTGCATGAAGAAGCCTCACCCACTCTCTTTGGAACGCAGACCGAAGATATTACCGGGGCATCTTTACAAGTGGAACAAGATTTATCTACAGAGGTTAGTAAAAGTTACCCAACCACATCGTTTGCCCCTGGGGGAAATTCTACACGTTTGGGAGCTATTCCAAAAATCTCTCAACCCCCACAAGATGAAGAGACATCCTTTTATAGGCAGCAAATTGCCAGCCCACGAACGTCTTCCATAGGGCAGACAAGTACTGAAAGAGAAATAAATTTAACTTATGGCCAGATGCCCTGGCCACAATCACATGGGCAGAAATTTTTTGATGAAAGGGACTTTGCATTTCTCCAAGTACTTCAGGAACAGAATGAAAATTTGAATGAAGAATTAAAAATATTACAGGCTCAGAACAGAATGAATCAAATGAGATTAGATGCATTAATGCAGCGTCCTTCATTAGCTGGACAACCTTTACAGGCACAAATTGTCCTGCCTGCCCAACCTATGCAAGCACAAATTGTGCATCCACCACAAGCTGGACCACCTCCTACTCCAGCACCAGGGGCCCAACTTTTGCCTACTCCAGGGCCACCACCAGCTGTGGCAGCCCAACTTTTGCCTGCTCCAGCTCTACTACCTATTGCTGCCCCTCAGCCACAGCCAGTCCAGGCACCTCCTGCAGCCCCAATTTTGCAACCAGCTCCAGCTGGTGCACTAGTTGTACAACAACAGCCAGTCCAGGCACCTCAAGCAGCACCTCAACCTGCTCAGGCCCAAGCCTTGCCACAAGCGATTCCACAGGCCGCACCACTGCAGGCCCAAGCAATTCCACCTATTTTGACACAACAATCACAAATAGTCCCATTAGTTGGCAACGCAAAATTAAAGCAATTGGGACAAAATTACAAAGCCTGGGTCTCTGAGATAACTATTTTGCTTCGTCGTGAAGGGACATATGACATAATCCAGAACCCCCCACAAAGGCCATGGGACGAAGCTACAAGGCTCCTCGATATTAAAGCGTCTACGAGTTTACTGATGTCAATGGACACCGAAATGCAGCAAACCTTTGTTCCTGATGTAACTGCCCAAGAAATATGGACTCAATTAGAACGTTGTTTTCGCCCAGTTTCAGCTGAGTCCACAAACTTACTTTTGTTACAATTTCATGGAACAAAACTTAAACCAAATGAAAATATGGGGGCACACTTAACAAAAATGAAGCGCATGAGGAAAGATCTCGCAGAACGTGGTTACCCAATGGACGATAACCAAGTGGTCAGTATTATTACCAGTTCCTTGAATTACACATGGAGGGAGGCCATCACACAAATTAACCAAGTTCCTCTTGCTCAAAGAACTGTTGATCATGTTTGTAGAATTTTAACAGAATATGAAGCTTATATGCAGGCCACGCCCCACTTACAACTACCACCTAGACGATCCTACGAACGAACCTACGCACCAAGAGTAATAAGATGCCAATATTGCGATCGTGTGGGCCATACAAGCAGAGATTGTCTTCAATTGCAACGCACTCAAGTTCCTGTCCAGCCCAGAGGAACAGATTACAGACGTCAGTACCAGCCTAGAGGAACAGATCATAGGGACCAGTACCAGCCCAGAGGAACAGCACTGAGAAGCAGCAGAGGCAGAGGACAGCGCCGACCCGGTCCGAGGCGTGATTTCCCACCTCCATACACCATGCTAGCAATCACCAATGATACACAGCCAAAGAAATATGACCGCTCTCTTTTGTGGACTCTCGATAGTGGAGCGGCTGTTCACATTACCTACAGAAAAGAACTTTTCAAAGAGCTACATGAGCCTGAACCAGAATATCGTGAACTGTACGCATTTGGTGGCCACCCTTTCAAAGTTGAAGGAAAAGGGACTGTTTTTATTGAAGAGTTAGGTACCCTGGTACCTGATGTTTATTATATTTCTACAGCTAATTGTAATTTGCTTAGTCAGAATCATTTATCTGCTGTTTTGCATTTTTATGTCCTTCATTTAGGTAACGCCAGTTATATTTTTAAAGATGGTCATATTGTTGCTGACACAATTGTGATTGGTCAGGTCTACTATTTGAGGCCAAAGGCAGAACCTCAAATTCAGGCAAGTATAAAAATCTCAATAGAGAATATCACAGGCCCAGAGAGAGATACCCCAGAGAGAGATCCTGTGAATACTCCAAAGGCTCCTAAAGCCACAAAGCAACAGGTAATCAAACCTAAGGTTCCTAATGTTAATGTTAATGCTGCAACCCCACTTACAGGTTTTCATTTACATGACAGGTGTATTCATAGGTGGCACAGAAGATTAGGCCATCCAAGCTTTGAGGTCCTAAAAAAGATGCCATTTTTCACACAAGGTTTGAATTTCAAAGGATGTAAGGTACATCTAGATTGTGCTGTTTGCAAAAAGGCAAAATCGAGGGCAGCAGCCGTTCCAAAACATGCTACACGTAAGTCAACACGCATTTTTGATTTGGTTCATACTGATATTGTGGGCCCTTATGGTCCAACTATTGGCGGTAAAAAGTATTTCTTAACTATTGTTGATAATCATTCTAGATATGGTTATGTCTTTCTTATGAAAGAAAAATCTGAAGCCTTTCAGACCTTTAGAGATTTTGCAGTTCAAATCTACAATCAACATGGAGTGAGAATCCGGAGAATCCAGAGTGATCGTGGTGCCGAGTTCACGTCTCAGCGTTTCCAGGATTGGATGCGACGAAACGGTATCCTACACCAAACATCTGCCCCTTTCACTCCGGCTCACAACGGAGTGGCAGAGAGAAGACAGGGGGTCCTGCAAACCATGATGCGCTGCCTCCTAGAAGATGCCAATCTCAAACACTCATTTTGGGGCGAAGCAGTTCAGTATGCAAATTACATTGTCAATCGTACATGGAGCAGTGTCATTGACCAAACACCCTTCTACATGTTATATGGCCGCCAGCCAGATCTTAGACACGTACACATTTTTGGTTCATATGCCATGGTCAACATTCCATTGGCCCAAAGAAGAAAAGGTGGCCCAGTAGCAAAGAGACTGAGATATATGGGTGTTGATAGCAATTCTAAATGGGGAAGATTCATTGACTCTCACAATGTGATAACAATTTCTAATTCAGCTAATTTTGAAGAATCTACAGATTGGTCCAGGATACATTCTAATGACCCTGGAGTTTATTTCCCTAGAACTGAAATTGTTGATACAGTGCAACCAGATGACCAACGTTCATCACCTGATATCCCATCCTACAACGCCGTGGATGCTGAAGCTAGAGACGCTGATGGAGATGTGGACAACAAGAAAGACGACTGGACAATCGTCCCGAGACGTTCAAAGAGAACTACAAAAGGTATTCCACCAAAGAGATACACAATGCAATTGACAAACACAACATCGCCATTGATCTGTAATGTTACACTCCCACCGGAGAACTTTTCACAAATTAAATATCTTTCTGAAGATGAACAACAAAAATGGTATGAAGCCATGCAAGTTGAGATGGATAGTTTGCAGAAACTCAAAGTATACACATCTGCAACACCTCCAACACACAAAAAAGTCATTGGCACAAGATGGGTCTACAAAATCAAACAAAAGCCAGATGGTGAATTATTATACAAAGCAAGACTTGTCGCACAGGGTTTCGCACAAAGCTATCCTGAAGATTACACAAACACTTACTCACCTACAGTGCAAACTGAAAGTGTGAAAATTGCTCTAACCACTGCTTCTATCCTTGGACTTGAAGTTTTCCAATTTGATGTTGAAACAGCTTACCTACATGCTGATCTAGATGAAGAAATCTACATCAGGTCCGCTCCCGGCTTCCGGGACCGAGAAGGGGACACCTGGTTCCTAAACAAAAGTCTCTATGGTCTGAAACAATCACGTCTGATGTGGTACACATGTCTAAAAGACAAACTAAATTTAATGGGCTTTATTAAGTCCGACACTGATGAATGCGTGTTCACAAAAAGGTACGGAAATATTAATGAAATTGTTCTTGTTTATGTTGATGACATTGTTTACATTGGTCCAAACAAACACATGAGTGAGAATTTTGTTAAAGGTTTGCAGAAATACTTCACATTGAAATCATTAGGACACATCAATGAATATTTAGGAGTTCACATTGAAAAGACACAGAAGGGGTTTAGCCTTTCACAAGAAGCTAAGGTAGATCAACTTTTGCATCAATGCAACATGACAGATGCAACGCCTACACAAACACCTACGCAAACTGATTTTCACAATTTGAAAGATACACATAGTCCTGAGTTCAAGGATCAAACACTTTATCGCTCAGTAATTGGTTCACTACTTTACATTATTTATTTATTTATTTATTTTGGTATTCTTATATGCCGCCCAACTCCCGGAGGACTCAGGGCGGCGTACAACAGAGAAAGAATACAAGAATAACCAATTAAATATTAGTTAAAAACAAATACAAAATTTAAAAACACAGTATAAAAACAACAACATCCATTCAACAACCATACATACTTGGGGGGTGAGCTCGAGTGGATTAAGCTCTACCCCCCGCCTGCAGGAAAAGCCATGTCTTAACGGCTTTTCGGAAGGCCAGCAGAGTGGGGATGGTTCGGGTCTCTGGGGGAAGTTGGTTCCAGAGCGCGGGGCCGGCCACAGAGAAGGCTCTCCCCCTAGGGCCCGCCAGCCGGCATTGCTTGGCCGACGGGACCTGGAGGAGGCCAACTCTGTGGGCCCTAACCGGTCGGAGGGAAGTATGAGGCAGAATGCGGTCCCGAAGATAGCCTGGTGCCAAGCCATGAAGGGCTTTAAAGATGGTGAGCAACACCTTGAATTGGACCCGGAGACCGATGGGCAACCAATGCAGCTGGCGGAGTATCGGTGTCACGTGGGTGTACCTTGGCACACCCACCACAGCACGCGCAGCCGCATTTTGCACCAACTGAAGTCTCCGGATACTCTTCAAGGGTAGCCCCATGTAGAGCGCATTGCAGTAGTCCAAACGCGAGGTGACAAGGGCATGAGTGACCGTGAGTAGAGCCTCCTTCTCCAAGTATGGCCGCAGCTGGTGCACCAGGCGAACCTGTGCAAAGGCCCCCCTAGCCACAGCAGAAAGATGATGGTCCAATTTTAGCTGTGGATCTAGGACAGGGGTCAGGAACCTATGGCTCGCGAGCCAGATGTGGCTCTTTTGATGATTGTTTATGGCTCGCAGCAGGGGTGAAATCCTCCCGGTTCGCCCGGGCCAGTCCTTCGGCGTATAGCCGATGGAACTGGCGGCGGTTGCGGCGCGGAGCTTCTCCTGCCTGCTTTCCCGTCCCGGCTGAACACAATCACCGCTTTCCCGTCCTGGCTGACCACAATCATTTGGGTTATTTTTCCCTCTGTGCATGCGCGAGCATGCACAGAGGGAAAAATAACCCAAATGGCGGCGTTCAGCCAGGACGGGAAAGCGGGCGGGAGAAGCTCCGCGCCGCAACCGCCGCCAGTTCCATCGGCTATATCAGGGGTGGCCGTCAGCCGTCAGCCCAGCCAGGGGGGAGGAGGAGGAGAAAGGCGGTGATTTAGCCCATCAAGCGCACTCCACTTGGCGGCTCTTGGATGGAACGGCAGTGCGCGCGGAAGGAATGCCAGAGGACGGCGTCGAGCACATGAGGCTCTCACGGGCAGCTGCGCTGACCCTGCCTCCGCCGAGGAGGAGGGGGAAAGGAAAGCGCTCCCGCAGAGCATCCCAACTGCAAGTTATCGTCGCCCGTCCTGCCCAAGTGGCTGCGTGACGTGACCCCGGAGCCGGATGGGCACAAGGGCAGGAAGAGAAAAAGAAAGAAAAGGTGATGCCCCGCTCGCTGGGCGCCTCTGCGCCGCGGTCGAAATCACTTCCGTTCGCTAAAACAGCGTCACCTTTTCTTTTTCTCTCTCTTCCTGCCCTTGTGCCCATCCGGCTCCGGGGTCGCGTCGCGCGGCCGCTTGGGCAGGACGGCAACGATAACTTGCAGTTGGGATGCTCTGCGGGAGCGCTTTCCTTCCCTTTCCCCCTCCTCCTCAGCGGAGGCAGGGTCAGCGCGGCTGCCCGTGAGAGCCTCGTGTGCTCGACGCCGTCCTCTGGCATTCCTTCCGCGCGCGCTGCCGTTCCATCCGAGAGCCGCCAAGTGGAGTGCGCTTGATGGGCTAAATCACCGCCTTTCTCCTCCTCCTCCCCCCTGGCTGGGCTGACGGCTTCCCGTCTTCCAGGAGCCTCGGTAGGTTGGTTGCTGCTGGATCTTCTTCAGCCAGCTCCTCTCCACAGCCAGGAAGGAAGGAAGGAAGGAAGAAGAAGAAAGAAGAAGAAGGAGAGAGAGAGAGAGAGAGAGAGAGGTTAGGAAGGCAGGAAGACAGAAAGAAAGAAAAAGATGTTAGGAAAGAAGAAAGAGGAAGGAAGGAAGAAGAAAGAAGAAGAAGGAGAGAGAGAGAGAGAGAGAGAGGTTAGGAAGGCAGGAAGACAGAAAGAAAGAAAAAGATGTTAGGAAAGAAGAAAGAGGAAGGAAGGAAGAAGAAAGAAGAAGAAGGAGAGAGAGAGAGAGAGAGGTTAGGAAGGCAGGAAGACAGAAAGAAAGAAAAAGATGTTAGGAAAGAAGAAAGAGGAAGGAAGGAAGGAAGAAGAAAGAAGAAGAAGGAGAGAGAGAGAGAGAGAGAGAGAGAGAGAGGTTAGGAAGGCAGGAAGACAGAAAGAAAGAAAAAGATGTTAGGAAAGAAGAAAGAGGAAGGAAGGAAGAAGAAAGAAGAGGTAAACGCCCCCTTTTGAATCAGTCTGAGACTGCGTCTGCTCGGTTCACTTTTAAAATATATTATATGGCTCTCACTGAAATAAATTTCCCAATTTTTTGCTTTCATGGCTCTCTTAGTCAAAAAGGTTCCCGACCCCTGATCTAGGAGGACCCCCAAGTTGCGGGCCGGGTCTGAGGGAGTCAGTTTCTCTCCCTCGAAGACCAAGGAGGGACAGTTGTCATAGTCCTTAGGAGGCAATATCCACAGCCACTCAGTCTTGTCGGGATTAAGTCTGAGTCTGTTCCTCCCCATCCAGATCTTAACGTTGTCCAGGCACCGGCACATTACATCAACTGCCTCCCTGAAGTCAGACGGGGTGGTGATGTACAGCTGGGTGTCATCAGCGTACTGATGGAAACACACCCCATGTCTGCGAATGATCTCACCCAACGGTTTCATGTAGATGTTAAACAGGATGGGCGAGAGAACCGACCCCTGAGGCACCCCACATGATAGGGGCCTAGGGGACGATCTCTGCCCTCCTGCCAGCACTGACTGCATCCTGTCGGCGAGATAAGAGGAGAACCACCGCAAAACGGTGCCTCCCACTCCCAACTAGCCGAGACGATGCAGAAGGATACCATGGTCGATGGTATCGAAAGCCGCTGAGAGGTCAAGTAGCACCAGGATGGAGGAGTTCCCCCCATCCCGGGCCCGCCAGAGATCATCCATCAGAGCGACCAAGGCAGTTTCTGTACTGTAGCCGCGCCTGAAACCCGACTGATAAGAATCTAGATGATCTGTTTCATCCAGGAGCTGCAGAAGCTGAGTCACCACCACCTTCTCCACAACTTTCCCTAAAAAAGGTAAGTTGGAGACCGAACGATAGTTCTTCAAGTCAGCTGGATCCAGGGAAGGCTTCTTCAGGAGGGGTCGCACCACCGCAGCTTTTAACGACTGCGGTACGGATCCCTCCCTCAATGAAGCGGTGATCACCGCCTGGATCCAGCCGCGTGCCACCTCCCTGCTGGCCGAGACCAGCCAGGAGGGGCACGGGTCCAATAAACAGGTGGAGGTACCCATCGCTCCCACAGCCCTGTCCACATCCTCGGGAGAAACAGGCCCAAACTCTTCCCATAATGGTGGACTAAGACTTGCCCCTGTCAACTCTATGGACTCTGCCCTGCCAGAGTCCAGGTTCGACCGAATCTGAGCGACTTTATCCGACAGAAACTCAGCGAATTCCTCAGCTCTGCCTTGTAAGTGTTCCTCGCTCCCCCCTTTTGCAAGGAGGGAGCGAGTCACCCTAAACACGGCGGCTGGACGAGAATCTGCGGACGCAATAAGAGCGGGAAAATAGGATCGTTTTGCCGCCCTTATCGCCACTAAATAAGATCTGATGTAAATTCTTAATAGTGTTCGGTCAGACTCGGTTTTTCTGGCCCTCCAGCGGCGCTCCAGACGTCTCTTCTGGTGTTTCCTCTCCCGGAGCTCCTCAGTAAACCAGGGAGCTTTCCGGGATCCACTGCCACGGAGAGGTCGCTTAGGCGCAATTCGGTCTAGGGCCCCTGATGCTGCGGTGTTCCAAGCAGCCACCAGGGAGTCAGCCGAATTGTGTACCAGGGTTTCAGGTATTTCCCCAAGTTCCCTCTGGAATCCTTCCGGCTCCATTAGGCGCCTGGGGCGGAACCACCTAGTCGGTCCCGCCTCCCTGCGGGGGAGGAATGGGGCTGCGAAATCCAACCTCAGTAGGAAATGATCTGACCATGACAGTGGGGTGATGACTATGTCCCTTTTCTTCAGATCATCTCTCCACTGCCCCGAGAGAAACACTAGGTCGAGCGTGTGACCACCCTCATGAGTCGGACCCTGGATTACTTGGGTCAGGTCCATGGTTGTCATGGAATCCATGAACTCCTGAGCTACCCCAGAGGTTTCGCCAGCAGATGGCAAGTTGAAGTCCCCCAGCACCACAAGCCTAGGGAACTCAACTGCCAAGCCGGCTACTGCCTCGAGCAGCTCAGGCAGGGCCTTACTTACGCAGCTGGGAGGCAGGTACGTTAAGAAAAGGCCCACCTGAACCCCTAAGTCCAACTTCAGAAGGAGCGTCTCACACCCAACAATCTCCGGGGCAGGGATCCTACGAGGATGCAGATTTCCGCGCGTTATAATTGCCACTCCTCCCCCCCTTCCCTGGGGTCGAGAATGATGCTGCACCAAGAAACCGGCTGGGCATATCTCGGAGAGGGCTACTCCCCCCTCCTGCCCTAGCCAGGTCTCGGTAACACACACCAGGTCTGCCCCCTCCTCTGTGATTAAATCACGTATCAGGGGGGCTTTGTTGATAATTGACCTGGCGTTAAGCAGCAGCATCCTGAGCCCAGGGCCCTGAGAACCCTGGTTGCCAGGTATCCGGGTTGAGCAAGATGGAACCGGATCAGAGGGGCCGGAACAAGGGATCGCTTGTAAACAGCGAGGTCTTATTCCCCGAGAGCGGCCCACCCCTCTGCTCCCGCCATATCTGCCTCTTCCCATTATGACCGAGATGTTCCGGCTCTCGTCCCCACCAGAGACCCCCTCCCCCTCCCCGCTGGTCCCCCTCATTTCCTGCAGGCCACACATACCATTCTCACTGGTCGGGGGAAATTCGTTCTGCCACCCCCTGCTTCTGTTTCTACACTCAGCGGGTGGGGGTGGAAACCCAGCCCCTAACTCTTCCATTTTTACTACTCATACAGCTCATACGCATCCATCCCACTCATCCACTTCCACACTCACATCCATATCATACCTCGGAGGGGGGGGATACAGATTAAAATGAGATTATAAACAGAAGGCAAAGTCCTCCAAATGAGGGATGTGTGTGCTAGGAGAGCAGGTTCTTCGCATTGGCTCAGTTTCCCAAGATGTTCTAAAATCCAGGAGGAGAAGGGCCCCTCCTCTTCCAATGGCTTTAAAGGAACCAGGGTTCCAGTCCCCACGATCTGCAGATGTCTTCTGGTCAGAGGAGAGTTCCACATTTTTCAATGTGGTCAGTAGACGTGTTTACGTAGCCCAAAGATAACAGTGGGAGGGGGGGAGGTCAAATAAAAAGGCCTGCGCAGTTGGTCAAAGTCAGGCACCTCTCCCCCACAACGTCCAGCAGCCGGAAAGCCAGATAGTAACAAAGGGCTTTCCAGTCCTTTCAACCCTCTAAGAGAGGCAGGAGCAGCGGTGGCAAAGGTTCCGAAGAAATCCGTTACTTAGGGGGGGGGGCACTAATCTTCAGCCATAGTTCAGGCGTTCAAGGCAGGGCAGTTCAAAATGGCCCCAATTGATTTTAAAAGTAGCCCGTCTCAATCCACAGCCAGCCCACAGCCGAGGGGGGGGGGATAAATCCACTCCAGAGGGTGTGCTTACCACTGCAGATCTTCGTAGCAGGGGGTGGTAGAACGTGGCTTAGAATAGTACAAAGCCTCACATCTACATTCCCCTGGCCCCAGCTCGGAAAACAAAAGCTGAGAAGGCAAGCAGCAAACAAACAGCGAAGAACGGCAAAGCTCCCAGCCGCCGATGGTCGGGCGCGTCTCCCAAGCTCGCCGTTACTTTGGGGTGGTATCCGGTCTTCCATGATCCAGTTCCAGTTCCAGCACAACACAGCACAACACACAGAAAGAGTCCAGTGCCTTCCACACCTCAATCGTGGTTCGTTCCAGGCCTTGCAAGAAATCGGCCCTCACGGCGCCCGTCCGCTCCCAAAATGGGCGGCGGTCGTTCGTTGTTCCGGAGCAGGGAAAGTCCAGCAGAGGTCCAGCGGTGCAAGCTGCAAGCGGCTGATGTCAGTTTCACCGTCTCCAGATACCAGACAAGTTCCGATTTCACCCCAGGGTAACAAAAACCCTGGGGGAGAGCTCCGACGGGCAGACAGCCAAAGTTCTTCAATCCTCCGAACGGAGCAGGCTTTAGTCCGCCATCTCCCGCCGTGGCTCCTCCCCTCCCCCATCCCCATTAGTGGATGGACTAGACCAGACATAGCACTTAGTGTTAATTTACTTTCAAGACATGTAGGCAAAGCAACAGAGTTTCACTGGTCATGTATTAAGAAGTTATTGAGATACTTGATACACACAAAACAATTCAAATTGAAGCTAGAACCAGAACATACAGATTTTGCTGACATGATACAGATGCAGATTGGGCAAGTGATAAGGAGTCAAGAAAAAGCACATCAGGTTACATAGTGTTCCTGAATGGATGTCCAGTTTACTGGAACGTGAGAAAACAAAGTTTTATTTCCTGCTCATCAACTGAAGCAGAGTATGCATGTGTGTCCGATGCGTGCAACTTTTTAACGTGGTTCGATGCCTTAGTTACAGATATCTGGATGAAGCCCGAAAAACCGATCACTGTGATGGAAGACAATCAATCAGTAGTTTACATTTCCAGGACTCACTTCACAGGTTCAAGGTCCAGACACATTGACATACGTTACAAGAATGTTAGAGAATCAGTAAGACAAGGTCTCATAAAGTTAGAATATGTGCCAACAAAATATCAGATAGCTGACATTCTGAACAAACCATTACCTATTGCTCAGCATGATTACCTCAGATATTTACTGTGTGTTGAGTGACACATTATATTAGCCCAACTGACAAAGAAGGGGTGTCACGATGTGAATATTGTCAGGTTGTGCATCTCTATGTTTTTCTACTGTTTCTTGTATCTATGGTCAAGCAGACGTATGATATATTCTATTACGCATGTCTGCATTCCTGAAGTCAACTCCTTTCTTTCTCCTCGCCATTTCTACCAAGGTAGAAGTGATTTATTTCCTTAGCCGATCAAGATGTAGTTTACTAAGAATTCTTTTTATTATTTTCTACTGAAATAAATATTTTGTTAATTAGATTTGAATCTCGGGTTTTATTTTCTAAGTAAGAATGTTTTCAAAAGGGAAGCGACAATCCATCGACCTCCGGAGTGATTTCTCCGCTAACACTATTTGTAATGACAAATCATACTGTGTAACAAAATGTATTTTATGTATGTCAGCTCATTTTCACTGTCCTCATACACAGGATATGTTTGTACCAAAAGTTTGGGAATGTGCAAGAGAGGAAGTGATGATACGGAAATGTTTTGCTCTTTTGTTGTTATGTAGGAAATGATCTTATGAGAATGCTCAGGTTCACACAGAGAGGAAGTGTGGAGCTGTCAGGATGATGGATAGCTCCTGGGACTTTTCCTAATGTGAAAACACTGTGTTAGGATGTTACATAATGGGAGGTTGGACGATATGATGTGAGGAGAATGGGAGGAGTAAGTTGGAGTCATGTTCTGTATAAAACCATGTTTCTGGATAATGGCCTTTGCCTCTATTTGTGTCAGAAGTTCTGTCTTCTGTCCAAGTATGGGACCTTTGCGCAAAGACTAATAAATCTGTTTATATTTTTAATCTGGACTCCTGCTTAATTATTTTTCTCACATTAAGCGAGACATTTGTGAAGTGAGTTTTGCCTCATGTTTACCATCTTTCTTGCCACGGTTGTTTAAGTGAATCACCAACGGTTGTTCAATTAGTAAAAACGTTGTTAAGTGAATCCGGCTTCTCATCCTTCCTATTACCTATCTCCTTTTCTACTTATGACTATATCCTTGTTGCTTGTATCTTTTCAATTTATATTGTTTTATTTAGTTTCCTAGTATGATTTCTATTGCTTACTTAGTATCCTATGGCTATCACGAAGTGTTGTATCTTATGATTCATGAGGAATGTATTTAGAATAGAATAGAATAGAATTCTTTATTGGCCAAGTGTGATTGGACACACAAGGAATTTGTCTTTGGTGCATATGCTCTCAGTGTACATAAAAGAAAAGATACATTTGTCAAGAATCATGAGGTACAACACTTAATGATTGCCATAGGGTACAAATAAGCAATCAGGAAACAATATTAATATAAATCGTAAGGATACAAGCAACAAGTTACAGTCATACAGTCATAAGTGGGAGGAGATGGGTGATAGGAACGATGAGAAGACTAATAGTAATAGTAATGCAGCCTTAGTGAATAGTTTGACAGTGGTGAGGGAATTATTTGTTTAGCAGAGTGATGGCGTTTGGGAAAAAACTGTTCTTGCGTCTAGTTGTCTTGGTGTGCAGTGCTCTATAGCGTCATTTTGAGGGTAGGAGTTGAAACAATTTATGTCCAGGATGCGAGGGGTTCTGTAAATATTTTTTATTTATGATGACTATGATAAATATTCATGATGAGGTGAGGGTGTGGCCAACGTCTCCGTGATGCACGGCTTCCCCCGGGCTCCGAGGGAGGCAGTGAACTTGCGTCAGTTTGGGGGTCTTGGAACCTTCAGTTCCGGACTGGAGCCCCCCTGGAGGGGGGGTGAAGAAAGGAGGATTTTGTCAGCAGCCCGAGAGAAACGGCAAATCTCCCGGGAGGCTGGCACAAACCTCTCCACCGGCAGATGTACAGAGGCGATTAGTTCGCCATAGCGGAGGTGGTCACGAACGGCATGAGGAAACCAGAAAGCTTTGAACTGTCTGGGTTAGAACACCTAAGTATTGGAGCTGGAGCAGAGAAAAAGAAGAAGAAAAGTGCAGGAGTTTGGTGAGTGATGAGCCGATTAAGCTACTAAAACTAAAAAAAAATTGCTGAGGACTTTTTTAAATGGAGTAGCAGCTATCTAGCATGCTAAAAAATCATAGACAAGCTGAAACAAATGAAGAATAAAGCCCAAGGAGATTATTGATTTCTACTATAATCGGACTGGGTAAAAATTTAAGAAACTTGAAACAGAAGAATTGATTTTGAAAAATCTTTAGTAACGGAAGTAACTTTGGAGATTGGTTTTAAAGAGTTTTGTCCTTGCTTTTGGGAATTAACAGCGCCACCTGCTGGTTTAAAGAACTGGAAATTAAAATTGTTTGTACAGCTGGAGCTTGTGACTTTGTTGTGAAACTAAAAGCAGTTCAAAGGAGTCCTTATCATCCCACCGTTTGCGGGTGAGGAAAAAAAAAGAGGATTTGGAACGAGTTCGGACTGAAGTGTAAAGAAATATAACACTAAAAATTGACAAGATGAAAAGGAGTTTCTATGAAGAAATGTTTGGGATTTTAAAAAATATACAAGAAGATTTAAGACTGTCTTCTAATACTTAGAAAAGACAAGGATATTGAAACAAAGAAGGGACTCGAGGAACAGAGAAAACTTACTATGGAAGAAAATGAACAAGAAGAACAAGATCATATGGAAAAAGGGTTTGAAAATAAAATACAGATTGACAATTTAAAAAGACAGGAAGACTTTAAAGACTGTCTTTTGGAATTTAGAAATAAAAAAAAATGAAATGATAATACAGAATGAGAATTATACTGGGATTAACAGTAAAAAAAGATTAAAAGGGAAGTACTGGTTACAAAAAGATCAATTAAAAAAGGAAGAGAAAAATAAAGAAGAAATTTATTTTAGATTTAAGCAAAGAGAATTAAGAGACAAAGGGGGGGGGGGAGATACCTGTATAGAAAGAAAAAAAAGAAAAAGAAAAAGAGGAGTAGGGAGAAAGAGAATCGATATAAGGGGAGAAATGGTGGAAAGGTTAAATGAAAATGGATGAAGAGCTGAATAGAAAGAAAAGATAAGATGATTTAGTAAGGTTGTTGATGTTTAGACATTAATTGTATAACTAATTAAGATATAAGATTTTTGTGTAAGATTGAAATATAATTTTTAGGGGAAATATGGGATTGTGATAATATGGAACTTTAAAGATTTAGATATTAATTGTATGATTAAGGATGATTTAAGCTTGTTTTTGTATAAGATTGCAACCCAAAAAATGTTCTCTTTGGATGATGGAATTAGGATAACAAGTCATAGCAATGGATATTAAGATATATGATCAAGGGTGGCAGAAGATTCTGCTTACAAAAAATTAGTAATGATAAATTAGGGGTGAAAACAATGGATTATTATAATTGATATAATCAAGAGCTAAAGGTTTTTTTAAATTGAGTTTTATGTATTTTTTTAAAATATATACATATATATTATTAGGGCATTCTGAGATGGCTAAATAAATTAAAGGAAGTGAGGAGAAAGGCCAAAAGAATAAAATAAAGCGAAAAAGATAAATAATATAAAATATATATAGATCAGAAACAAGATTTTTTTTGGGGGGGGGGAGGAAAAGAGCGATACCTAGACGACAATGATACAAGGAGGAGGAGGAGGGTAGGGATGGGGAAAGGGTGGGGAGGGAGGGGGAAGGAGGGGGAAAAAGGGAAAACCATAAGTATGAAAACTTTTGATTGACAAACACATAAAAATAAAAGAAATAAACTTTAAGAATATATATGAAATAAAGTGTAACATGTAAAAATGGGTAAAATAATTCAGAGTTGTTGGAATACCATCCCAAAGAAATGGAGAAAGCACTGCAAAGGAGGGAAGGAGAGGAGTGAGAGGAAGGAGGAAGAAAGATGAGGATGGGAGAGAGGGGGGAAAGTGAGGTGAGAAGGAGGAGAGGGAGGAGAGGAAGAGAGAAGAGGAAAGAAAGTAGTAAAGGTGGAGAAGGGAAAGAAAGTAGAAAGGGAAGGAAGGACTATAAGATGGGAAAAGGGATGGTAAAAAAGTAACTCTGAACTGAACAAAGTAATAAGATAAGTATAAGAGATTTGTATAAAATGTGTAATGATTGTATACAAAATGAAATGAGAAATGAGATGATAAATATGTGAATTATCTACATGGAAATAAAAATAAAAAACTTGAAAAAAATATTCATGATGACTATGATCATAATTTATCACTCATGCCTTTAATGTACACTGAGAGCTTATGCACCGAAGACAAAATTCCTTGCGTGTCCAATCACACTTGGCCAATTTCGATCACGTGACCCTGGGGAATGCTGCAACGGTTTCAAGTATGAAAAACTGCTGTAAATCACTTGTTTTCAGAGCTGTTGTAAACCCTCCCCAAATTCCATCAACAGCTACCGCGTTTTCCCGAAAATAAGACCGTCTTTATACATTTTTTTCAACCCTGAAATAAGCCCTTGGCCTTATTGCCATGCACCCAAAAGCCCGATTGGGCTTATTATCAGAGGATGTCTTATTTTGGGGGAAACGGTACCAGACTTGATAATCAACAAGGCAAGAGGAATTAGCCAGTGTTGTGAATCAACAAAGGACTTTGGGGTTGGGGGAAGGGGTCTGGAAGCCCACCCACTCTTTTGAGCCGTCTTTGGATCCAGACTTTGTAACCTCAGTCCCTCTGGTTAGTTATATAATAATAATAATAACAACAGAGTTGGAAGGGACCTTGGAGGTCTTCTAGTCCAACCCCCTGCCTAGACAGGAAACCCTACACTACTTCAGACAAATGGTTATCCAACATCTTCTTTAAAACTTCCAGTGTTGGAGCATTCACAACTTCTGGAGGCAAGCTGTTCCACGGATTAATTGTTCTGTCAGGAAATTTCTCCTTAGTTCTAAGTTACTTCTCTCCTTGTTTAGTTTCCACCCATTACTTATTGTTCTACCTTCAGGTGCTTTGGAGAATAGTTTGACTCCCTCTTCTTTGTGGCAACCCCTGAGATCTTGGAACACTGCTATCATGTCTCCCCTGATCCTTCTTTTCATTAAACTAGACATACCCAGTTCCTGCAACTGTTCTTCATGTTTTAGCCTCCAGTCCCCTAATCATCTTTGTTGCTCTTCTCTGCACTCTTTCTAGAGTCTCAACATCCTTTTTACATCGTGGCGACCAAAACTGAATGCAGTATTCCAAGTGTGGCCTTACCAAGGCATTATAAAGTGGTATTAACACTTCGCGTGATCTTGATTCTATCCCTCTGTTAATGCAGCCTAGAACTGTGTTGGCTTTTTTGGCAGCTGCTGCACACTGCTGGCTCATATTTAAATGGTTGTCCACTAGGACTCCAAGATCCCTCTCACAGTTACTACTGTTGAGCAAGGTACCACATATACTGTACCTGTGCATTTTGTTTTTCTTGCCTAAATGTAGAACCTTACTTTTTTCACCATTGAATTTCATTTTGTTTGATAGCGCCCAATGTTCAAGTCTGTCAAGATCCTTCTGTATCTTGAGCCTATCTTCTGGAGAGTTGGCTATTCCTGCCAGTTTGGTGTCATCTGCAAATTTGATGAGTTCCCCATCTATCCCCTCGTCCAAGTCATTGATGAAGATGTTGAAGAGTACTGGGCCTAAAACAGAGCCTTGGGGTACTCCACTGCATACTTCCCTCCATGTAGATGCAGTTCCATTGAGCACTACGCGTTGAGTGCGGTTGGTTAGCCAGTTTTGAATCCATCTGGTGGTGTTGCTGTCCATCCCACATTTTTCTACTTTATCTAGTAGTAGGTTATGGTCTACTTTATCAAATGCCTTACTGAAGTCCAAGTAAACCACATCGACAGCATTCCTCTGGTCCACTAATTTTGTCACTTTGTCAAAGAATGCAATAAGATTAGTCTGGCATGATCTGTTTTTGACAAACCCATGTTGGCTTTTGGTTATTACTGTCTTTGCTTCTAGGTGTTCCTGCCGGTTCCTGCCGGTCTAGTTGAGAATGTGTGTTTGTGTGTGTATATTTGGAACAGCAACTATACTGGATACACATTGTAACCGGTAAAAGTTTTGGGGTGTTATTTTAAATTCACTGGGTCTCTTGTGTATTCTAAAGAACTCCCAAAGGTGCTTTTTTTTGTTTTTCTTTTCAAGAGGCAGCTGGACTTTTCTTGTTTTTTTCTTTGAAGACGTTTCGCTTCTCATCCAAGAAGCTTCTTCAGCTCTGACTGGATGGTGGATAGAGCAGAAGCAGCTTCTTGGATGAGAAGCGAAACGTCTTCAAAGAAAAAAACAAGAAAAGTCCAGCTGCCTCTTGAAAAAAGCACCTTTGGGACAACGACGACCTGGATGACTGAGAATCTCCATAGACTTTTAGCAATGCACTTTAGGATGAACATCCTTCGAATGGGTGTGGGAGTATATAAACGGATTTCCAGGGGGAAAAAATGCAGACTACAGGAACCATTTGCACCACTCTGGTGACCCTGAGGACACAAACCTCCAAGTGGCCTCAACGACCCTCTAAAAAGGAGGCAAATGACCAGCTGTCTGCAAGGAATATAAATCCTTCCACTCCCCACCAATGTTCCCTCTAAGCTGCGCGGCCACGCGGCTGCACACGTAATGAGAGAACGGCATGCAGCAGTTTCCAACTGCCGCGCGCTGTTTTCTAACGTTAGAGGGACCATTGCTCCCCACCATCCAGTCAGAGCTGAAGAAGCTTCTGGGATGAGAAACGAAACGTCTTCAAAGGAAAAAAACCAGAAAGTCCAGTTGCCTCTTGAAAAAGCACCTTTGGGACTCCAAGTGGCCTCAATGACTCTCTAAAAAGGATGCAAATGACCAGCCGTCTGCAAGGAATATCAATCCTTCCATTCCCCACCATCCAGTCAGAGCTGAAGCAGCTTCTTGGATGAGAAGCAAAACATCTTCAAAGAAAAAAACCCAAGAAAAGTCCAGTTGCTTCCTGAAAAACCACCGCACCTTTGGGACAACCATGACCTGGATGACGGAGAATCTCCATAGAATTCTAAAAAAAAACCCGTGCTTCAGTGTTCAGTTCAAATTTGTCTATGGCTGTTTTCCAGGGCTGAGTGGGAGTGAATGACCACGGTTAAGTCGAATCCGGAGCACGTGTGTTAACAGAGGTTTTGGTTGGTTGGGGATTGAAAGAATTGCTTATTTGAACTTTTGTGTCTATAGGTGGGCAACTCCATGATTTGGGGGTTTTCCTGGAACCCACGGCTGCTGCTAGAAAGGGGAAGCCTTCTATGAGGTCAAGGGTGTGTGTGTGTGTGTATACACAAAGTGCAACCTCCCCGAAGCAAGATTTTGTAGCCGTTAACTCATGTCCTATCCGTCACTCAAGTCAAACGCCTGCAATGTTGGCAGAGCCGCCTTGGAAGACTATTGTAGCAGCTTTCAACTGGTCCAGAAGACAGCTGAATGTTGGAAGATACATTTCACACGTTTACAGGCGGTCTTCGGCTTAACGACCACAATCGAGCCAAAAATGTTTTTTTGAGTTTTGGCCCTGTTTAATGACCTTTCTCGCCACGGTTAAGCGAATCACTGCGGTGATTTAAGTTAGTAACGCGGTTAAGTGAATCTCTGCTTCCCCCGTTGACTTTGCTTGACTCCGGGGACATTGCAACCGTCCCAAGTACATGTCAGTTGCCAAGCCTCTGAATTTGGATCACATGACCACTGGGAATGCTGCAACGGCATGTGAAAAAAGTCACTTTTCTCAGTGACGTCGTAAAACTTCAAATGGTCACTAAAAAAAACCTGTTGTAAGTCGAGGACTTTACCCGTACAGGGTTTTTTGGGGTTCTGTGCTGGCTCCCCCATTACCAGCGCAATTCAAAGCGCTTCTTTTGAGCGTTAAGCCCATACATGGCCGAACATCTGCATATTTACAGGGACTCCTCCCCTGCCCAATTCAGACGCCCCAGAACTTTTGCGAGGTGGAAAACAGGTGGAAACTTGTAGTTGTCTCTTTTCTGTGGGTACTCTTGGAAATAAGTTTCTCTTCCATCCCGCCATAGATCTGTCCTCAAGTCTATCAACTTTCCTTACAGGCTCATTTGCTGCTGGTTAAGCCAACATTAGCCCAAAACGTGGCCAACACCGGGGTCAGGCGATCGGTGGGATCATCCTAATAGGGTCAAAATACGGTGGGGGGCATACCGGGTCCTTTCCCCAAAACATTGTCATCTGATGGGAGCTAGGGAGCCTGCCTCTTCGGTGGCAGACCCTGCCCTATGGAATAACTCCCCCCCGCCCCGAAATTTGGCAGGCCTCTTACCTTCCTGATTTTCCGTAAAGCTTTGAAGACCTAGCTTGGGATATAACACGAGGTTGCTGCACATCAGAAGTCTGACTTAGCACCAGGTTTTTATTCTTTTCAGCGTTGCTTTTTTAAATAGTTTTAATATGATTTTTATGCTGCTTTAGAGGTTTCAATTGGGAGCCGCCCGCCCCACCCCACCTTGCGGTCCAGAGTTAAGTTATAAGATGGGCAGCTATGTATTTAATAAATACATAAAAACACACATTTGCCAAAATGCTACTTGAGGTAGTACTTCTTCCCCCCCCCAGCCCAAACGTCGTTCGCACCAACGCACATCGAACCAGCCGTCTAAAAACAATACGTCTTCTTTTTATTGTTAAGTCAATAAAGAGGTATCAAAATTAAAAGGGGGGGGAAATTACAAGGGATGGAACTGAACTAGGAGGAGCAGATGAAGGGAAATGGGAGGTGGGACGATGACGGCGAAGGGCGGATGCCAACAGAAGACACGAACATTGTAAAACACACAGGGCTGCGAGAGGGGGGAGGAGGGCAGTGAGGAAGCAGCCAGCAAATGGGGGGGGAGAGGAGACAGGAGGGTGCGAGAGGCTCAATCAGAAGAACGCCGTGTGGGGCCAAGGAGCAGAGAGAGGGGGAAGAGAGGTAATGTTAGGTTCTTAGGAGTCATCTTCGCCATTGGCACTGTCTCTGTCGTCTTCCCCTTCTTCCGGTTCCTTATCGTCACCCTTGATGGATTCCAACTGGGAGAGAGAAGGGGACAGGCAGAAGAGCTGTGTTAGCAAACGGGGAGAGCTGCCATCCTCACTCGAGGCTCTCTGCCTTCTCCAGCTTCGTACCTGGTCGTCTCCCCGGTCTTCGTTGTCGTCGTCGTCCAGCAGGTCCCCTTCCTCGGCCGAGTCATCTGCCCCGGCCTCGGACTCCATCTTCACATTACTCTCTTCTTTCTTGGTCGAGCTGGTGCTTTGCTCTTCTTCCGACTTGTCGTTCTTCAGTTCTGGCAAGGGAGGAGGACGGGCAAGAGAATCAGAACGCTGGGACGGTTTTGGGGTTCACGATCATTTGGGCCTATTGCCTACCGCGTTTCCCCGAAAATAAGCCCTCCCCCAAAAGTACCATTTCCTCTGGTTAAGGTTAGGGAGACAGAGCTGGAAATCAGGTTAAGACGGCAAGAGGAGCCCCGTCTTGCTCCACGCGCCCCCAAATAATAAGACCTCCCCGAAAATAAGGCCAAGCGCTTATTTCGGGGTTCAAAAAAAATATAAGACAGTGTCTTATTTTCAGGGAAACACGGTAGCAGTGAAAACTCCAAAGTTTTTTTGGGGGGGGATTTAACCATTACGAAAGATGATCCAACCTTCCCCCCCCTTCAACCATCCCACAAAACGGGCCAATAGTTAGCAATATTTTTGGGAGATAGCAGCGTCTGAAGTTCGTATCCTGCTTGAAAGGCTGCTGTAGAAAGTTTTTCCTCCCTGCATGGAAGATTCGAGTGGTGCGGTGGCCTAGAGGGAGGAGCTCTCACCTCACAATCCAGGAGAGGCTGTGAGTTCGATCCTAGGTAGAGGCAGATATTTCCCTCTCTCTCTGGGCACAATGAGAATATATCTGCTGGGGGGGAAACTCCGCGCTGGCGACAGGAAGGGCATCCAGCCAGTAAACCCTCAGCTCCATTCAGCTGCCCAGACTCCACCCCACAAGGGATTATGGGGTCATTAAAAGAGGACGATGGAAGATTCTAGTGAGGCATGTGCTCCTAACAATGGGGTAAGAGTATTGTTAGTACTCTGTCCAAACAGTTGGGTTGGCAATATATAAACAAGCCAACAATGTGTGTTTGTATGTATTGATGTAATCTAGCTTTAAACTGTATGCTATGTTCTGATTGGCTGTAGTATTGCAAGTTGCCATAAGAGGGAGCTAGAGATCATGGCTTATTCTCTCTGTTGTTTCATTTCTGTATTGACTCTCTGACTTGATAATGATCTCTGTGTTATGTTCAGTTACTCTCTCTGATATTCTGTTGTGTTTGTAAGCTTTAATATCTTTGTTGAATGTGTATGACAAAGACAAGCTGGTAAGAAGATAATTGTACTTCTAGATATTGACTGATTTGAATGTGGATGACATGGACTGTTTATTTAGACTGTGCTATTTCTTAAAGTAAACTCTATATGCACTTTAACGTACCTGTATGTGTGACTGGATATCTACTGCAATATCCCGCTTCTATGTGCATGTCCTTGATAACTCAAGGGTTGCTCTGCACTCACCTTAACAAGTATCTTGGGGGACCGGAAGAGGTTACAGCATAAAAAGCCACACTGTAACTAGAGAAGCCCACTCTGTACCTACAAGATGTTCCAAATTCCACCTATGGCCCAGACAACTGGCCATTCCCGACCTAAGCTTTGTCCACATTCAAACATGAATCTTGTGGCCCTCGATTTCTTTCTCCCTCTCCCCCGAAAGACTGAACCCTAAAGAAATGTTTCAAGCCACTGCATGCATCCCACCCGAATCTCCAGGCAGTTTATCTCTCTCCCTCCCCTCCCCCTCTCCCCTCCCACTATTTACTTTGATCCTTCTCGATCTTCTCAAGGCTTTCCAGCAGAGAATCCACTTTCAGCTTAATCTGGGTCAGTTCCTTCTTAATGGCTTGCAAGTCATCTCCTTTCACTGCAACATAGAAGGGGAAGCTCAATTAACTGGAAGTTTCAGCCACCGGGAGTGTATTATTAAATAAGCATAAAATACTCAAGAAAATGCATAAAAGGGAGATAAAAAAAATGTCCCCCACCTTCTCTTCTAAAAGCCCTCCTCCCACTTCGAAGAGGCATTGCAGCCAGGTTGAAACAGGGAGGAGGGCAGACTTTGGAATAACCCAATTTAAATAATACACAAAATCTCTCCCCACCCACCCCAACTTGCTATAGACCCTGCTCGACGTTCTGACACCTACATTTCCCAGATTTGGAGGACGATCCCCGCTGCCCGCTCTTCGAGTTGAATCCGCTCTTCCCTCTGCGAGAGGTATTGCCAGAAACCCGCTGGCGTTTGGTAGGGACCACGGCCCTGGCAATGGGGGGCGGAGGGGGCACTCGTGCTTGGTAGGTGTACATCCTTAAGGAGAATCCGAAAAGGGGGAAAATAAATAAATAAATAAATAAATAAATAAATAAATATATATATATATATATATATATATATATACACACACACACACACACACACACACACATTCCGCACAGTCCTCAGGGAGTAGGGCGGCATAGAAGAACCTCCAAATAAATAAATAAATACATACATACATACATACATACATACATACACACACACACCCCTTAGCTTCAAAACCGCTTTGCAAATCCACCGCCCGGCATCGCACTGCAAATTTCTCCTGAGGTTTCTCAAAATACACCTTTCTTCTAATTATCTAATTATTAATAATTAAATAAGCTAATTGAGGGCATGTCCTCCTTTTGAAGCAGCTTGGCTCTTTCTGCAACACCCACACCTCAGAAATATATCCCTTGGCTAAAGAAGACGGTCCAGAACTATTTTAGAATCCGAATAGAGCTGGAAGGGACCTTGGAGGTCTTCTAGATCAACCCCCTGCTCAAGGAGGAGACCCTATACCCGTGATGGCGAACCTGTGGCACACAAAACCATGTGGCCCAGCACGTGTGGCCTTGCCTGTTTGTCTTCCGGGTTTCTGGCACGAATCCGTGCGCGACAATCAGCTGTCCTTTGTGCGCGTGGCAGTGCCAAAAAACAGTGTGCGCATGCACACCGGCCAGCTGATTGTTGGGTGCGCATGCGCGCCAGAACCCAGAAGTTCGCCTTTTCTGGAGCACAGCCCCGACAAGCGCGTGCACGTGACATTTCTGCGTGACCTTTCGAAAAGGTTTGCCATCACTGCCCTATACTGTTTCAGACAGGTGGCTGCCCAGTCTTTTCTTTAGAAACCTCCAGTGATGGAGCTCTTCTACTTTAAACTCTGCTCTTATACCTCTTCCCTCTCTCCCAAAACATTTGATCAAAACATTGTCTTAAATCTTGTTAACACAATCAACGGCTAACGGCCATTTCCTTCCTAACTTTGGAGGACAAGGGATCTCAAGAGTTTAATTCCCATTAATCTAAACATTTGGAAGGTAAGGGGCATGAACAGATACCCTCTACGAAGTCACAGGAGGACTTTTTTTTCTTAACGAACAAAAAGGAGATGAGAGCCTTAAGCTCACACTCCATGAATTAAATGGAATGAATATGCTTAGGTTCCAACAATTTCCCCCTTGTCGTTTTATAAATTCGAATCGGATTCACTGTATCTGGAGTTAGAGACCAAGATTTTGGGAGCCTGCATGCAGACCATCAGGGACCTTTAGTTCTGTACTTTTGTTCTACAGCAACACTTTACTGGTGTGTGTGTGTGCAATGCTCCAGTAAACTTCTCTGTCTCAAACCATCACACCCTAGAGAATTGTTTATAACATTACAAAACGGAAGTGTGCCAATTCAGACCATCTACTGACTCAGAATTACCTATCCCCGTGGTGGTGAACCTATGCAACACGTGCAGGAAGTGGCATGCAGAGCCATCCTGCGCGGGACGTGCGGCCTCACTGGCTCCTCTTCCGCGTTCCTGTGCACACACACGCGCCAGTCATCTGGACTTTGTGCACGTGGGCGCGCCAAAACCCAGAAGAGCAGCGTTCTGGCACGCACCAAACTTCTGGGTTTCCGGTGCACCAGCTGTTCGTCGGGCGCGTGTCTGCGCCAGAAACGGGGAGTTTGGGTGCCAGCGTGCGCATGCGTGCCAGAACGCTGCTCTTCCAGGTTTCAGCGTGCCCGTGCGCACGAAGGCCAGCGAGGCCACGCGGTCCAGGCGGGATGGTTTTGCGTGCCATTTCCGGCATGCAGGTCGGCACGCAGTGACGTAAAAAGTTAGCCACTGCTGATCTATCCTAACAAATCTCTCTAGATCAGGGGTGTCAAACTCGATTTCATTGAGGGCCACATCAGGGTTGTGTTTGACCATGGGGGGCCTTAGGGGGGGGAGGAATAGCCAACTCAACGTCACTCGTGTCAGGAGCACCAGTGGTGGTCCGAGCGGTGTGCCAGTGAAAATGGAGATCAGGAAGACCGCATGCGGTCCTCCCGAGCTCCATTTTCGCTGGCAGAGGGCTGCAGGAGGCCGTCGCAGTCAAAAACGGAGCTCGTGTGTGTGTGTGTGTGTGTGTGTGTGTGTGTGTGTGTGTGTGTGTGTGTGTGTGTGTCCCCGCATGCAGCCATCCTGAGCTCTGTTTTTGCTGGCAGAGGCACCTTGGGCCGGTCCTTGTCTGTTTGCAGGGCAGCCCCGCAGGTCAGATCTAAGCACCCCATGGGCCGGATCTGGCCCACGGGCCTTGAGTTTGACCCCCCTGCTCTAGATGTTCTAATTCCAAAAAGTTTTATTAGTACAAAATTACATAGATAATAGCTAAACATTAAATAGAAAGTACAAACATTTTTTTTAATTTTTCTCCCCCCTAACCCACCCCTTTCCCTCCCCCCCTCCCCCCCCCGGACTTCCCAGAGAGAGTACAGGGCATAATATCAATAAAATAAATTTAAATTAAATTAAAAATTTTTGACTTCCACCTTATTTTTTTAAAACTTCAACTCCAAATTGTACACTAATAAAAATTCCTTCCTCCTCCTTTCAATCATCTACCCTTCACAACATTTCTTCACTGTTAACTAAGAATTAAATGATTATTACATAAATGATGACTAAGTATTAAATACAAAAACCTTAAACTTCATCATAAAATCAATCAGTATATAAATAACATACTATTACTATATATCAGATTATAAGCACTAATTACAAACTTTAAATAACCTTCCTCCCAAAAAAAAAATGTTAAATCTAATTGTAATATTTTATAACTGGATAGATAACAATTCCAAATCTTTCTCACAATTAAATAAAACTTAAATTGATATTACACAAGAAATAACTAAATAATAATACAAAAACCTTAAACTTCATCATAAATTCTACCACTCTATTAGTAACATAATGTTACTATGTATTAAATTATTAGGTTCAAAAAAGTTCTAAATCTTTAAAAAGAATTAATAATACTTTGAATAAGCCCCCCCAAAAAAACAAAAGAAAAAAAAGAATGCAAGAAGTAAAGAAAAGAAAAAAAAATTAAGAAAAGAAGGGAAAAAAAAAAGTACAGTCATAATGGCAACCATCTGTCCAATAAACTTCAACACTGCATCTTGTTATATCTTGATGATGGTTGCATCTTTTTGTAACTTGATAATTTTGTAGTTGTCAGCTCGCCTCCCATCTGACCCCGATCTTCCATCTCCTTTTCCACACTGTAGACATCTGTCTGGCTCTGCCAATCATTTAAATTTTGTAAATCTGTTTCGATTTGAAGAGGAAGGGATGGCTTTCCCTCCTCCTCCTCTTTTGTTTTCATACATCTTTCCTCTGGAATCTTGGATATATCAGCCTTTAAGACGTTGACATAAAATTCAGTAGCTTTCTTTGTTGTATTAAGCCGATATCTTTTTCCCAGAAATTTCACTGCAACTCCTGTTGGTGCTTCCCATTTGTAATGTAAATTTAACCTTTTAAATTCATCAATCAGAAAGGTATAATCTTTTCTGGCTTTGAGCATTTTAGAGGGAATTTCTTTCCATATCATCAGTTCCTGGCCATTCACCTGCAGGTTATTCTTAAACGTCGCCTGTATAATCCTATTCCGTAAGGCTCTTGTAGTAAAGTATATTACAATATCCCTTGGTAGGTGTTTTTGTTTTGCATACCAGGAGTTGATTCTATATATTTTATCAATTTGCCTGGCTAGTTCTTCTTTAGACAGTCCAGACACCTGCTCCAAAGCTTCCACCATCCTTCCTTTCAAATCTTCATATAATCCTTCTTTCAACCCCCTGACCCTTATGGCAAATTCCATGGATCTGAATTGCGTCATTAACACCTCTGTTTCAAAATTTACAATGTCATTTTGTATTTTATCTATGTATTCTACTGAAGTTGTCAAAACTTGTTTGTTTTCTTCAATGCGGTTTGCCAAAACTTCAATATTTGTTGCTAGACCTTTACATACCTCCAACACATCATTTCTAATTTGTTGGTCAATATTCTTTAAAGCAGCCTGCATTTTATTATCTATTTCACTAATTTTTTGGTTAAATTCAACAATAAGTTCATCTTTCATAATCTTTAAGGTACTTATTAAATTTTCAGGTGTTAAAGACTTTGGGGGTGTTAACTCAGTGGTAAGTTGCATTTTAGAAATATAACCAGATGAATAATCCATTCTTTTATTCAAAACCATCTTTCCAGATTTTGAAGCCATTTTAGTATTTCCAGTGGTGAACAAAGAAAAAGCCAAGCCTCTAGTTAAAGTTCTTTTAAATTTCTTTTAAAATTCTTTCAAATTCCAAAGCCAGATAGAATTTTATTTTTAAAAAATTGTCAGTTATTATTTAATCCAAAATCGGGAGACAGAGAGAGTAAAGCCAACTTTCAAAATCAAAAATTTCCATAAGAAAAAAAGCTGCTAGGGAAACGAAAGTTACTTTCACTTCTCCTCCCACTTTCTCCGATCGCCATGTTGTAGCGTAATAACTGTTACTTAGTTTCTTCCGAAGTGAAAATCAGCAGTGGAGTTGAAAGAAAAAAAAAATCTGTACTTGCCCTTTAAAATCCTGTCTCTCTCTGTCTGCTTGTTTAAACAATTAAGTAGTTGTAATCCCATTCACGAAGCAGCGGGTGGTCACAGCATCTTGCTCCGCAAAAGCGGAGGTTTCCAAGTCCCCGGAGCAAGAGACAGGCTGGCTGGGGAGCCCTCACCTTTCGCGCCCCTGGCTGACACTTGGGGCACTAGGGGGGGCTCTACCCCACCTGTCCGGCTCTCATCTCTCCCCTTTGCCCGGGGCAGAGACTTTCAAGCCGCCAGACAGCTGTTCTGGCGGCTTTAACGGGGAAAAGGAAAGGCGCTCAACGAGGAGCGTCCGCGATGCAGCGATCCGGAACCGGAAGTCTGCCTGCTCTAGATGTTCAAGGCTATCTGAAGATGTCAGCATTACCCCCATGAAGAATGAATTTCACCACTACCGCATTTTTCAGAGTATAAGACGCACCTTTCCCCCCTAAAAGAGCCTGAAAATTTGGGTGCATCTTATACTCCAAATGTAGCTTTTTCGAAGCTTTTTTTTCCAGCCCTAACGAGGTCCTGTTTTCATTGATACTCCCTCCGAAAAAGGTTTTTTTCAGCCCTAAGGAGGTGCTAATGATCTTCCCAGCTTGCAGGATTTTTTCATTCCTACTCCCTCCGAAGAAGTTTTTTCCCAGCCTAACCAGGGGATAAAATAATGTGCTGAAGCTGACCAGACTAAGGACACTAGGCAGATGATATCTGGTAGGTAGATTTTTCCCCCCTATTTTCTTCCCCCAAAACTAAGGTGCGTCTTATACTCCGAAAAATACGGTAATTTATATCCTGCCTCAGAGCTGGGGTTCTTGCTCAGCCTCTTTCCTTTGGCTAAATCTGCAGGAAATTCAGCATTGCAGGCATCTTACTACGGGAACCCTCCAGGAGCAGTCCATGAACCAAGCACCCATCCTTTTGATAAAGCACTGCCTCCATCTTCTTCCTCCCCCCCCTCCCCCGCAGCTTTGGCAGTGGCTACAACACTGCCAAACCTCTGGCTCTTGCTCAAGGAGCGAACATTATACACTTCTGAGAATGAGCTATTACAGTACAAACGACCTCCAGAAATCGAGAGGACATCATGCTGCTCTTTAGTAGAACAGTTGAAAGCCAGCCAGAAGCGCAATACTTTTTTTGCCATCTATGAGTTGTGTGTCCTGAAGGCATTCATACAAAAGCTATTTTGTGGAGCTAAGCTAAGCTAAGCTAAAAATCTAATTTAAGTTTGAATTAAAATTGAAATACAAGTATTTCTATTATCCAGTCATGTATTTGATAAACATCTCTCTTTCTCTCTCAAACATATACACAATTTTAGCCTGTGTACTTGGGTAACAACTTTGGGGACTTTTGTGGGGTCCACACTGAAGGCTTTGGGGAAAGGGTGAACGGAGCTCTTAAGATTTTTGTTTTCTAGGGCTGTGATCTCTCAGTTCAGAGCTGGGTTCTCCCACCAGCATGAAAAACACAAAAATGGAGCAGAGTAATTTGACCCCACATACCTGTCATAATAGTCACGCTGGAAGTCATAATCAAGGTCAAACGAAGACCTGAAAGACAAAGCATGGAACACACGGTCAGGTCTCAGGGAGGCTGGGGACCCCAGCCCCCCCTTCTAAAGGGCTGGGGTGGGGGGATCACAAGACAATCCTTTAAACTACTAGCACGAGGAGTCGGCTCACAGCCCAATTTCAGCAAATAGTGAAACGGTTTAGTTACAATGCAAAGGTGAAAGCAAGCAGGCTCCCACCCAATTCCCCCTCCCCGCATTGCCGCCACCCCATGCTTCAAAAAGCCATCTGCAGCTTGGCACTCTGATTCCCCCCCCCCCTTCATCTGCCCCAAATACATCAAAGCCACACTGCGGTTTCCGACAGTCGGATGGATTGCACCAAAGTGCGCGCACACACAGGCACACCCATCCACAAACGCAATCGGACATTGCATCTTCCACCCAAGCTGGACAGTACGGCAGACAGAGGCATTGCTCATTCCAAAATTAAATTAGAGAGAGAGAGAGAGAGAGAGAGAGAGAGAGAGAGAGATGAGAGAGAGAGGGAGGGAGAAAGGGGGAGGGAGGGAGAGATGAGAGAGAGGGAGATAGAGATGAGAAAGAAAGGGGGGAGAGATGGGGAATTAGGGAGAGAGTGATGAGAGGGGGGAGAGAGAGGGAGAAAGGGGGAGGGAGAGAGAGAGGGGGGAGATGAGAGAGAGGGAGAGAGGAGAGAGGGGGGAGAGAGATGAGAGAGAGGGAGAGATGAGAGGAGAGAGAAGAGAAAGAGTGAGAGAGTGAGAGAGTGAGAGAGTGAGAGAGTGAGAGAGAGAGAGAGAGAGAGAGAGAGAGAGAGAGAGAGAGAGAGAGAGAGAGGTTAAAATAATGTAAACGTAAGGGTCCCAACCTGACTAGAGGGGACGGAGAAGGTGGTGCGGCTACTGACCCGTACATCTCTTTGGCCGATCTCTTCACCCCAGCTTTACCCCGGTTCAACTTCGGCTCCGCAGCCAGATTAATATCTGAACGAGACACAGAAGCTCCGTTTGAAACCTAGGATCTCCACAGGCCCTTGGGAGAAATTACAATTCTGATGCCATATGGGTAATGCGGCTTTTCTCACCCAAGGAGAACAAACTTTCTCAGAAGTCCCTAGCTACCGTATTTTTCGGAGTATAAGACGCACCGAAGTATAAGACGCACCTTAGTTTTGGGGGAGGAAAACAAGGAAAAAAGGCCTCTGCCTCCAAGCAATTTGCCAAACAGCAAACAGCACAGATGATATACACTGTTTGCTGTGTATTTCTGTGCATGTGTGCCTGACCCATAGAAATAGCAAAGAATTGGAGAAATGTACATTATGCCAGAAAGTTTTCTTAAATGTAGTCACACTAACTCTTCCCAATTATTTAAATAGATCTACTCCAAGGTAACTAAACTCTAATATTAAACAGGACACTGTTACATTTCATACTATACTTGTACAGAGCTGTTAAAATTAATTAAAATTTCTGGAAGTATACATTATTCTCTATTATTTAAAAGAAGATACAATAGCACTGGGCCTCTTCAGAGCAAGCATTTATTTTAAAAAGCTTCTTTATTTTGTTAAGTTGTCTAGAACAATAATAAAGCAGTCTTTAAAAAATAAGTCTAATAACTTGAACATTCTACAGACATTTATAATTATTCACTTACCCCCTTCCATCCAGTTCAGCAAAAAATAAAAATCTGCGTCTCTCCCAGCTATTTGCCTCTTTGTAGTTAGTTTCACTTTCATTTTCCCACGTGGCAAACCTAATCAGCTGTAGATCGGGAAACTGCTACTGACTTGCTTGGCTTTACAGGCTCTTCCCTCTTTCCTGCAAGCAGGTAAATTGCTGGAAGACAGAGGCCAAAGGGTGGGGGTGGCTGGGTGGGTGGGTGTACATTCGGTGTATAAGACGCACCCAAGTTTTCACCCTCTTTTGCGGGGTAAAAAGGTGCGACGGTAATTGCTAAGATGCTTAAAAACATGTCCGCCAAATGTTGGACATGCAATTAGATACCGGGCTCGTGCTACCGTATGTGGTGGACTTGCCCAAAGGCAAAAAAAAATATTTTGGGATGAAAATACATACCATGGTTAGAGGAAATGATAAAGCAACATATAGATTTAAAGCCAGAAATATTCTTGTTAGGTATTTTGCCAGAAAAAAATATAATAAAGGGTATGCATATTTAATAAGACACGTTTTGACAGCAGCGAGAATTGTATTTGCACAACACTGGAAGAATGAGGAAACTCCTTCAGATGAAAATATAATCAAAAAAATATTAAAGATTGTGGGGAAATGGATAGGTTAACGCTAAAGATAATGGATAAAGAAGACACAGAATATTTTGTAACTTGGGATTTGTTTTATCAATGGTTAGATAATAAAGGTAGAAATTAGAAGCTGGAAGAGTATTATATACAAGTAAAGAATATTATTATTATTATTACTATTATTATGTATATGTAAAATGACCCAGACAATACACTGTCTATTAAATACTTATATATGTTAAAGGAAAATGTATAATTATTTTTTTATGAAAAAAGAAGAAGCCCCTAGCTAATTGCTGAGGAATCTGGGAGTTTAGGGTTACAACAATTGGAGAACACCAGAAAGACGACTAGCCGAAAATATTGTTATCTACCAGCTGTCTTTACTTATAATATCTGGAAAAGGAAAGCGTTACAGACGTTCTGGGGTTGAGTTTATGGTCACATTTTTCTCCTCCCTGCTTCAATCCCAGTAAAACAATTCCAGCTGTTTAAAACATTTGCCTTTATGTAAATGGCCGCCATTATGTGAATATTCTTCTTAAATTGTGGAGCCTTGATCCGAAGGCAAAACTCCAAATATATTTCGCCTGGCACCGTTAACAGGGCAGAACTGCATTGTTCATGATCTGGACCAGTAATCTTCTCCTGAGGCAATCTATTTATGCTCATTTTTAAGCAACCCCATTACCGCCTCATGTATTATCCAATAGATGCCTAGAACTTTTGTCCATGTATACAAACGAACCGCTCTTCTCAAATCTACATGCGATGCTGATTGTAGGGTTTCAATGCATATATTCAAGCATGTCCCTTTCTGAAAGTAATCACATTACTCTCCACCTCGTTATCATCAGTAAATTAGATAAATGCATTGCTTTATATGAAGGCAGGACAAGAAGCAATGAATGGAAAATAAACAAGGAGATCCAACCTAAAACTAAGCAGAAATGTCCTGACAGTTCCAACAATAATGCGGCTGCGCGTGCTGTGGTGGGTGTCTCAAGATACACCCATGTAACACCCATACTCCGCCAGCTGCATTGGTTGCCCATTGGTCTCCGGGTGCAATTCAAGGTGTTGATCATCATCTTTAAAGCCCCACATGGCTTAGGTCGTTACCTCCGGGGCCGCATCCTACCTCATACTTCCCTTAGACCGGTTAGGTCCCACAGAGTGGGTCTCCTCCGGGTCCCGTCAGCCAAACATTGCCGGCTGGCGGGGCCTAGGGGGAGGGCCTTCTCTGTAGGGGCCCCTGTTCTCTGGAACCAACTACCCTCATAGATCCAAACTATCCCCACCTTGCTGGCCTTCTGAAAAGCCATTAAGACATGGCTCTTCCTGCAGGCGGGGTGATTTTGAGACAACTTTCCCCCATGTATGCATGGTTTTGCATGTCTTTTTTAAACTCTTTTAAAATTGTTTTTAATAATTTTATTTAGTTGTTCCTTAAAATGTTGTACGCCACCCTGAGTCCTCAGGGAGTAGGGCGGCATAGAAGAACACTAAATAAATAAATAAATAAATAAAATCTATCAGTGGAACCGCTTGCCTCCAGAAGTTGTGAGTGCTCCAACACTGGAGATTGGATAATAATTGTTTGTCTGAAATGGTACAGGGTTTCCTGCCTGAGCAGGGGGTTGGACTGGAAGACCTCCAAATTCCCTTCCAACTCTGTTATTCTGTTATCAAAAACATTTTATAAAATCATAAGAACTGGGAAAGCCTTGGGAGGCCATAGATTCTAATCCAAATTAAAGTAGCAATAGCACTTAGGCTTCTATACCGCTTCACGGTGCTTTACAGCCCTCTATCAAGCGGTTTAGAGTCAGCATATTGCCCCCAACCATCTGGGTCCTCATTTTATCGCCCTCGGAAGCATGGAAGGCTGAGTCAACCTTGAGCTGGTCAGAATCAAACTCCTGGCAGTGAGCAGTGAGTTAGCCTGCACTACTGCCTTCTAATAAACACTGCACTACCACGGCTTATCTAAGCCAGGGCTGTCAAACTCCCGACCTGCGGCCCAGATGCGTCACACGCTGGCCATGCCCACACCCGATTTAGCAAATGGGGGGGGGGGTTCCGATACATGACATGACGCCGTGAGTTTGACACCCCTGATCTAAGTACCGTATTTTTCAGAGTATAAGATGCACCTTAGTTTTTGGGGAGGAAAATAGGGAAAAAATCTACCTACCAGGTATTCATCTGGCTAGCGTCCTTAGTCTGGTCAGATTCAGCACATTATTTTATCCCCTGGTTAGGGCTGAAAAAAAATCTTCTTTGGAGGGAGTAGCAAGCTTCAAAAAAGCTACATTTGGAGTATAAGACGCACCCAAATTTTCAGCCTCTTTTAGGGGGGGAAAAGGTGCGTCTTATACTCCAAAAAATACGGTAGTCTGGCATAGGATGGCCCAACCTTTCTTTCTTTTTTTGACATCCAATAAAGGAGGAGAGCGCCTAACATCGTCCTGGGTAAACACAGCAGCATGCTGTTATGACCTAGGCTTTTCCCAAACCACGAAGCAGACTCCTCGCCGCGATAAAACCTCTTTTATTTAATGTACAGTGAATTTCTCTCCAGCAAAGTCTTTCCTCTCCCACAGTCTTTCAAGATAGTTCACAATTACCGACCTTTATCAGGCTTGGAGAGTGCCCAGGCCGATATCTTTCAGACACCCACAATACTTGGCAAGAATGCAGGAATGAACTAATTAAGTGAACTAATTGTCTTCTGCAAACTCCCCTCCCCTTTCGCTCCTCTTTTATTCCCTATGGGAGGGGCCATGCATCGTCCACCTGTGGACTTACTCCCAAGTCAACCCTTGTTCCTCAGCTGTTTCCCTTGTCTGGCAGCTCTGCGAATGCGCACACTGGGAACAGGCTCCAGCTGTTCCTCTGCCTCACTGCTGTCTAGCTCTGGAGGCAGCTGATAACTGCCAGACGGCCTTGGCCCCCTCTCTCCTAGCCTTCCCCAGCCTCCAGGAGTGGCCCATGTTCCTCCCCAACCTCCTCACTGTCCGACTCTGCTGCCAGCTCTGCTGGCGGGCCACAACACATGCCTGCAAACATCTCCTTACATGTTGTTACAACACTCCTTACAACACCCAGTTAATATCCTTGGCACATTGCTTTAAACGGGAGCGGCGAGGGAGAATGTCCCTATCACAGAGGTGAACCACCTGAAGTTCTACAGGGCTGCAGGGCTGCCATCCAAAAACAGTCATGGAAAGCAGAAACAAATACAGGAAACCCTCCGACTTACAATAGTTCATTTAGGGAACGTTCAAAAGTTGCCACGGCACTGAAAAGAAAAAGTGACTTATGACTGTTTGTCACACTTAACGACCGTTGTGGCAGCCCCCCCCCCGTTCACATGATCAAAATTCAGGCGCTTGGCCGCCGACTCCTATTTATGACACTTGAGGTGTCTCGGGGTCATGTGATTGCGACCTTCTGACAAGTCAACAAGGAAGCCGGATTCATTTAACAACCGTGTTACTAATTTAACACCTGCGAGCGCTTAACTTAACTCTTAAAAACAGCTGGCAAAAAAGAAAAGGTCGTAAAATGGGGGGGGAGGAAACTCGCTTAACAAATGTCTCGCATAACGACAGAGGTTTTCGGCTCCCTTGTGGTTGTGCGATCGAGGACTAGCTGTACTTTATCGCAAGCTGTGGCACGCCATTATAAAAAGCCCAGGGCAGTCTGGGGCTAAAAGAGCTGCCTACCTAGCAGCAGGAGGATCCAAACTGTGTGGCACGCTAGTAAAACACATCATTACAGAGGCTCAAGTTACCCAGAAAACGCCCTTCTTCGCTTTTGTTGCGGAAGAAAACCTATCACCTTTCATAAACAACCGGCTAAGCGGGAAGCGAGAGAATAAGCTAAAAAAAAAATCTTCCTAGAAGAGGGGGGGGGAGGTTTGGGATATTGAGTGGGAAAAACATCAACAATTTTGTCTTCTGCTGGCAGGGGCAGGGGGGAAATGTTGCCTTCGGAAAAGAAAGGAAAAATTCTCTCCAGCAAGGTTTGAGCGTATCTGAACTCTAGAGCATGTTTTTTTTTGCATCTGACATGAACAGGCAGGTCCCAAGGACTGCTGAGAAGGGGGAAAGGGGAGCTTTTCTTGAAAGGGAAACCTTGAGTTTCTTCTTGGCTTCCAACCTTTTTTATTATGATGATGATGATTATTGTCAAGCAGACAGGCTGCATGATCTGAAAACACTCCCGAGCTACTCATTCTTGTGACATTTATTTTCAGAATTGTAAATAGGCAGGAGAGGAATGAATCCGTGTTCTGGTGGTGGTGACATTTTAGTAATTCGGTTTCAGACAAAGTTCACCACTCTTAAGCTTGTCTCGGTGAAGCCAACAAGCTTATATACTGTAATAATAATAAATAATAATAATAATAATAATAATAATAATAATAATAATAATAATAATAATAATAATAATAATAATAATAATAATAATAATAATAATGACATATATATGTGTGCTTTTCTCTAAGTCTGGTTCCAGGAAAGATGTAAATATCAAGTTGGACATTGCACGTTCTTTAAATTTACCCTCCTGTTCTCAGGTTGCAGAAAGCTCCTAGATCAAGGCAAAGACAGGCCAAGAATATTTCCGTTTAGAGATAAGAGTTCTATATCATAAAATCTGCTTTCTGTGACTGCTTGTCAGCCCGATCAGGTAGATCAGACCAGAAATCTACTCTGTAGGAAGGTTGGAAACTACTTCCCTCCACAATATATTTAGTTTAGTTTACTTTATTGTCATTGTACCTCGTACAATGAAATTAAATTTATTTATTTATTTATTTATTTATTTATTTATTATTATTATTATTAGGTTCTTCTATGCCGCCCTACTCCCTGAGGACTCAGGGCGGCGTACAACATTTTAAGACAACACTAAACAATAAACTTATTTAAAAACAGTTTTAAAAAGTTAAAAAAGACATCCAACAACATACATACCGGGGGAGATCTCGGATATAAGATTGTCTCAGACCCCTGCCTGCAGGAAGAGCCATGTCTTAATGGCTTTTCGGAAGGCCAGCAGGGTGGGGATAATTCGGATCTCTGGGGGAAGTTGGTTCCAGAGCGCGGGCCCCCCCACAGAGAAGGCCCTCCCCCTAGGGCCCGCCAGTCGGCATTGTTTGGCTGACGGAACCCGGAGGAGACCCACTCTGTGGGACCTAACGGGTCGGAGGGAACTATGAGGCAGAATGCGGTCCTGGAGGTAACCTGGTCCTGAGCCATGTAGGTCTTTAAAGATGATGATCAACACCTTGAATTGTACCCGGAGACCAATGGGCAGCCAATGCAGCTGGCGGAGTATGGGTGTTACGTGGGTGTATCTTGGCACACCCACCATGGCACGCGCAGCTGCATTTTGCACCAGCTGGAGTCTCCGAATACTCTTCAAGGGTAGCCCCATGTAGAGCGCATTGCAGTAGTCCAATCGAGAGGTGACAAGGGCATGAGTGACTGTGAGTAGAGCCTCCTTCTCCAAGTACGGTCGCAATTGGTGCACCAGGCGAACCTGTGCAAAAGCCCCCCTAGCCACAGCTGTAAGGTGTTGGTCTAATTTTAGCTATGGATCTAGGACTCCCCCCAAATTGCGAACCTGTTCCGAGGGAGTTAATTTTTCTCCCTCAAGAACCAAGGAGGGACAGTCGACATAGTCCTTAGGAGGCAATATCCAGAGCCACTCAGTCTTCTCGGGGTTGAGTTTGAGTCTGTTTCTCCCCATCCAGGTCCTAACGTCGTCCAGGCATCGGCACATTACATCGACTGCCTCCCTGAATTGAGACGGGGTGGTGATGTACAGCTGGGTGTCATCAGCGTACTGTTGAAAACTCACCCCGTGTCTACGGATGATCTCCCCCAGCGGTTTCATGTAAATGTTAAACAGGATGGGCGAGAGGACCGAACCCTGAGGCACCCGTCAGGGGCCTAGGAGACGACCTCTGCCCTCCTGTTAACACTGACTGCATCCTGTCGGCGAGATAAGAGGAGAACCACTGAAAAACGGTGCCTCCCACTCCCAACTCGCCAAGACGATGCAGAAGGATACCATGGTCGATGGTATCGAAAGCCGCTGAGAGGTCAAGTAGCACCAGGATGGAGGAATTTCCCCCATCCCGGGCTTGCCAGAGATCATCCATCAGGGCGACCAAGGCAGTTTCTGTACTGTAGCCGTGCCTGAAGCCAGACTGATAGGAATCTAGATGATCAGTTTCCTTCAATAGCCGCAGAAGCTGAGAAGCCGCCACCTTCTCCACAACTTTACCTATAAAGGGTAAGTTGGAGACCGGACAAAAGTTCTTCAAGTTCGCTGGATCCAGGGAAGCCTTCTTAAGGAGGGGTCTCACCACTGCAACTTTTAGCGGCTTCGGTACGGATCCCTCCCTAAAAGAAGCGGTGACCACCTCCTGGATCCAGCCACGTGCCACCTCTCTGCTGGCCGAAACCAGCCAGGAGGGGCACGGGTCCAATAAACAGGTGGAAGCACTCATCGCCCCCACGGCCTTGTCCACGTCATCGGGAGAGACAGGCTCAAACTCCTCCCACAACGCTGGACTAAGACTTGCCCCGTCAGCTCAATGGACTCTGCCCAGACGGAGTCCAGATTCGACCGGATCTGAGTGACTTTATCCGTCAGAAACTGAGCGAATTCCTCAGCTCTACCTTGCAAGTGTTCCTCGCTACCCGCTTTGGCAAGGCAGGCACGAGTCACCCTAAACAAGGCGGCTGGGCGAGAATCTGCGGATGCAATAAGCGCGGAAAAATGAGATCGTTTTGCCGCCCCTATCGCCACTAAATAAGACTTAATGAAAGTTCTTAGAAGTGTTCGGTCGGATTCGGTTTTACTGGCTCTCCAGCGTCGCTCCAGACATCTCTTGTGGCGTTTCATCTCCCGGAGCTCCTCGGTAAACCAGGGGGCTTTCCGGGATCCACTGCCACGGAGAGGTTGCAAAGGCGCAATCCGGTCTAATGCCCCTGATGCTGCGGTGTTCCAGGCAGCCACCAGGGTCTCAGCCGAATTGTGTACCAGGGTTTCAGGTATTTCCCCAAGTTCCCTCTGGAATCCTTCCGGCTCCATTAGACGCCTGGGGCGGAACCACCTAGTCGGTCCCGCCTCCCTGCGGGGGAGGAATGGGGCTGCGAAATCCAACCTCAGTAGGAAATGATCTGACCATGACAACGGGGTGGTGACTATATCCCCTACATTCAGATCATCTCTCCACTGCCCCGAAACACTAGGTCAAGCGTGTGGCCTCCCTCATGAGTCGGACCCTGGATTACTTGGGTCAGGTCCATGGTTGTCATGGAATCCATGAACTCCTGAGCTGCACCAGAGGTTTCGCCCGCCGAAGGCAGGTTAAAGTCCCCCAGCACCATAAGCCTGGGGAACTCCACCGCCAGGCCGGCTACCACCTCAAGCAGCTCAGGCAGGGCCTTAGTAACGTAGGTGGGAGGCAGGTACGCTAACAAAAGGCCCACCTGGACCCCTAAGTCAAACTTCAGAAGGAGCGTCTCACACCCGATGATCTCCGGGGCAGGGATCCTACAAGGATGCAGATTCCGGCGCGTTATAATAGCCACTCCTCCTCCCCTTCCCTGGGGTCGTGAATGATGCTGCACTGAGAATGCCGTCTTCAGTGTACATCATACATAAGAAAAGTGTAAAAAATAAAACAAAAAGACACACATCCTTCGCATTCTATACAATTGAATTGAAAACCCGATATTGCATTAATATTGAACTATACAGCAGAATTCAATATACAGTCAGGTCCAGAAATATTGGGACATCGACACAATTCTAACATCTTTGGTTCTATACACCACCACAATGGAGTTGGAATGAAACAAACACAATGTGCTTTAACTGCAGACTGTCAGCTTTATTGTGAGGGTATGTACATCCAACTCAGGTGAACGGTGTAGGACTTACAGCAGTTTCCCTACGTGCATCCCACTTGTTAAGGGACCAAAGGTAATGGGACATCTGGCTTCTCAGCTGCTCCATAGCCAGGTGTGTGATATTCCCTCATTACCCAATTACAATGTGCAGATAAAAGGCCCAGAGTTCATTTCAAGTATGCTATTTGCATTTGGAATCTGTTGCTGTCAACTCTCAAGATGAGATCCAAAGAGCTGTCACTATCAGTGAAGCAAGCCATCATTAGGCTGAAGAAACAAAACAAACCCATCAGAGAGCTAGCAAGAACATTAGGCATGGCCAAAACAACTGTTTGGAACATTCTCAAAAAGCAGAAACGCACCGGTGAGCTCAGCAACACCAAAAAACCCGGGCGACGGGGTTCCGGTTTGGCTCCGCAGGCATCGCGGACGCTCCTTTCCGGGCGCCTCTTCCGAACTACGGTAAAAGCCGCCAGATCAGCTGTCTGGCGGCTTGAAAATCTTCTCCCCGGGCGTAGGGGAGAGATGAGAGCTTGACAGGCGAGGTAGAGCCTGTTAAAATGAGAATTACTCTCATCAGAGGCGAAATGGATCTTTTCCTGAAACTCTGACATTATAGAAAGAAAACCGCAGTTTAAATACTAATAAACAAAATATTTATTTCAGTAGAAAAGTAATAAAGAATTCTTATTAGGCTACATTGTATCGGCTAAGGAAATAAATCAGTTCTACCTCCGGTAGAAATGGCGATGAGCAGAGAAAGGAGGAAACCACTGGAATGCAGACATGCGTAATAGAATATATCATACGTCTGTTTGACCATAGATACAAGAAACAGAAAACATAGAGATGCACAAACTGACAATATTCACATCGTGACAGAGCCCCCCTATTGCCCTAGGAGTCAACTAGGGGCGCGAAGGGTGAGGGCTCCCCAGGTAGCCTGTCTCCTGCTCCAGGAGTTCGGAAGCCTCCGCTTATGCGGAGCAAGATGCCGCGACCACCGCTGCTTTCACAATGGGATTATAATTACTTCAAAGACTAAAGAAAGCAGACAGAGAAAGGCAGAAGCCCAGAGGGCAAGTATCAAAATCTTTAACTCCACCGCTGACTTTCACTTCGGAAGTAACAAAGAAGCGCTAAAAAGTAACAAGCATTAAAATGGCGATCAGAGATCATGGGTGTGGAAGTGAAAGTAATTAAGTTTCGTTTTGCTAGCAGCTTTCTTTATGGAAACTTTTGGTCCTGAGAATTGGCTTTTTTCTTCTTGTTTTCTGATTATGGATTAAAATAATAACTTATATTTTTTAAAAAAATAAAAGACTAACTGGTTTTGTATCTGGAAAGAATTTTGGCAATTAGAGGCTTGGCTTTTTCTTTGTACTCTTCTGGAAATATGGAAATGGCTTCTAAATCTGGAAAGACTGTTTTGAATAAAAGAACTGAATATCCCTCTGGTCATATTTCAAGAATGCAACTTACTTCTGATTTAACACCTCCACAATTTTTAACACCTGAAAAGTTATTTAACACTTTAAAAGTTATGAAAGATGAACTGGTTATGGAGTTTAATTTAAAAATCAACGAAATAGATAAAAAAATGCAGGCTGCTTTAAAGAGGATGGATCAACAAGTGAGGGAAGATGTGTTGGAGGTTTGCAAAGGATTAGCAGTAAATACGGAAGTTTTGGCGAATGATTTGGAAATAACTAAACAAGCTTTTATAACCTCGGGGGGAAACATAGATAAAACTCAAAATGACATTGCAAATCTTGAAACAGAGGTGTTAATGACTCAATTTAGAAGCATGGAATTTGCCATAAGGGTGAGGGGCCTGAAAGAGGAAAAATATGAAGATCTGAAAGGAAGGATGGTGGAGGCTTTGGAGCAGGTGTCTGGAATGCTCAAAGAGGAACTGGCTATGCAAATTGATAAGATATACAGAGTCAACTCTTGGTTTGCAAAACAAAAACACCTGCCAAGGGACATTGTAATACATTTTACCACAAGGACTTTACGGAATAGAATTACACAGGCAACGTTTAAGAATAATCTTCAGGTAAATGGCCAGGAAATAATGATACTGAAAGAAATTCCTTCTAAAATGCTTAAAGCCAGAAAAGATTACACCTTTTTGGTAGAAGAGTTTAAAAGTCGAAACCTACAGTATAAATGGGATGCCCCAACAGGAATAGTGGTCAAATTTTTGGGGAAAAGATACCGGCTTAATACGACAAAGAAAGCTACTGATTTTTATGTCAACGTTTTAAAGGCTGATACATCTAAAATTCCAGAGGAAAGAAGCAGGAAAGTAACAGAGGAGAAGGAAAAGCCATCTATATTTGTCCAAACCGAAAGTGCTTTGAAGATTCAAGGTGATTTGCAGAGCCAGACAGATGTGTACAACATGGAAAAGGAGACAAAGGATCAAAATCAGAAGGGAGGCGAGCTGACAAATTTAAAATCATCAAGCTTCAAAAGGTTGCAATAATTAGAATTAAAAATTTGATTGAGAGGAAGGACTGGTTAAAGTTTGGTGTTAGTGTTGAAATTTATAGGAGGGATGGAGAGACTAATATGTTTGTTTTTCCTTTTTTCTATTTTTTTATTAATATTTTTTAATGATTTGATATATTGTAACATTATGTTATTAATACTGTGTCTGATTTTATGATCAAGTTTAAGGTTTTTGAGGTATAAGGGGTTAGAAATTTTAAAACACAGGAATTAACAACCTGATAGATATTTTAAATATTTAGGTATTTTGAATAGGCATAAATACTTAATGTTTATTCATTAACTACGTAATATTTACTTAAGTTTTATTTAATTTTGAGGGAATGTAGTGTGTTGTAACTGATTGAAATGGGGAGGAAAGATTCTCTCTTTTTCTTATTTTTATTGTTTTCTATTTTTATTAGATTACATATAGATTATATAAAGGATAGATGTTTAGTGGTGTAAATTACCAGCCCGAGATATTGAACGGTGTTGGATTAGTAATACGCTTGCTTTTTCTTTTGATTATGTTTTAAAAAGTTTTGAATAATTAGGAGTTAAAGACTCAAAGAAATGTGGAAGTTAAGAATTTCTTTTTAACTTAATTTAAACTTATTTTATTGAATATTATGCCCTGTACTTTCTCTGGGAAGCCGGGGTGGGTGGGTTGGGGGGGAGGGTAAGGGGGTGGGTTGGGGTCAGGGGGGAAGAAAAGAGAAAAATGTTTGTACTTTGTACTTATAAAACTTTTTGAATAAAAAAAAAAAAGACCCGGGCGACCACGGAAAACAACTGTGGTGGATGACCGAAGAATTCTTTCCCTGGTGAAGAAAACACCCTTCACAACAGTTGGCCAGATCAAGAACACTCTCCAGGAGGTAGGTGTATGTGTGTCAGTCAACAATCAAGAGAAGACTTCACCAGAGAGAATACAGAGGGTTCACCACAAGATGTAAACCATTGGTGAGCCTCAAAAACAGGAAGGCCAGATTAGAGTTTGCAAAACAACATCTAACAAAGCCTTCACAGTTCTGGAACAAGATCCTATGGACAGATGAGACCAAGATCAACTTGTACCAGAGTGATGGGAAGAGAAGAGTATGGAGAAGGAAAGGAACTGCTCATGATCCTACGCATACCACCTCATCAGTGAAGCATGGTGGTGGTAGTGTCATGGCGTGGGCATGTATGGCTGCCAATGGAACTGGTTCTCTTGTATTTATTGATGATGTGACTGCTGACAAAAGCAGCAGGATGAATTCTGAAGTGTTTCGGGCAATATTATCTGCTCACATTCAGCCAAATGCTGCAGAACTCATTGGACAGTGCTTCACAGTGCAGATGGACAATGACCCAAAGCATACTGCAAAAGCAACCAAAGAGTTGTTGAAGGGACAGAAGTGGAATGTTATGCAATGGCCAAGTCAATCACCTGACCTGAATCCCATTGAGCATGCATTTCACTTGCTGAAGACAAAACTGAAGGGAAAATGCCCCAAGAACAAGCAGGAACTGAAGACAGTTGCAGTGGAGGCCTGGCAGAGCATCTCCAGGGATGAAACCCAGCGTCTGGTGATGTCTATGCGTTCCAGACTTCAGGCTGTGATTGACTGCAAAGGATTTGCAACCAAGTATTAAGAGGGGAAAGTTTGATTTATGATTATTATTCTGTCCCATTACCTTTGGTCCCTTAACAAGTGGGATGCACATATGGAAACTGCTGTAAGTCCTACACCATTCACCTGAGTTGGATGTACATACCCTCACATTAAAGCTGACAGTCTGCAGTTAAAGCACATTGTGTTTGTTTCATTCCAACTCCATTGTGGTGGTGTATAGAACCAAAGGTGTTAGAATTGTGTCGATGTCCCAATATTTCTGGACCTGACTGTAGTTACTGCCCTGGGATAGAAGCTGTTTTTCAGCCTATTTGTCCTTGTTTTTATTGTCCTGTACCGTCTGCCAGATGGTAATAGTTAAAAAAAAAAAGGGTGCTTAGGATGAGACAGATCTTTAAGAATGTTTTGAACTTTCTTAAGGCAGCGGGAGCTATAAAGCTCTCCCAAAGAGGGGAAGAGGGCAACCAATGATCCCCTCGGCAATGATGTTAACCCTCTGGAGTGTTGTCCTATCTGCCACTGTGCAATTGGCAAACCATACACAAGTGCAGTAAGTTAAAATACTCTCTATGGTGCAGCGGTAGAAGGTCACCAGCAGTTTTCCATTCATTTGTTGTTTCCTGAGAAGTCTCAGGTAGTATAATCTCTGCTGGGCCCTTTTGACCAGTGCTGCAATGTGAGCGCGCCAGGTCAGGTCCTCTTTTATGATAACACCCAGAAACTTAAAACTGGCCACTTGCTCCACACGGTCTCCATTGATAACAAAGGGCTGGATGTCTGATCTATTCCTTCTGTTGTCCACAATTAACTGCTTCCACCTTCCTTTCACTCTCCATTTTCTATTCCTACAATACCAGAAATCTCTTCACACACACACACACACACACAGCAACATGTATCTTGTTCGCACAGGGAACTGCTGGGGATCTGTTAGCAGATCCCGGGTTGAACAAGGCAAAAAGGGAAACGAGCCGAAGTTCTTCTCTGCTAGAAGAACCACACCGGCAATTTCATTGGGACGATGAAGACCAGAAGGGCCAACCCTGGAAGTCGCCTACTTACCAAGGACCTGGCCTGCTATCATCCTGCCATCCTCTCCCGCTACTGCAGAGCGGGCATTGCGCTCGTTCACATACTGCACAAACGCAAAGCCCTTGTGCACGGAGCAACCCACAATCTTGCCGTACTTGGAGAAGATGGCTTCGACGTCGGATTTCTTGACCACGAGGGTATTGAGGTTTCCGATGAAGACGCGGGAATTGAGGGAACGGGGATCTGTCTTGTTGGTGACGTTGCTGGCCATAGCTCACCCACGCAGCAGAAAGGCTAACCTGCTGCCGAGGCCAGGGAAAGGGAGAAAAAGATGGGTCAGCGAAAGGAAAAAACCGGTCAGATGTCATAGCTTTTTACACAATATATATCCAACTGCAAAGAAAAACACAAACGCACACATTTTGGGAGCATCATCTGCCAGGTAGCACTTTCTCAGAAAGAAAAGCTACCAGCGTGAGGCATGCTGGGAAATCTCAGGTGCATCCTTCCTAGGGATACACAGCAGTTTTGGCACACACACACAAAAATGTCAACACCACTAGGGGAAAAAAAACCACTTTCCTGAAAAGCAAAAATTAAAGAGAAAGAAAAGGGAGATATTTTTAACCATTAGCCTACCATAGTCCACTATCTCGGGGGGAAAAAGCTGTACGAGAATTGGATTATATGAAAATAATTTTGTCTAATGAATGCAATGGCCTTCAGCACAAGTCAACTCAAGCTGCTTCCATTTCCATTTTTTCCCCCAGCACCAAGCATCTTCTGAACAATGTCAACTCGACTCCTACCTTAGTTCCGTTCCAAGCGGCATTCTCAGGAAAACGCAATCTACCATTTCAATACATGCTTTGGTCAATACAAGTAGCGGCATAGAGAAGACAAATGCAGGGAGCCCAGCAGACTTCAGTTCAGAGGCGATTAATAAAGGTACTCTTATTATCAAGGGGCAATCTTCCCTGACTACTTCTTTAAAATTGAGATGAATCGACAAATAAAGGGAGCCTAACATTTTCGGGATTCTGCACGTTCTAACCTCCACCTTCAATGGGAGGAATTCGAAGAGTTTAAAAAGTGCAATCCAAATCCAAATTAGGGAAGATTTACATGAAGGAACTAATTTTACCACAAGTCTCTGTCCACAGTTTTAGGCTGTTAGAAGGCCGCCACACTTGTATCTGGTGCTTTGTACATGTCCATGTGCATCGTGTCTTTCTAGTAGCACTCTGAAAGCTTTGACTTCTCCTGCTTACATGCAGGAACCGTGAAGGTCAGAAAAGGGGAGCGGCCTCTTTTTAAGGTGCAGCTGAGGAGACTGTGCCGAGATCCAAAGCACCTTCTTGTTTTGGATTCAAATACCTGTCCGTCGCTTTTATGCATTAATGGGAATGAATGTATTTTATATGATTTGAGCAAACGAATGGCTTTATCGCTGCTGGAACTCTTGTGCAAACTCGAGGGAGGCCTCTCTTGTTACAGTCGAATTCTGGCAAGGGCCCAGAGTAGCATTTTCTTTATCCATACACTGTACTCACTTTCCCCTCAGGCTGCTTACAGGACAGGAATTGACAATAAAATGCAAAGGCGGCATCTGTTTGCCAACAGTCCAAACTTTTAAGGGCAGGAGACAAAGTAGAGGATGGAAGATTGGCTTTGGTTATTTAAAGACTCCAAACTTTTTCTTGCAACCAAGTTCCCAGAAGACTGCAAGTCTGTCTCTGCCAATCCCAACTCTTCAGTCCCAGCTAATGAGCACACAGCTATCTATCCAGATGGGAGTGGACAGATGCACGTTTAATGCATGTGCACACACATGAACTAAGAGCAAGAGCACCGAGGAGGATGAGTGAAACAAGATTAAAAGTAGGAATGATTTTCACTGCCAGTATTCAACTGAACCCTGTGGCTAGTCCATTTGACTAAGGTTCTTTTCTCTTTGCTGCCTGATACGGACCTATCCCTAAATACTGAGCCACAGCTTTGATTTTACCTATATGTAGACATAAATAAATAAATCCACTTAAGGCTTCTCTCTTCCACTCCATATCTCGTGCTTCAAAGAAACCAAATTCTCATTCCTTTAATGAAGAGCAAAGCAAAAGCTTTGTTCGAAACGGGTTGTTTGCTCCACTGCTCCTCCCTTCTTGTGTTAAAAACAACAACAACCCTTATTTCTCTTCAGTTTCTGCAGAGGCAAGGTGGGATTTATCTTCATTTCTTCCTGAATTCAAACCCAGGCAGGAAAGGGAAAGCCACCTCTTCTTTTAAAGCAGGCCTCGCTGCAAATTTTAGCTAAGTCAGCCTGACAAAAATCTGTTAAGATGAATTAAAATCTGAGCCAGCCTCAAGTAGTGGGAACTGTTTCTTTACCGGAAAGTTTTTTCACAATATTTATTTGTGGGATCTACACCGCTTGCTTTTTCTCTAGGACTTCAAGGAGACCTATGTGGTAGTTCTATCTCCCAAGTTTTGCTGAAAATTGCAAAGTAGATCAGACTCAGGGAGAGTGACTACTTCATAGATGTCCAGTGGCTGATGTGGACTCTCTATACACAAAGACAAGAAATTCTGCCCAAGGAGCCAAACATTTTGAATGGGGAACAAATAAGTAATTTCTGTCTCCATACATGAAAACGCCAAACATGCCTATTTGTTAATACGTTCAGTCAGAAATCTGCCTTCTTATAGTTTAAATCCTACATTCTGGGCTGATATAGACCTTCCGTTTAATTTTCCATGTGTTAATCTTCTCAAAACTAAACAACCCCATTTCCTGCAGCCTCTCTTCACAAGATACAGAGCAAATGAGTTTGGCCATTAAGCAAAACTGTTAAGTTGCTGGTCATTGTAACTCCATTTCCCAAGAAAGTAGTAATCCCTCAACTATTGTAAAATTGAATCCATGAAAACCGTATTAGAAGCTAAATGTTTTGCAGAGGTATCACACAATTTGTTAACAAGTACCCCTTATGCTAAAAAACAAAGCCTCTACCACTGGTCAATGAAGATGATGGAGAAAGATATAGGCCTATTTAGAAATAATCTTTATTCCCATAATGTTCTATGTTAGGTCATATTATTTTAAGATGTCTTTCCCGAAGAAGGGACAAACTGACCCACTTTTTGTGACCATTTAGAGCCTCCCATGGACTTCTTGGTCTTCTACATCAGGGTTCTCCAAACTTGGCCACATTAAGACTTGTGGACTTCAATTCCCAGAATTCACTAACCAGCATGGCTGGCTGAGGAAGTCTGGAAGTTGAAGTCCACAAGGTTTAATGTTGCTAAGTTTGAAGACCCCTGTACTATATTATAGACTTCCTGCATTCTGAAACTTCTAGAGTAGCAAGTCGATCACGTTTCCCACAGTATACTGGTTAACGTTACGTTTATTGTTTATTACACAACTTCCCAAACTGAGTGCCTAAATCGTCTCTAGGTTTCCTTCCCTTTATTTAGCTTTATGTATATTACAGCAGATAATGACTGCATTTTGCGATATTTGCAAAGCATTGAGAAACCCTCAGGGACTGCAGTTGCATGGTTTTATAGCTATGTGCTCTGAAATTCCAAGAAAGACACTTTTATTACATGTATCTCACACAATTCTAAATTTGGAAGACTTTTTTTTTAAAAAAACCATTTAACCCAGTATCAGAGTCCATTGCAGCTCCACTAGTTTTCAATATATTTTGCCATTTCCCAAGACCAATCATCTCTGTTAGCAGCTGGATGTACACATTACAGGTAGCCCTTGACTTACGACCACAATCGAGCCCATTCATTTTTGTTGCTAAGCAAGGCAGTTGTGGAGTTCTGCCCCCTTTTATGACCTTCGGGCCACAGTTGCTAAGCGAACCACTGCAGCTGTTAAGTGAAGCGTGAGGTCATGACGTGAATCTGGTATCTCCCCGCCCCATTGACTTTGCTTATCAGAAGCTGGGTGGGCAGGTCACAAATGGGGATCGCCTGACACCCAGGACACGGCAACCATCACAAATACATGCCGGTTGCCAAGAGCCTGAATTTTGATCATGTGACCATGGACATGCTGCAATGGTTGTTAAGCGTGAAAAACAGTCGTAAGCCACTTTCCCCCCCCCCAGCGCCGTTGTAACTTCGAACGGCCACGAAACAAATACTTGTAAGTCCAAGTCTACCTGTATGCAGTTCCATAACGCTCCCGAAAAGGACATTTTACTTAAATTTTTGATGCCAGGGTTTGAACAGTGCCCTCAGATATGCTATACAGGTGCATACAACTTTTAAGCAAGACCTTTAAGAGGGGATGGCCTGGAATGAAGCCAATGCAGCCCCTTACCATCAGCCAAGATGGGTATTGCCCCTGCTCCATGCAAGGCTCCGCTGGTAGCTGCCTCTGTTACTCCAGACTGGGCATCCATGACGGCGCTTGTAAGGGGGAGGGACGGGGGACGGTGCAGAGGAAAAGACCAGGATGGGAACTGAGGGGGCATGGAGGGGCAGAGTGGGGCCTCTTGACCGGGGCGAGGCTGCCACTGCTAGAGTGTGATCAGCCCCACACAGTGCAGCAACAATTGAAAAATCGAATAGAAATAAAATATTAAAAATGAAAAAAAAAGCGTAGTCACTTCCTGAGTTGTTCAAGTAAGTTCTGGAGAGGTATCAGGTTCTGTTCTTGGCAGCCAGGTGATCAGTGAGGGAGGGGGGAAAAGAGTTAAATGTGATCAATCCACTTTCTTTTTTAAAAAAAAGTGTTTTAAAAACCTGGTATTTGTGGGGGGGGGGGTTTCCTCCCCAAGGAGTTATATAAAAGCCCAGAGTCAGTTAGGATCATTCAGAAAAACTCCATTTTCATCTGGTTAAAAATCAGCAGTCATTTTTTTTTAAATCATCACCATCAGCAACACATCATCATAGTCACAGTCACCACCATTATTGCAGCAATAATATCAATAAAGTAACTAGCAACAACGATAAAAAGGAAATCAGTGGAAAGGCAGGAAAAAAATGGAAAAAAATTGGAATAACTTACTGTAGCTGAAGATCAAAAAAATCTCGCTGTAAAAAAAACAAAAATAAAAATAGCCCAGATTAGAAAAACGGGAGGTGTAAAAAGGTCAAAGTCAATAACGATTTTTTTCTTTTCTGTCCTTTCCCCACCCCTGTCAAGCTCTCATTCCAGCCACGGTTACAGCAAAACCTGGCAGAGGAGAGAGTTCCTGGCAGAAAATAATTCCAAGCCCTTTTTGAACACCATTTCATTCTAAAAATGGCCTAACAAAGGCCAGCTCATATGAGGCTAAAAGGTTCTTCCTCTAACCCAGCTGCTGCAGGGGGGGGAAAGGTGATTTCCCCCCCAAAAATTACATTTTTCAATCCAGCTTTTATTTTTTTTATTTGCTTGACTGCAAGGCAACACTGGGCCACCAAGGCACCGTTTTATTAAAACAACTTGTACTGAGACAGTGGGAGAGGGTGTGCGGGTAGTGGGGTGGGTAGGGGTTTTTAAAAAAATAAAATAAAAACAAGCTGAGCTCCAGTGAAGGAAGGGTTGGGGGTTTTCTCCTTGTTGCCCTGTGAAAGGAGAAGGGACAGGATGAGTCAAGGGTATCCCAGAAACTTTGCCCACATCTCCCAGTTTCCCCCCACCCCCGAGAACACCCCAGCTTCCGGTCCCATGTGGCTACAAGCTCACAGCAGCCACTCAGGTGTGATTAAGGTGCCACCTTGATCTTGCCATGTCTGTTTGTTGGCAACGAGTTATGCTGGACGACTTCAAAGTCACCTGCAAGCTTGTGATAGGTAGCTCATACAGATCTCTAAAGCAGAGAGGAAAACTGAGCACGTGCACACGCCATACACACACACACACACACACACACACACAAACACACACACACACACACACACACACAGATCAAGGGGAAAGAAACAAAGTCTATACAAAAAGTGCATGCGCTGGTCTTCTGGTAGGTTCTCGTTACAGTGGTAAGAGTCCCAGCAATAGAAATTTCTAGCATTCAGATTATCACCCCCACTTATCTACCTTTTCCGCTCACCAACCACTCAAATGCCAGGTAACTGGGGCAGAGAAGTCACCCACCTATGTTTTCACCCTTACCTATTTAAATTACAGGTAGTCCTTGAGTTATGAATGTAATGGAGCCTGCCAATTACATTCGTAACCCGAGGATTCGTTGGAGTGAATCACGTAAAACGAACGTGAAAACTCACTATTTTTGCCCATGCATTCGCTAATTGAATGTGCAGGTCGTTAAGTGCACATGAGGTATCTCAGGGTGGGGAAGGCCATGGGGGGGTGTCTAGTGATGGAACAGGCCATCTGCTTAAGGCCTCCCCTGACCCACTGAGATAACTCATGCTCCCCACAATTGTTTCACCCCACCATCCTGGTTGGTTTTGACCTTTAAAGCCCTACATGGCTCAGGGCCAGGTTACCTTCGGGACCGCATCCTGCCACATTCCTCCCTACGACCAGTGAGGTCCCACAGAGAGGGCCTCCTCCAGGTCCCGTCTGCCAAACAATGCCGGCTGGCGGGCCCACGGGGGAGGGCCTTCTCTGTGGGAGCCCCATCTCTCTGGAACCAACTCCCGCCAGAGATCCGGACTATCCCCACCCTACTGGCCTTCCGCAAGGCAGTAAAAACATGGCTCTTCCGGCAGGCAGGGTGAAGAGATGATCCCCCAAGTATGAATGGATTTTTAAACTGTAATATGTTTTTAGATGTTATTTTAATATGTAGTTCTGATCTCTGCTGTAAGCCGCCCTGAGTCCCACGGGATTGGGCGGCCTATAAGAACTCTTATAAATAAATAAATAAATAAAATCCTGCCACGCCAGGTCACTTACCTTGCAAAGATCTAGCGAGCTGTCTTCTCTCCAGCCTCTCTGCTGCGTAAGATCACGGCACCCGGAAGCTTCCAGTCTCCATGCAAAACGTTTGCAAGTTGATGGGATACTTTTGAGGAGGCGCGATTTCACTCCCTCAAAGCATCCCGATGGCTTGCAAACATTTTGCGTGAAGAAGCGAAGCTTCGGGGGGGGGGCGTGATCACAGCCCCCAGAAATTTTCACACATACAACCATTTCAGCATCCCCCAAATCATGTAATCAAAATTCAGACGCTTGGCAACTGGCTCATATTTACGACAGTCAGAACGCCCTGGGGTCATGTGATCCCATTTTGAGACCTTCTGACCAGAAAAATCAATGAGGAAGGCAGATTCACTTAACCACCATGCGACTAACTGAACTGCAATGATTCACTTAACAAATGTGACAAGTGTCACGATGTGAATATTGTCAGTTTGTGCATCTCTATGTTCTACTGTGTTCTTATATCTATGGTCAAACAAACGTATGATATATTCTACTACGCATGTCTACATTCCAGTGGTTTCCTCCTTCTCTTTTTCTCATCGCCATCTCTACCGAAGGTAGAACTGATTTATTTTCTTAGCCGATACAATGTAGTCCTAATAAGAATTCTTTATTATTTTTCTACTGAAATATTTTGTTTATTAGTATTTAAACTGCGGTTTTATTTCTATAATGTCAGAGTTTCAGGAAACGATCTATTTCGCCTCTGATGAGAGTAATTCTCTTCCTAACATGGTACCAGAGTTTGGCTGTAAGATTTATGGCTTTCTTTGAAGTTTTATTGCGTTTTAGGATAGTTAGCTAATTAGAGAGATTTATGACCAGCCATGTCCTCCACGAACGGAGATAAGGAATTTCCTACACATGCTGCCGCTGCTGAAAAAAGACAGAGACCGAAAAAATGATTTTAGAAGCCCAAGCAGAAATAAAAGCTGGATCAGAACTTTTTCAAAGGTCAGTGCATGATGTTAAAGGCACCCCTTTTCTCCCTGGGGGAAATTCTACATGTTTAGAAGCTATTCCAAAAATCTCCCAAAGCCCACAAGATGAGGAAGAATCCTTTTATAGGCAGCAAATTGCTAGCCCACAAATGTCTTCCACAGGGCAGACAAGTGCTGAAAGAGAAATAAATTTAACTTATGGCCAGGCACTGCAAAGACAGCGGGAAAAGATTATTTTTTTGCAAAAAGAATTACACGAGATTAAATTCAAGTCTACAATCAACACGGAGTGAGAATCCGGAGAATCCAGAGTGATCGTGGTGCCGAGTTCACGTCTCAACGTTTCCAGGATTGGATGCAACGAAACGGTATCCTACACCAAACATCTGCCCCATATACTCCGGCTCACAACGGAGTCGCAGAAAGACGGCAAGGGGTCCTTCAAACCATGATGCGCTGCCTCCTAGAAGATGCCAATCTCAAACACTCATTTTGGGGCGAAGCAGTTCAGTATGCAAATTACATTGTCAATCGTACATGGAGCAGTGTCATTGACCAAACACCCTTCTACATGTTATATGGCCACCAGCCAGATCTTAGACACTTACACATTTTTGGTTCATATGCCATGGTCAACATTCCATTGGCCCAAAGAAGAAAAGGTGGCCCAGTAGCAAAGAGACTGAGATATATGGGTGTTGATAGCAATTCTAAATGGGGAAGATTCATTGACTCTCACAATACGATAACAATTTCTAATTCAGCTAATTTTGAAGAAGATACAGATTGGTCCAGGATACATTCTAATGACCCTGGAGTTTATTTCCCTAGAACTGAAATTGTTGATACAGTGCAACCAGATGACCAACGTTCATCACCTGATATCCCATCCTACAACGAAGCTAGCGACGCTGATGGAGATGTGGACAACAAGAAAGACGACTGGACAATCGTCCCGAGACGTTCAAAGAGAACTACAAAAGGTATTCCACCAAAGAGATACACAATGCAATTAACAAACACAACATCGCCATTGATCTGTAATGTTACACTCCCACCGGAGAACTTTTCACAAATTAAATATCTTTCTGAAGATGAACAACAAAAATGGTATGAAGCCATGCAAGTTGAGATGGATAGTTTGCAGAAACTCAAAGTATACACATCTGCAACACCTCCAACACACAAAAAAGTCATTGGCACAAGATGGGTCTACAAAATCAAACAAAAACCAGATGGTGAATTATTATACAAAGCAAGACTTGTCGCACAGGGTTTCGCACAAAGCTATCCTGAAGATTACACAAACACTTACTCACCTACAGTGCAAACTGAAAGTGTGAAAATTGCTCTAACCACTGCTTCTATCCTTGGACTTGAAGTTTTCCAATTTGATGTTGAAACAGCTTACCTACATGCTGATCTAGATGAAGAAATCTACATCAGGTCCGCTCCCGGCTTCCGGGACCGAGAAGGGGACACCTGGTTCCTAAACAAAAGTCTCTATGGTCTGAAACAATCACGTCTGATGTGGTACACATGTCTAAAAGACAAACTAAATTTAATGGGCTTTATTAAGTCCGACACTGATGAATGCGTGTTCACAAAAAGGTACGGAAATATTAATGAAATTGTTCTTGTTTATGTTGATGACATTGTTTACATTGGTCCAAACAAACACATGAGTGAGAATTTTGTTAAAGGTTTGCAGAAATACTTCACATTGAAATCATTAGGACACATCAATGAATATTTAGGAGTTCACATTGAAAAGACACAGAAGGGGTTTAGCCTTTCACAAGAAGCTAAGATAGATCAACTTTTGCATCAATGCAACATGACAGATGCAACACCTACACAAACACCTATGCAAACTGATTTTCACAATTTGAAAGATGCATATAGTCCTGAGTTCAAGGATCAAACACTTTATCGTTCAGTAATTGGTTCACTACTTTACATTAGTGGATGGACTAGACCAGACATAGCACTTAGTGTTAATTTACTTTCAAGACATGTAGGCAAAGCAACAGAGTTTCACTGGTCATGTATTAAGAAGTTACTGAGATACTTGATACACACAAAACAATTCAAATTGAAGCTAGAACCAGAACATACAGATTTTGCTGACATGTATTGTTATACAGATGCAGATTGGGCAAATGATAAGAAGTCAAGAAAAAGCACATCAGGTTACATAGTGTTCCTGAATGGATGTCCAGTTTACTGGAACGTAAGAAAACAAAGTTTTATTTCCTGCTCATCAACTGAAGCAGAGTATGCATGTGTGTCCGATGCGTGTAATTTTTTAACGTGGTTCGATGCCTTAGTTACAGATATCTGGATGAAGCCCGAAAAACCGATCACTGTGATGGAAGACAATCAATCAGTAGTTTACATTTCCAGGACTCACTTCACAGGTTCAAGGTCCAGACAAATTGACATTGGGTCCGCAATTTGGGAGTTCTCCTAGATCCACAGCTAAAATTAGATCAACACCTTACAGCTTAAGCTCAAGCTTAACCCCGACAAGACTGAGTGCCTCTGGATATTGCCCCCTAAGGACTATGTCGATTGTCCCTCCTTGGTTCTTGGGGGAGAAAAACTAACTCCCTCAGAACGGGTTCGCAATTTAATTTAATTTAATTTAATAGATTTGTATGCCGCCCAACTCCCGAGGGTCTCTGGGCGGCTGACAACATATAAAGTCATTGTTACATATAAAGCATATAATTAAAAATTATAAAAATTAAAAAACATGACATTCATAACCAAGGGGGGAGACCCAAATATAATCTGATTGGTCTCACTTTCACCCCGCCTGCCGGAAGAGCCAAGTTTTTATTGCTTTACGGAAGGCCAGCAGGGTGGGGATAGTTCTAATCTCTGGAGGGAGTTGGTTCCAAAGGGAGGGGGCTCTCACAGAGAAGGCTCTCCCCCTCGGCCCCGCCAACCGGCATTGCTTGGTCGATGGGACCTGGAGGAGACCAACTCTGTGGGAACTAACCGGTCGTAGGGAGGTATGTGGCAGGATGCGGTCCCGAAGGTAACCTGGCCCTGAGCCATGTAGGGCTTTAAAGGTCAAAACCAACACCTTAAATTGGGTCCGAAGACTAATGGGCAACCAATGCAGCTGACGGAGAATAGGTGTTACGTGGGTGTACCTCGGCACACCCACCACAGCTCGCGCAGCTGCATTTTGCACCAATTGTAGTCTCTTCAAGGAGTATCCAGAGACTACATGTAGAGCGCGTTGCAGTAATCCAGCCGGGAGGTGATAAGAGCGTGAGTGACTGTGAGTAGAGCCTCCCTCTCCAAGTAGGGTCGCAATTGGTGCACCAGGCGAACCTGTGCAAAGGTCCCCCTAGCCACAGCTGAAAGATGTTGCTCCAATTTTAGCTGTGGATCTAGGAGGACACCCAAATTGCGGACCCGTTCTGAGGGAGTTAATTTCTCCCCCCCCCCCCCAAGAACCAAGGAGGGACAATTGACAAAATCCTTGGGAGGCAATATCCATAGCCACTCGGTCTTGTCAGGGTTGAGTTTTAGCCGGTTCATCCCCATCCAGACCCTAACATCGTCCAGGCAGCAGCACATTACATCGACGGCTTCCCTGAATTGAGACGGGGTGGAGATGTACAACTGGGTATCATCAGCATATTGCTGATACCTCACCCCGTGTCGTCGGATGATCTCACCCAGTGGTTTCATGTAGATGTTAAACAGGATGGGTGAGAGGACCGAGCCTTGCGGCACCCACAAAGTAGGGGCCTAGGGCTCGACCTCTGCCCCCCTGTCAACACCGACTGCGTCCTATCAGAGAGGTAGGAGGAGAACCACTGTAAGACAGTGCCGCCCACTCCCACCTCGCCGAGACGACACAGAAAGATACCATGGTCAATGGTATCAAAAGCCGCTGAGAGGTCAAGTAGCACCAGGATGGAGGAGTGACCACCATCCCGGGCTCGCCAGAGATCATCCATCAGGGTGACCAAAGCCGTTTCCGTACTGTAGCCACGCCTGAAACCCGATTGAAAGGGATCCAGAAAATCAGTGTCATTCTTTCTCAACAACCTTCCCCGCAAAGGGAAGGTTGGAGACTGGCCGGAAGTTCTTTAAATCCGCCGGGTCCAGGGAAGGCTTCTTGAGGAGGGGCCTCACCACCGCAACTTTTAAGGGCTGCAGGACGGACCCCTCTCTCAAAGAAGCGTTGACCAACGCCTGGAGCCAGCCGCGTGAGACCTCCCTGGTGGCCGAAACCAACCAGGAGGGACACGGGTCCAATAAACAAGTGGCGGAGCTCATCGCTCCTATGGCCTTGTCTACATCCTCAGGAGTCACCGGTTCAAACTCATCCCATATAACAGGACTAAGGCCAGTCCCTGTCATCTCGGCCTGTACTGCCCAATCAGAGTCCAGGTCTGTCCGAATCTAAGTGACTTTGTCTGCCAGAAACTGAGAAAATTCCTCAGCTCTGCATTGCAAGGGGTCTTCGCCTCCCTCCTTAGCAAGAAGGGAGCGAGTCACCCTAAACAGGGCGGCTGGGCGGGAGTCGGCGGACGCAATAAGGGCGGAAAAATGCGAGCATTTTGCCGCCCATATCGCCACTAAGACTTAATGAAAGTTCTTAAAAGTGTCCGCTCAGACTCAGCTTTATTAGATCTCCATCGTCGCTCTAGGCGTCTCTTTTGGAGCTTCATCTCCCGGAGTTCCTCGGTAAACCAAGGAGCAAAGGAGCAATCCAATCCAAAGCCCCCGTCGCCGCCCGGTTCCAGGCAGCCACTAGAGCCTCAGATGAATTGTGTACCAGGGATTCAGGTATTTCCCCAAGTTCCCTCTGAAATCCCTCGGATTCCATTAGGCACCTGGGGCGGAACCAATTAATCGGTCCCACCTCCTTGCGGTGGAGGAGTGGTGCCATGAAATCCAACCTCAGAAGGAAATGATCTAACCACGACAAGGGTGCTGTGACTAAACCCCTCAGCCTCAGATCAACTCTCCACTGCCCCGAGAAAAACACAAGGTCAAGTGTGTGACCACCCTCATGAGTCGGACCCTGAACTACTTGGGTCAGGTCCATGGTTGTCATGGAAGCCATGAACTACTGGACTGCCTCCGAGGTTTCGCCGGGCGATGGCAGGTTGAAGTCCCCCAGCACCATCAACCTGGGGAACTCAATCACCAGCCCCGCTACCGCCTCGAGCAGAACAGGCAGGGCCTTTGCAACGCAGCTAGGAGGCAAGTACGTTAGCAAAAGGCCCACCTGAACCCCTAAGTCCAACTTCAGAAGGAGCGTCTCACACCCAACAATCTCTGGGGCAGGGCTCCTTCGAGGACATAGATTCTGGCGAGCTATAATAGCCGCTCCTCCACCCCTTCCCTGGGGTCACGGCTGATGCTGAACTGAGAACCCGTCCGGGCACATCTCGGAAAGGGGAACCCCCCCTTCCTGGCCCAGCCAGGTCTCAGTAATGCATGCCAGGTCAGCCCCCTCTTCCAGGATTAAATCCCGTACAAGGGGGGGCTTGTTCGTGATCGACCTGGCATTCAACAGCAGCAGAATTTGGGAGTTCTCCTAGATCCACAGCTAAAATTAGACCAACATCTTACAGCTGTGGCTAGGGGAGCCTTTGCACAGGTCTGCCTGGTGCACCAATTGCGGACATACTTGGAGAAGGCGGCTCTACTCACGGTCACTCATGCCCTTGTCACCTCTCGATTGGAATACTGTAATACGCTCTACATGGGGCTACCCTTGAAGAGTATCCGGAGACTTCAACTGGTGCAAAGTGCAGCTGCGCGTGCTGTGGTGGGTGTCTCAAGATACACCCACGTAACACCCATACTCTGCCAGCTGCACTGGTTGCCCATTGGTCTCCGGGTGCAATTCAAGGTGTTGATTATCATCTTTAAAGCCCTACATGGCTTAAACCAGGTTACCTCCGGGACCGCATCCTACCTCATACTTCCCTTCGACCGGTCAGGTCCCACAGAGTGGGTGTCCTCCAGGTCCCGTCAACCAAACAATGTCGGCTGGCGGGGCCTAGGGGGAGGGCCTTCTCTGTGGGGGGCCCTGTTCTCTGGAACCAACTACCCCCCGAGATCCGAATTATCCCCACCTTGCTGGCCTTCCGAAAAGCCATTAAGACATGACTCTTCCTGCAGGCGGGGTTTTGAGACAATTCCACATCTTAGGTCTCCCCCACGTATGTATGGTTTTGTATGTTTTTGTTTTTAAAAATTTTTAAATTATTAAACTTTTATATTGTTTAGTTGTTCTTTACATGTTGTACGCCGCCCTGAGTCCCCAGGGAGTAGGGCGGCATATAACACTAAAATAAATAATACACACACACACACATATATATAGTGTGTGTGTGCAAATACTGGTGCTTTTAGGCATTTTACCATCCGCAATTCAACCACCCTAGCCTATGAAGTTTTTTTTTTTTAAAAAAAGTGCCAAAAATCACAATCTGATCCTGGTAAGCGCAAATTCTGATGCTTTTAGGCGTTTTATCATCTGCAATTCAGCCTTGCTAGCCTATGAATTGTGTGTGAATTAAAAAAAAATCTGCCCCTCCAAAAAAAAAATCACAATTCAATCACGGTAAAATCTTCATATCGCACCTTACAAAGAAATATCTAGGTTTTTTTAAAAAAAACAAATAGGGCAACCGTCTGCCGCTACCTTCCAAGGTGGTGGTGGTTTTTTTTAAAAAAAGTTGGTTTTACAGCCCTGGGATCTCCTGGTGGTCTCCCATCCAAGCACCCCCTGGATTTGTTCCATGCTTAGCTTTCCGAGATCTGGTTTTGCTTGTGTGCCACCTGTTGAGGCGTTTGGCATCTTGTCTTCCTGGACTGTCCATCCGGATTAGACGAATGATATCCGACCCTGAACGGCCAATAAAGGTCAGGCAGCGCCCCCCCCCCATCCAAGCATGTGTTTCCCTCGCCTTAAGCAGGCACATACCTGCGAATGGGACCTGCGTGCGCACCTTACACGCCTTTTATACATTCAGGCGGCTAGGCACACAATTATCACTTCCCATACGTTTGAGTATTTCTTACAACCCCATCAACGCATAACGTACCACAAACACCCACATCCACACAGACGGACACACGTTTTCCTCTCTTTCGCAGAACGGAAGAACCATGAAAGCAGTCTTCCTTCTCCCCCCCTTTTTGCCCAGCATAATGGTCTCTCCAAAATAAACCATCGGCTTGGATGACACCAATACATTGAATAGAGGGAGGGGGGGAGAGAAAGGAGGTGCGAGTCCAGAAAGACCGCCGCGGAGACCAAACCTGAGCGGGCGTGTGGGCAATACCATTATGGAACTCCCCTCCCCCCCCCCACACACACACAAGCGGGGGGGGGGAAGAACCGTCGCCACTCGTTTCCCTCAGGCGTTTTTCTTCAGGCAACGAACTCACCGGGAGGCCCCAGATCCAGCACGCCGCCGCTTTGCTTATCTAAATGTCTAATTTTTGTAACCGTACACCGCTTCTCCCTCTTTTCACAGCTACGCTCGCCTCATTCGCGCTCCGAACGCCTCACAAAATGGCGCCCCAGCTGCCCTCTGCGCAGCGCAGCCGGGTCTGTGAGAGCTCCGCCCACTCTTTTTTCACGACTCGTACGCTCTCTGAGGTAAGAGTCTTCTTAGCCCGGGCGCGCTCATTGGACAACCGATCAAGCGCGAAGCCAATCAGCGCACGGCGAGGATGGGCTGGAGGGGGGGAAAGACGAAGCAAGCTGGTTCGATAAGACCATGGGGAGGGAAGAGGAAAGAGGCGAGGCTCCAAAACAGGATAGGCTATATGCGCTGTCACTCAGCATGGCGTGGCTATTCGCGGTGAGATTATACTGTTTCCCTCAGCTGCAGTCTTTTCCCTCGTCGGCCGTTCATTTTGGTCCCACCCATATCCAAGGCTATTTATTTATTTATTATTTATTTATTATTAGGTTCTTCTATGCCACCCTACTCCCTAAGGACTCAGGGCCGCGTACAACATTTTAAGAGAACACTAAACAATAAACAAATCATACCGGACATTCTTCTAACTAAACTAAATCAGCTAGCGGTACCTGAACACACTTGTAAGTGGATCACAAGCTTCCTAACAGAAAGGAAGCAGCAGGTGAAGCTAGGCAAAATCACATCAGATACCTGTACAATTAGCACAGGGCCTCCCCAAGGCTGTGTACTCTCACCACTTCTCTTCTCTCTATATACCAATGACTGCATCTCAAACGATTCATCTGTTAAACTACTGAAGTTTGCAGATGATACAACAGTGATTGGCCTCATTCGAGACAACGATGAAACCGCATACAGACGGCAGGTTGAACAACTAGCCTCGTGGTGCGACCGGAACAATCTGGAACTGAACACACTCCAAACCGTAGAAATGGTGGTAGACTTTAGGAGAACCCCTCCCATCCTACCACCTCTTACAATACTAGACAACACAGTATCAACACTAGAGACCTTCAAATTTCTAGGTTCCATCATATCTCAAGACCTAAAATGGTCATCTAACGTCAAAAACGTCATCAAAAAAGCACAACAAAGAATGTTCTTTCTGCGCCAACTCAGGAAGCTCAAACTTCCCAAGGAGCTGCTGATACAGTTCTACAGAGGAATCATTGAGTCTGTCATCTGCACCTCTATAACTGTCTGGTTTGGTTCTGCAACACAACAAGACAGACACCGACTTCAGAGGATAATCAGAACAGCAGAAAAAACAATTACTGCCAACCTGCCTTCCATTGAGGACCTGTATACTGCACGAGTCAAAAAGAGGGCCGTGAAAATATTTACTGACCCCTCGCATCCTGTACATAAATTGCTTCAACTCCTACCCTCAAAACGTCGCTATAGAGCACTGCACACCAAGACAACTAGACACAAGAACAGTTTTTTCCCGAACGCCATCACTCTGCTAAACAAATAATTCCCTCACCACTGTCAAACTATTCACTAGGCTGCATTACTATTACTATTAGTTTTTCTCATCGTTCCTATCACCCATCTCCTCCCACTTATGACTGTATGACTGTAACTTGTTGCTTGTACCCTTACGATTTATATTCATATTGATTGTTTCCTGATTGCTTACTTGAACCCTATGACAACCATTCTTGACAAATGTATCTTTTCTTTTATGTACACTGAGAGCATATGCACCAAAAACAAATTCCTTGTGTGTCCAATCACACTTGGCCAATAAAGAATTCTATTCTATTCTATTCTAAACTTAATTTAAAAACAGTTTTAAAGAGTTAAAAAAGAACGTTCAACAACATACATACAGGGGGAGATCTCGGATATAAACTTGTCTCAAACCCCTGCCTGCAGGAAGAGCCATGTCTTGATGGCTTTCCAGAAGGCCAGCAGAGTGGGGATAATTCGGATCTCTGGGGGAAGTTGGTTCCAGAGCACGCCCCCCCCCCCACAGAGAAGGTCCTCCCCCTAGGGCCCGCCAGCCGGCATTGTTTGGCTGACGGGACCTGGAGGAGACCCACTCTGTGGGACCTAACCGGTCGGAGGGAAGTATGAGGCAGAATGCGGTCCCGGAGGTAACCTGGTCCTAAGCCATGTAGGGCTTTAAAGATGATGATCAACACCTTGAATTGTACTCGGAGACCAATGGGCAGCCAATGCAGCTGGCGGAGTATGGGTGTTACATGGGTGTATCTTGACACACCCACCACAGCACGCGCAGCCGCATTTTGCACCAGCTGGAGTCTCCAAATACTCTTCAAGGGTAGCCCCATGTAGAGCGCATTGCAGTAGTCCAATCGAGAGGTGACAAGGGCATGAGTGACCGTGAGCAGAGCCTCCTTCTCCAAGTATGGTCGCAATTGGTGCACCAGGCGAACCTGTGCTAGCTCTGTCTATGGCTAGAACTCCCTTCAATCATTTTAACTACATTGTCATAGGCTGCTATCGAACTACCAGTAATATCAAAGGGGGTCTCTACATTAAAGAGAGGATGACTTGACCCTAGCTTTGGGCGACTGACGTAAACAAATTCTCCAAGCCCATTGGTCGAAGCTCAGCGCTGCGTCACTCCTAGCATCCAATTGACGTCTATTAAAAAAACGCGGGATGCGGCGTCCCTGCCTTCCGCTAAAATCAATGCTCACACCCGCATTTTAATTGGCTGGTTTGAAAAAAATAACATTTTTCTTTTATTTCTCCCTCACTGTTCTCCCTGCTATTGTACAGGCAGTCCTCGACTTACCACCACAATTCAGTCCAAAATTTATGTTGCTAAGTGAGACATAAGTGCATTTTGCCCCATTTTACCACCTTTCTTGTCACAGTTGTGAAGGGAATTGCTACAGTTGTTAAGTTAGTCACACGGTTGTTAAGTGAATCTGGCTTCTTCATTGACTTTGCTTGTCAGAAGGTTGCAAAAGGGGATCACGTGACCCCAGGACCTTGCAACCGTCATAAATATGAGTCAATTGCCAAGCAGCTGAATTTTGATCACGTGAACTATAGGGATGCTGCAATGGTTGTAAGTGTGAAAAATGGCCATAAGTCACTTTTTTCAGTGCCTTTGAATGGTCACTAAATGAACTGTTGTAAGTTGAGGACTACCTGTATTGCAGGAGACAAAATACGCCTTTTATATAGCCTATATGACTATATACTAGAGCAGACAAGCTACTTGCCCTGCATTGATCTCGGCTAAAAAACAAACAAACATTTTTATTTATTTTATTTGTTAAATTTATTTGCTGCCTACCTCACTCTGGGGTTATTCTAGGTGGTTTGCAACAATAAAAAGGAAGAAATGAAAAGAGTGTAAACAAAACAGATGGAAGAACATCATAGCAAATAGTTGCACAAACAGGAAGTTGAACGGCATGTTAAATGTGGTTGGCAGGCATTCGGCAAGTTCTGGAGAACCGGTAGCGGAAATTTTGAGTAGTTCGGAGAACCGGAAAATACCACCTCTGGCTGGCCCCAGAGTGGGGTGGGAATGGAGATTTTGCAATATCCTTCCCCCTGGAGTGGGGTGGGAATGGAAATTTTGCAGTATCCTTCCCCTGCCACGGCCACCAAGCCACGGCCACAGAACCAGTAGGGAAATATTTTGAATTTCACCCCCTGCTATGCCTGAAGATATAAGTTTTCGATTGGTGTGCTACCTGCTCTAACGTATGAAACATGGAACACGAACCACACTATCGATACACATGCTATGAGTAGTGCAAAGAGCCATGGAAAGACACATGCTCGGCATTACAAGACAAGATAGAAAGACCCACACCCGGATTAGAGAACAAACGAACGTATGCAATATCAAGACAGTGTGGGAAGCCCCCCACACACACACCTAGAAGAATGAAATATTTGGGGAAATATTAAAAAGGCAGAATATTATATTTCCCTAAAGGCGAAATGGAGAAACAAACAAAGACAAAAAGCAGCCCCCACCTCTTCTTAATGACAGCAGATGTCAGCACTTAAGAGATACAGAGCTTATTGAAAGAGGAAGACAAGTATCTAGATAGCTCTATTCATAAGCAAAGCAAATACTGCCGACAGAAACCCATTCCAGACAGGATATTTTGAAACTCCCTGCAGCAAAGTCTGAACAAAGGCAGAAGGGTAAGATTAGAAGCAGCCCCTCACCCAAGATCCAACACAGGACAAAAGCCATTAAGACACAATAGGAATTGGCCAACTCCCTTTCAGAACACAAACTCCATTCATTGCACCACCCCTAGAGCAGTCCAAACTTCAGTCAAATTAGCTCAGACAAACACCTAGGATTTGCATTTCCTCTTTTGCCTATAGAGCCAGCTATGACCCCTTCATGACCCCATAGGAATCTGACAACAGCCATGTCACGATGTGAATATTGCCAGTTGAGCACCTCTGCCATATTTCTAGGTTTACTGTATTTTCTAATCAAGCAGACATGTGATATGTTTTATTGCGCATGTGTGCATTCCAGGAGTCTCCTCCTTCCTTCTTCTCCTGTGAGCCTCGCCCGAGGCAGACGTGAATTCTTAGCTGAGAAAATGTAGCTTATTAAGGTTTATATTTTGTTACTTTTATACTGAAATAAATATTTTATTAATTAGAATTAAATCTCGGTTTTATTTTCTAAGTAAGAATGAGTTCAAGGAAGCAAGATCCTATATCACCTCTTGATAGGAATAATTTCCTATTCCGTCATGGTAGCAGAGGATGGTTGCTGCTTTTGATTTAGCTTTTTTGCACACCGCACAATCTAAATGCACTTTACAATTCTTTAAATCCAAACCCTTAACAAAAAATGGCATCTTCTTAAGAACCTCGAAACTTGGGTGGCCTAGTCTTCTGTGCCACATGTGAATACATCTGTAATGTAAAGGATTACCAGTGAGTGAGGTTGCAGCATTTACATTAACATGAGGAATCTTGGGTTTGATTACCTGTTCATCAACTGAAGCAGAGTATGCATGTGTGTCTGACGCTTGCAATTTTCTAACCTGGTTCGATGCTTTAGTTACAGATATCTGGACGAAGCCGAAACAACCAATCACTGTGATGGAAGATAATCAGTCAGTAGTTTATATTTCCAGGACTCACTTCACAGGTTCAAGGTCCAGACACATTGACATTCGTTACAAAAATGTTAGAGAGTCAGTAAGACAAGGTCTTATAAAGTTGGAGTATGTGCCAACAAGATATCAGATAGCTGACATTATGAACAAACCATTACCTACTGCTCAGCATAATTACCTCAGATATTTACTGTGTGTTGACTGACACATTATATTAGCCCAACTGACAAAGAAGGGGTGTCACGATGTGAATATTGCCAGTTGAGCACCTCTGCCATATTTCTAGGTTTACTGTATTTTCTAATCAAGCAGACATGTGATATGTTTTATTGCGCATGTGTGCATTCCAGGAGTCTCCTCCTTCCTTCTTCATTAGCAGCAGTGATTGGTATGTCATGTCCTAAAACTTCAGGAGGTGGTGGAGCTTGTGGTGGCTGCACAATTTGGCCTGCAACAGGTTGGGCAGCTTGAACAGTTTGTGCCTGCATAGGTTGGGCAGGCGGAACAAGTCAACACACATTTTTGATTTGGTTCATACAGATATTGTGGGTCATTATGGCCCAACTATTGGCGGTAAAAAATATTTCTTAACTATTGTTGATAATCATTCTAGATATGGTTATGTCTTTCCTATGAAAGAAAAATCTGAGACCTTTCAGACCTTTAGAGACTTTGCAGTTCAAGTCTACAATCAACACGGAGTGAGGATCCAGAGAATCCAGAGTGATCGTGGTACCGAATTCATGTCTCAGCGTTTCCAAGATTGGATGCGACGAAACGGTATCCTACACCAAACATCAGCCTCTTACATGCCAAGCCAAAACAGAGTGGCAGAGAGAAGACAAGGAGTTCTGCAAACCATGATGCGCTGCCTCCTAGAAGATGCTAATCTCAAACATTCATTTTGGGGCGAAGCAGTTAAGTATGCAAATTACATTGTCAATCGTACATGGAGCAGTGTCATCGACCAAACACCTTTCTACATGTTATATGGCTATCAGCCAGATCTTAGACACTTACACATTTTTGGTTCATATGCCATGGTGAACATTCCATTGGCACAAAGAAGAAAAGGTGGCCCAATAGCAAAGAGACTGAGATACATGGGTGTTGATGATAATTCTAAATGGGGAAAATTCATTGATTCTCACAATATGATAACAATTTCTAATTCAGCTAATTTTCAAGAAGATTCAGATTGGTCCAGGATACATTCTAATGACCCTGGAGTTTATTTCCCTAGAACTGAAATTGTTGATACAGAGCAACCAGATGACCAATGTTCATCACCTGATATCCCATCCTACCACGTCGTGGATGTTGAAGCTAGCGACGCTGATGGAGATGTGGACAACAAGGAAGACGACTGGACTATCGTCCCGAGACGTTCCAAGAGAACTACAAAAGGTATTCCACCAAAGAAATACACAATGCAGTTGACAAACAGACCATCACTATTGATCTGTAATGTTACACTCCCACCGGAGAACTTTTCACAAGAACCTAAGATAGATCAACTTTTGCATCATTGCAACATGACAGATGCAACACCTACACAAACACCTATGCAAACTGATTTTCACAATTTGAAAGATGCATATAGTCCTGAGTTCAAGGATCAAACACTTTATCGTTCAGTAATTGGTTCACTACTTTACATTAGTGGATGGACTAGACCAGACATAGCACTTAGTGTTAATTTACTTTCAAGACATGTAGGCAAAGCAACAGAGTTTCACTGGTCATGTATTAAGAAGTTATTGAGATACTTGATACACACAAAACATTTCAAATTGAAGCTAGAACCAGAACATACAGATTTTGCAGAGATGTATTGTTATGCAGATGCAGATTGGGCAAGTGATAAGGAGTCAAGAAAAAGCACATCAGGCTACATAATGTTCCTGAATGGATGTCCAGTTTACTGGAATGTGAGAAAACAAAGTTTTATTTCCTGCTCATCAACTGAAGCAGAGTATGCATGTGTGTCTGATGCATGTAACTTTCTAACTTGGTTTGATTCCTTAGTTACAGATATCTGGACGAAGCCGGAAAAACCGATCACTGTGATGGAAGATAATCAATCAGTAGTTTACATTTCCAGGACTCACTTCACAGGTTCAAGGTCCAGACACATTGACATTCGTTACAAAAATGTTAGAGAGTCAGTAAGACAAGGGCTTATAAAGTTGGAGTATGTGCCAACAAGATATCAGATAGCTGACATTCTGAACAAACCATTACCTACTGCTCAGCATAATTACCTCAGATATTTACTGTGTGTTGACTGACACATTATATTATATTATTTATTTATTTATTTATTATTTGGTTCTTCTATGCCGCCCTACTCCCGAGGGACTCAGGGCGGCATACAGCATTATGCAAGAACAATAGATAATAAACAGCAAATTAAAACAAAGTTAAAAAATTAAAAAGTTAAAAATATTCACCACCAGACATACCGGGGGAGAGCTCAGATGGAACTAGTCTCAACCCCCTGCCTGCAGGAAGAGCCATGTCTTGACGGCTTTTCGGAAGGCCAGCAGGGTGGGGATGGTTCGGGTCTCTGGGGGAAGTTGGTTCCAGAGCACGGGGCCCCCCACAGAGAAGGCCCTCCCCCTAGGGCCCGCCAGCCGGCATTGTTTGGCTGACGGGACCTGGAGGAGACCCACTCTGTGGGCCCTAACCGGTCGAAGGGAAGTATGAGGCAGAATGCGGTCCTGAAGGTAACCTGGTCCTAAGCCATGAAGGGCTTTAAAGATGATGATCAACACTTGAATTGTACCCGGAGACCGATGGGCAACCAATGCAGCTGGCGGAGTATAGGTGTAACGTGGGTGTATCTTGGTACACCCACCACAGCACGCGCAGCCGCATTTTGCACCAACTGAAGTCTCTGAATACTCTTCAAGGGTAGCCCCATGTAGAGCGCATTGCAGTAGTCCAGTCGGGAGGTGACAAGGGCATGAGTGACCGTGAGTACAGCCTCCTTCTCCAAGTATGGCCGCAATTGGTGCACCAGGCGAACCTGTGCAAAAGCCCCCCTAGCCACAGCTGTAAGATGTTGGTCTAATTTTAGCTGTGGATCTAGGAGGACCCCCAAATTGCGGACCTGCTCCGAGGGGGTTAATTTCCCCCCCTCAAGAACCAAGGAGGGACAGTTGTCATGGTCCTTAGGAGGCAATATCCAGAGCCACTCAGTCTTGTCAGGGTTGAGTCTGAGTCTGTTCCTCCCCATCCAGGTCCTAACGTCGTCCAGGCACCGGCACATTACATCAACTGCCTCACTGAATTGAGACGGGGTGGTAATGTACAGCTGGGTGTCGTCAGCGTACTGATGAAAACTCACCCCATGTCTGCGGATGATCTCCCCCAGCGGTTTCATGTAAATGTTAAACAAGATGGGCGAGAGGACCGAACCCTGAGGCACCCCGCATGACAGGGGCCTAGGAGACGATCTCTGACCTGTTAACACTGACTGCATCCTGTCGGCGAGATAAGTGGAGAACCACCGTAAAACGGTGCCTCCCACTCCCAACTCGCCGAGACGATGCAGAAGGATACCATGGTCGACTGGTATTAGCCCAACTGACAAAGAAGGGGTGTCACGATGTGAATATTGCCAGTTGAGCACCTCTGCCATATTTCTAGGTTTACTGTATTTTCTAATCAAGCAGACGTGATATGTTTTATTGCGCATGTGTGCATTCCAGGAGTCTCCTCCTTCCTTCTTCTCCTGTGAGCCTCGCCCGAAGCAGACGTGAATTCTTAGCTGAGAAAATGTAGCTTATTAAGGTTTATATTTTGTTACTTTTATACTGAAATAAATATTTTATTAATTAGAATTAAATCTCGGTTTTATTTTCTAAGTAAGAATGACTTCAAGGAAGCAAGATCCTATATCACCTCTTGATAGGAATAATTTCCTAGTCCGTCAAGCCAATAGAATATTAAAGGACATATTCTTGCACAGGAACAGGAAGCTCAAATACAAAGCCCAAAGAAGGTATAATTCCCCCCTCTCTCAACGCCTTTTTGTTAGCTGCACCAGAATCACAAACCCTGGTGGTTCTGTTCATCTTTCCAATCAGCCTCCAGCCTCCATTTTATTTCCAATGCCTTTCTCCCAGCTTGGAACTGAACCAGATGGATATTTCTCTCAACAAGAGTAAGAAGAATTGAAATGGAAATGGGCTGGTCACATAGTGAGAAGAACTGATGGCAGGTCATAGAATGGATCCCACTTGATAAAAGGCATCCATGAAAGAGACCTAAAACAAGATGGATCGATGACATCAGCAAGTATTGCGGGCGCAATTGGCAAAAGAAAACTCAGGACCGTATTGGTTGGAAACAGGCAGAAGAGGCCTTCATCCTGCAGTGGATAGACAATGGCTAAAATGATCATGATGAGTTGCACAAACAGGATAAACAAATGTGCAAATACTGACTACATAGATAGGATTTGCCGGTGACATCTCCGTTGCTTGGGGGATAACAAATTGGGGGCTCCTTTTGTGTCCCCATAAAGTTTCCCACTGAAGTGGTACCCAGTTATCTACTTGTGATCGCTCACTTTCGAACTGTTGGGTCAACAGGAGCTGGAGCATGTGACAGGAGCTCACCCTGCCCCGCGGCAGTAACGTGGCTGCGGGACAGAACCCTCTCTCAAGGAGGTATTAATCAAAACCTGGAGCCAGCCTCGTGTCACCTCCCTGCTGGAAGAAACCAGCCAGGAGGGGCACGGGTCCAATAAACAAGTGGCGGAGCTCATCGCTCCAATAGCCTTGTCCATTTCCTCAGAGGTCGCGGGCTCAAATTCCTCCCATAAAATAGGACTAAGATCTGCCCCTGTCATCTCAGCCTGAACTGCCCAATCAGAGTCCAGGTCCATCCGAATCTGAGTGACTTTATCTGACAGAACCTGTACAAATTCCTCAGCTCTACCCTGTAAAGGTTCCTCCTTTCCCTCTATGTTAAGGAGGGAGCAAATTACCTTAAACAGGGCGGCCGGGCGCGAATCTGCGGACGCAATAAGAGCGGAAAAATGGTTACGTTTTGCCGCCCGTATCGCCACTAAATAAGTCCTAATAAAGGCTCTTAGAAGTGTTCGATCAGATTCAGACTTACTGGATCTCCAGCGTCGCTCTAGATGTCTCTTATGGTGTTTCATCTCCCGGAGCTCCTCGGTAAACCATGGAGCTCTCCGGGATTCACTGCCACAGAGAGGTCGCAAAGGCGCAATCCGATCCAGAGCCCCAGATACCAGGGCCTCAGATGGACTGTAGACAAGGGATTCAGGTATCTCCCCAAGCTCCTTCTGGAACCCCTCAGGGTCCATCAGGCGTCTGGGGCGGAACCACTTCATCGGTTCGACCTCCCTGCGATGGGGGAGTGGTGCCCTAAAGTCTAACCTCAGCAGGAAATGATCTGACCACGACAAGGGAGATGTGACTATACCCCTTAGTTTCAAATCATCTCTCCACTGTGCCGAGAGAAAAAACTAGGTCAAGTGTGTGCCCCCCCTTGTGGGTCGGACCCTGAACTACTTGGGTCAGGTCCATGGTTGTCATGGAAGCCATGAACTCCTGGTCCGCTTCCGCAGATTCGCTGAGCGACGGTAGGTTAAAGTCCCCCAGAACCATAAGCCTGGGGAACTCCACCGCCAACCCGGCGACTGCCTCCAGCAGATCAGGCAGGGCTGTTTTAACGGAGCTGGGAGGTAGGTATGTCAACAACAAGCCCACCTGAACCCCTAGGTCCAACTTCACAAGGAGAGACTCACACCCAACAATCCTGCGAGTACAAAGATTCTTATGGGCGATGATTACCACTCCCCCACCCCTTCCCTGGAGTCAAGGCTGGTGCAGCACCTGAAACCCATTTGGGCAGATCTCAGAGAGGGGAACCCCCCCTCCTGTCCCAGCCAGGTTTCAGTAACACATGCCAGATCTGCCCTCTCATCCAGGATTAAATCTCGGACGAGAGGGGCCTTATTGACAACAGATCTGGCATTAAGCAGTAGCAGCCTGAGGCCAGGGCCCTGAGAACCCAAGTCACCAGAAGGGTCAGAACATGTAATCTCTTTGATATAGCGAGTCCTAGTTCTCCATAGATGGCCTACCCTTCAGTTCCCGTCATACCTACCTCTCCCAACAACCACCGGAATGCTCCGACCCTCTACCATCCCTGAGATCCCACCCCCCATCCCACTGGCCCTCTCATCCTCCGGCAGGCCAGAAATCTCATTCATACCATTCATACCGAGCCCGGGGTCAGGTCTGGGCCCCCATCTGCTTCTGTTTACACACTCAGCAGAGGGGGCTCCGTTCCCTTCCCCCGGCTCCCACATTCCCCAGACTACAAACTAAAAACTAGCTATCAACATTCACACACCTGACATTTATTTATTTATTTATTTATTTTATTTTGTTATTCTTATATGCCGCCCAACTCCCGAAGGACTCAGGGCGGCTTACAGCAAGGAGAAATACAAGAATAAACAAAAAATTACATGAAGTTTAAAAACAAATACAAAAATTTAAAAACATTTTTTTAAAACAACAACATCCATTCGACACATACATACTTGGGGGGTAGGCTCAGATGGAATTACGCTGTCCCCCCCACCTGCAGGAAAAGCCATGTTTTAATGGCTTTTCGGAAAGCCAGCAGAGTGGGGATAGTCCGGGTCTCTGGGGGTAGTTGGTTCCAGAGCGCGGGGCCAGCCACAGAGAAGGCTCTCCCCCTAGGGCCCGCCAGCCGACATTGCTTGGTCGACGGGACCTGGAGGAGGCCAACTCTGTGGGCCCTAACCGGTCGGAGGGAAGTATGAGGCAGAATGCGGTCCCGAAGATATCCTGGTCCTAAGCCATGAAGGGCTTTAAAGATGGTGATCAACACCTTGAATTGGACCCGGAGACCGATGGGCAACCAATGCAGCTGGCGGAGTATCGGTGTCACGTGGGTGTACCTTGGCACACCCACCACAGCACGCGCAGCCGCATTTTGCACCAGCTGAAGTCTCCGGATACTCTTCAAGGGTAGCCCCATATAGAGCGCATTGCAGTAGTCCAACCGCGAGGTGACAAGGGCATGAGTGACCGTGAGTAGAGCCTCCTTCTCCAAGTATGGCCGCAACTGGTGCACCAGGCGAACCTGTGCAAAGGCCCCCCTAGCCACAGCAGAAAGATGGTGGTCCAATTTTAGCTGTGGATCTAGGAGGACCCCCAAGTTGCGGACCTGGTCTGAGGGGGTCAGTTTCGCACCCTCAAAGACCAAGGAGGGGTAGTTGTCATGAACCTTAGGAGGCAATATCCACAGCCACTCAGTCTTATCGGGGTTAAGTCTGAGTCTGTTCCTCCCCATCCAGATCTTAACGTCGTCCAGGCATCGGCACATTACATCCACTGCCTCCCTGAAGTCAGACGGGGTGGTGATGTACAGCTGGGTGTCGTCAGCGTACTGATGGAAACACACCCCATGTCTGCGGATGATCTCACCCAACGGTTTCATGTAGATGTTAAACAGGATGGGCGAGAGAACAGACCCCAGGGGCACCCCACATAATAGGGGCCTAGGGGACGATCTCTGCCCTCCTGCCAACACCGACTGCATCCGATCGGCGAGATAAGAGGAGAACCACCGTAGAACGGTGCCTCCCACTCCCAACTCGCCGAGCCGATGCAGAAGGATACCATGGTCGATGGTATTGAAAGCCGCTGAGAGGTCAAGTAGCACCAGGATGGAGGAGTTCCCCCCATCCCAGGCCCGCCAGAGATCATCCATCAGGGCGACCAAGGCAGTTTCTGTACTGTAGCCGCGCCTGAAACCCGACTGATAAGGATCTAGATGATCTGTTTCATCCAGGAGCTGCAGAAGCTGAGTCACCACCACCTTCTCCACAACTTTACCTAAAAAAGGTAAGTTGGAGACTGGACGATAGTTCTTCAAATCAGATGGATCCAGGGAAGGCTTCTTCAGGAGGGGTCGCACCACCGCAGTTTTTAACGACTGCGGTACGGATCCCTCCCTAAAAGAAGCGGTGATCACCGCCCGGATCCAGCTGCATGCCACCGCCCTGCTGGCCGAGACCAGCCAGGAGGGGCACGGGTCCAATAAACAGGTGGAGGTACCCATCGCTCCCATAGCCCTGTCCACATCCTCGGGAGAAACAGGCCCAAACTCCTCCCACAAAGATGGATTAAGACTGGCCCCTGTCAACTCTATGGACTCTGCCCTGCCAGAGTCCAAGTCCAACCGAATCTGAGCGACTTTATCCGACAGAAACTCAGCAAATTCCTCAGCTCTGCCTTGCAAGTGTTCCTCGCTCCCCCCTTTTCCAAGGAGGGAGCAAGTCACCCTAAACAAGGCGGCTGGACGAGAATCTGCGGACGCAATAAGAGCGGAAAGATAGGATCGTCTTGCCGCCCTTATCGCCACTAAATAAGATCTGATGTAAATTCTTAATAGTGTTCGGTCAGATTCGGCTTTCTTGGTCCTCCAGCGGCGCTCCAGACGTCTCTTCTGGCGTTTCATCTCCCGGAGCTCCTCGGTAAACCAGGGAGCTTTCCGGGATCCACTGCCACGGAGAGGTCGCTTAGGCGCAATTCGGTCTAGAGCCCCTGATGCTGCGGTGTTCCAAGCAGCCACCAGGGAGTCAGCCGAATTGTGTACCAGGGCTTCAGGTATTTCCCCAAGTTCCCTCTGGAATCCTTCCGGCTCCATTAGGCGCCTGGGGCGGAACCACCTAGTCGGTCCCGCCTCCCTGCGGGGGAGGAATGGGGTCGTGAAATCCAGCCTCAGTAGGAAATGATCTGACCATGACAGAGGGGTGATGACTATGTCCCTTATCTTCAGATCATCTCTCCACTGCCCCGAGAGATATACTAGGTCGAGCGTGTGACCACCCTCATGAGTCGGACCCTGGATTACTTGGGTTAGGTCCATGGTTGTCATGGAATCCATGAACTCCTGAGCTATCCCAGAGGTTTCGCCAGCAGATGGCAAGTTGAAGTCCCCCAACACCATAAGTCTGGGGAACTCAACCGCCAAGCCGGCTACTGCCTCGAGCAGCTCAGGCAGGGCCTTACTTACGCAGCTGGGAGGCAGGTACGTTAAGAAAAGGCCCACCTGAACCCCTAAGTCCAACTTCAGAAGGAGCGTCTCACACCCGACAATCTCCGGGGCAGGGATCCTACGAGGATGCAGATTTCCACACGTTATAATTGCCACTCCTCCCCCCCTTCCCTGGGGTCGCGAATGGTACTGCACCGAGAAACCGGCTGGGCATATCTCGGAGAGGGCTACTCCCCCCTCCTGCCCTAGCCAGGTCTCGGTAACACATACCAGGTCTGCCCCCTCCTCTGTGATTAAATCACGTATCAGGGGGGCTTTGTTGATAATTGACCTGGCATTAAGCAGTAACATCCTGAGCCCAGGGCCCTGAGAACCCTGGTTGCCAGGTATCCGGGCTGAGCAAGATGGAACCAAGACAGAGGGGCCGGAACAAGGGATCGCTTGAAGACAGCGAGGTCTTATTCCCCGAGAGCGGCCCTCCCCTCTGCTCCCGTCATATCTGCCTCTTCCCATTATGACCGAGATGGTCCGGCTCTCTTCCCCACCAGAGACACCCCCCCCCGCTGGCCCCCTTCCTTTCCTGCAGGCCATACATACCATTCTCATACATACCATTCTCATAAATACCATCCATCCTCCTACGCACTCATACCCATACACATCTCAAATCTCAGAGGAGGAGAATACAATTTAAAATAAATGTTATTAAAAAGAAGGCGAACTCCTCCAAATAAGGGCATACTAGTAGGACAAGTCCTTTGCTTTGACTCAGCCTTTCCAGATGTTCTATAGTCCAGGGATATTCTGTAGTCCAGGGGTGATAAAAGCCTCCCTTCCTCCGATGTCTTTGGGGATCTGAGGTTCCCTTCCCCGCGGTCAGCAACCGAGTTGGACTCGTGGGGGGGGTTCCGCATCTTCGACGCAGTCACTCTGTTCATTAAGATGACCCGGAACACCCACGGAGGAAGAAATGTTTTCAAACTGGGCATCAAGTATAATTATCAATTGTTACAGATGTAAAAAAGTTCCCTGGATATCACTGGTAGCAGTGGGGGGGGGGGGGCGCAACAGTCCGGGAAGCAGATTTTAAGTAATTTAGTCCGAGTCAGGTGCCTCCCCCAAAAAAACGCCTGGCAGTTGAAAAAGCCAGGCAGGGGATGTGTGTAGAATTCTCGCGATCTTTCCAAGGTCTTTCAAAGACCTCTAGGCCCTCAGAGAATAGTAATTATCTTCAGTACGTCCCACTGTCCTAGGAACAATGGCGGTGAGAGTCCTGAGAATCCACATTACAAGGCAAATAGTCCCTGCTCTTAGTCCCGAACGTAGGGCAAGTCAAAAATAATCCACAATGGCCCAAAAAAAAGCAGCCCCACCTCAAACCGCACCAGGGTTCAGTCAGCTCCAGCAAAGCTTACCGCCTCAGTCACAGCTCCAGCAAAGCTTACCGCCTCAGTGCCGATCTTCTAAGCCAAGGTGGCAAGTGGAGCCTAACACCCGCGCCTTCGCTGAGCTCTCCAGCCAGAAATCCCCAAAACAAAAAGGAACGGCAGAGCTCCCGGCCGCCGATAACAGGGTACGCCGTCCGAGCTCGCCGTCTTCTTCTTCAGCTGATGTTAGCTGATGTTAAAGGCTGATGTTAAAGGCTGATGTTAAGTCCTCCTATGTTAAGTCCTCCTTTGTTAAGGGTTCGGTGCAAAATAGCCCCAAAAGCCTTCCCGAGTCAGTCCGACTTTCATCCCCATTCATATAATTCACAAGCAATTAAACCATGGTTTAGGGCATCATACTATTCAGCTGGAGATCCACAACATTGGACACTAATATCCAATCATGGTTTAGCAATGTAAAAGCCGGAATAATTATGGGTTTTTGTTTTTAACTGCTCAATCAGGTCAGTTGTCATCTCTTCAAGGTACACCAGTCAAGGGTGCCAGAGTTATGAATAATAATACAGGTAGTCCTTGACTTACGACCACAATGGAGCCCAAAATCTCTGCTAGTTACTCTGGCTGTCCATGGTATATGCCCGTGATGGCGAACCTATGGCACACGTGCCACAATTGGCATGCAGAGCCCTCTCTGTGGGCACGCAAGCCGTCGCCCCAGCTCAGCTCCACTGTGCATGCGCGTGCGCCTCCCACCGGCCAGCTGATTTTCGGGTGTCTGCCGCACATGCAGGGGGGGGCACATGCAGGAGATGCGTGCGAATGCGTGGGGGGTCACGCGAGCATGCGTGGGGGGGCTGGGGGAGTGTGGGGGGTGCAGCGCACCCCCCACGGCCTGTTTTTGTTCCCAGGAGGCTGCAGGGAGGCCTACTAGGCCCAAAATGGGGGGGTCGCACGCGCATGCACGGGGGTCATGCAGGGGGGTGCACGGTGTGTGTGTGTGTGGCACTTGCATTGCATTTTGGGTATATGCCCGTGATGGCGAACCTATGGCACACGTGCCACAATTGGCATGCAGAGCCCTCTCTGTGGGCACACAAGCCGTCGCCCCAGCTCAGCTCCACTGTGCATGCGCGTGCGCCTCCCACCGGCCAGCTGATTTTCGGGTGTCTGCCGCACATGCAGGGGGGGGCACATGCAGGAGATGCGTGCGAATGCGTGGGGGGTCACGCGAGCATGCGTGGGGGGGCTGGGGGAGTGTGGGGGGTGCAGCGCACCCCCCACGGCCTGTTTTTGTTCCCAGGAGGCTGCAGGGAGGCCTACTAGGCCCAAAATGGGGGGGTCGCACGCGCATGCACGGGGGTCATGCAGGGGGGTGCACGGTGTGTGTGTGTGTGGCACTTGCATTGCATTTTGGGTGCAGGCATGCATGCATGCCTGCTTTCGGCACGCAATGACAAAAAGATTAGCCATCACTGGTATATGCAATAATTTATGCCAGCACCACATTTCAAAGGCATCAATTCTTCTTCGATCAGTCATTCTTAGTGTCCAACTCTCACAGCCATACATCCCTATAGGATAAGGTGACCAGACGTCCCGCTTTTGGTGGGACAGTCCCGCTTTTGAACAATTTGTCCCGCGTCCCGCGGCGTCTTAAAAAAGTCCAGTTTTTCTTCTTCCTCCTCCTCCAAACAGCACTTTCTGTTTTCATGTGCCGAGCCTCAAAGCCACGCCGCCGCCACCCCCTTAGTTAACCACCCGGCGCTGTCCCCGGTCGCCTTTAGCTGGAAGGACCGCGAGTGCGCCCGTCCATCAGTGGCTTCTTACAGCTGCAAGCTGAGACTGGAGGATCGAGTGCGGGATGTCGGGGAGAGAAGAACACATTTACCTGGCCTCACCCCCCCCCCACGGAGCAGTGAAGCCCACGCCGCAGAAAAGCTAAGCTTCCAGCCTTGCTCTCCCCCTGCCAGTCACCTCCTCACTCTCGCCCTTTTTTGTCTCGCTTCCTCTTTCGCTGCTGCTTTTGGCACCGCTGCCTCGCAGTTTCTCGCCTTCTGCAGCTCGGAAGAACGAGTCCGCCTCCTGCTCGGTGGATGGCGAAGAGGCGGTTGTTATGAGGAGTCTGTACGTGGGCTTGGAAGGCAGGTGCGGGGAGTAAGGGGAGGCGACTCCACCGCTGTACAGCCCCTCTGCTTCTTCCTGTCGCTTGGCTGTGCAGCGCCGTTTCCCGCTCCGCTGCTCTTCACCCGGTTCGGCTCGGGCTGCTCGAGTGAATCCCAGACAAAGAACGGCGAACGGATGGCTGCAGTAGTGCTGGCTGGCTGGCTGGCTCTCCTTGGAGCGCCCAGGCCGGGCAGGAGGACGGAGGAACCTCCTTAGAGTGAGTGCCCCGGGATGCGGTAGGAGAGGGCGGCTTCAGAGTTGTGCAAATAAAGGGTTAACTTTAGATTTCCTTATGAGGAAGGCGGGGCGAAGAGAACAAGCAAAGTGGTTGCGAGGAGAAAGCCTACACACACACACACACACACAAACACACACACACACACACACACACACACACACACACACACACTCACTCACTCTACTACGGTATCTTTCAGATGACGTGGGAGACAGCTTGCTTGACAAAGCCAAGCCAGTAAACAAGATCTGAATGTTTGAAAAGTAACATTCATATATCTGTTTATACAATGGTGGTTTGGATGCTTAAAGAGAAATTAGGTATAACTATTTGTCAATACAACGTTAAAAAGTTTTAAGCTTTTTAAACGACTGGTCCTTTTGGCAAATGAGAGCTTGACTGTCATAAACCCATTTTCCCATGCTTCGTCTACTAGGCTTCACTGCAAGAGACCCGGGGCGGAGTGATAATTTCAATGCAAGAAGCTAAACCGATCGTCTTCATTCTATGAAATTTTTTGTTGCTCCATATAGATGCAAATTATATTATGCAAATTTTATGCAATTTTTTAATCAAGAAACCCCACCCACCCACCCACCCCGTCAATGGTGTCCCGCTTTACCAATGTTAAAATCTGGTCACCTTATTATAGGAAAGACTTGAGGGGAATATAAAAAAACGATTTTCCTTTTATTCAGACCTCTTCGTATGGAGTTAATTGATCAGGGCATTAGGGGGCAGTATTGAGCTATATCTATTGTCCCAAACCAGGGAGTTAAAAACTCTTCCCAACTTCCTTAAATACATAATCCCTTTGGGTCACTTAGCCAACAGATTACGGAGCCAAAAAAGCAAGTAACTCTTTAACAAACCATACATTTCCTCTATGTGGCTTCCTTAATATATATTTAAAATCTGTGCATTTTTTCCTTGATTTTCTTATTGATAGTGAAGAAAGATAGCACCCACCCCTCCTAGAAGAATGAAATATTTTAGGAAATATTTAAAAAGGAGACTATTTCCCCTAAAAGAGAAATAGAAATCTTAAGGGAGACAGAAATTCAGCTCCCTGCCCCCAGCAGATATTTGGTGCCTGTCAGATAAGAATAACTCTCATCAGAGGCGAAATAGATCTTTCCCTGGAACTCTGACATTATAAAAGAAACCGCAGTTTAAAGTACTAAAGTAGAAAATATTTATTTCGGTACAAAACAATGAATTCTCAATAAATTCTCATTAATCACATCTTAGCTATAAAAACAGGTCTTGCTCCTTACAGAAGCTGAAGAAGAAGGAAGGATCAAAGAAAAGGAATGTACACATGCGTACTAGGAACATATTAATCACATGCTCAGGAATAAACCATTATATTTGATAGGGATGCATCTCCCTGCATATACATATAACAGGCAATATAAAATCACTGCCTGACACCCCTTCTTTGTCTGTTGGATGGATATGCTTATATCACTCTACACACATTAGATATGTTAAAGATTCATGTCTTGCTGCGGGCAACGGTTTGTTCAGGATGTCAGCTATCTGATATTCTGTTGGCACATATTCTAACTTAATGAAACCTTGTCTTACTAAATCTCTAACATTTTTATAACGAATGTCAATGTGTCTGGACCTAGAACCTGTGAAACGTGTTTCTGAAATGTAAACAACTGATTGATTATCCTCCATCATGGTGATTGGCTTCTTCGGTTTCTGTTTCTTGAATCGGCTGGTCAAGAAGGAGTAAAATTTCTTTCTCCGGAGAAGACATTTTAGTAGATTTATGGAGTTTTCACTTCAAAACAGCCAAAAACATTGTTATCTATCTGACTGAGCTAAACGCAATGAACCTGTCAGAATTAATTAAGATCCAGGAACCATAACTCTGCATACCATGTCAGATAAGAATAACTCTCATCAGAGGCGAAATAGATCTTTCCCTGGAACTCTGACATTATAAAAGAAACCGCAGTTTAAAGTACTAAAGTAGAAAATATTTATTTCGGTACAAAACAATGAATTCTCAATAAATTCTCATTAATCACATCTTAGCTATAAAAACAGGTCTTGCTCCTTACAGAAGCTGAAGAAGAAGGAAGGATCAAAGAAAAGGAATGTACACATGCGTACTAGGAACATATTAATCACGTGCTCAGGAATAAATCATTATATTTGATAGGGATGCATCTCCCTGCATATACATATAACAGGCAATATAAAATCACTGCCTGACAGTGCCCATTGAGGACTGGGCCACCCTATCTACAAGACAATTAGACCTTCAGCTCCAGGGTGATGGGATTAAGACATGACCCTCCAGGACATAATAGGATTATCTACCAGCAGAGCTCACCACATGGCACAACCAAGCCCCTTCATTACATCACCCAGCAAGGTTCAACCAATCTTAATTCAGACGAACATGACTCCACATGGGAGTCTCACTTAATACATGCCCATGCCACAGGAACAGGAAGCTCAAGTTCAAAGCCGAAGAGAGGGTATAAATAACACTCACTCTCCACTCCAGTGGTGGGTTCCTCCTGGTTAGCACCAGCTCTATAGAACCGGTAGCAAACCGCTGGTGATGTCATGATGATGTCACGGAACCGGTTATGTCGGTGCCGGTCCATGGACGCTGCCATCTTTTTTGGGGGGGGAATTTTTTTGAATTTTTTTTTGAAGAAAAAAGATTTTTTGGATTTCCCCCCCATTTTTTTCTTCTGCGCATGCATAGAAGCCGAGTTTCCGGCACTGCGCATGTGTCGTCATCTTGTTTTTGGCTTTTTTGGGAGGAATTTTTTTTAAATTTTTCGGCCCTGCGCATGCGTGAAGCGCGCGCGCACCCACAAGATGCGGCCACGTGGCACGGGAGGAAGCGAACCGGCAGCGAGGTAAGTTAGAACCCACCCCTGCTCCACTCCATGTGGTCAGCTACCCAGAATCACACGTGCTTGGTGGTTCTGCTTCACCATTAAACCATCCTTCCAAGCAGCCTCCATGTTTCCAGTGTCTTTCTCTCCACTTGGAACTGAACTCAGATGGACATTTCTTCCAACAATTGGCCCCAATATGTGCAAGTTGGGACTAAATATTTCAAACACCATTTTCTTGAGGACAGGTTCTCCTCAGGGCTATGTCCTAAGTCTGCTATTGTTCACCTTGTTGACCCCTGTCTGTTGTGCTAGGTTTACCACCAACCATATCGTGAAGTATGCAACAGTAGTGGGCCTTATTCAAGATGACAACGAGGATACCACTTTATAAAACCCTAGTAAGACAACACCTGGAATACTGCAACCAATTTTGGTCACCATACTACCAAAAAGATGTCGAGACCTTGGAAAAAGTTTAGAGAAGAGCAACTAAGATGATTGAAGGCCTGGAGACTAAAACATATGAATAAAGGCTGCAGGATTTGGGTTTGGCTAGTCAAAAGAAAAGAAAAATTAGGGGCGACATGATAGCAGTATTCCAGTATTGGAGGGGCTGCCACAAAGAAGAGGGGGTCAAATTATTCTACAAAGCACCAGAGGGCAGGACAAGAAACAATGGCTGGAAACTAACCAAAGAGAGAAGCAACCTGGAATTAAGGAGAAACTTCCTAACAGTGAGGACAATTAACCAGTGGAAATGCTCACCTTCAGAAATCGTGGGCGCTCCACCACTGTAGGTTTTTAAGAAGAGACTAGACAGCCACTTATCTGAAATAGTATAGGTTCTCCTGCTTGAGCAGGGGGCTGGACTAGAAGACCTCCAAAGTCCCTTCCAGCTCTATTCTAGTCTATGCTTACTGCAAGGAGGTTGAGGGGTTAGTGAACTGGTGTAACAAAAACAGCCTTCTTTTAAACGTAGGAAAAACTAAAGAAATTGTTGTCGATTTCAGAAAAGGCAGGCACAGCTACATATCTTCAACCGCAACAACACACATGCACACAATAGATTCAAACTCAATGTAAACCGCTCGAAATACGACTGCAGAAAATACGACTTCAGCAACAGAGTGATCAATGCCTGGAATGCACTACCTGATTCTGTGGTTTCTTCCCCAAACCCCAAAAACTTTAACCTTAGACTGTCTACAGTTGACCTCACCACATTCCTAAGAGGTCTGTAAGGGGCGTGCATAAGTGCACCATCGTGCCTACCGTCCCTGTCCTACTGTCCTATTGTCCAAATTTACCTGTATCTACTTTACTTTTGTTTATTTATTTTATTTATTTATTTAAATAGATTTGTATGCCGCCCAACTCCCAGGGGACTTATGTTTATACCATACCTGTTATCTTGTACACATTTTGACAAATAAATAAAATAAATAAATAAAAATATTAATGATTCACCTGTGGAGGTGGTTAGCAGCATTACGTTTCTAGGTGTGCAGCTAACGAGTAGGCTAGCTTGGTCGCTCAACAGTGAGACACTGGTGAAGTGAGTGCAGCAGCACCTGTACTTTCTGTGTCGCATGAGAAAAGTTCATCTTCCTCCCACTGTCCTTACCACTTTTTATAGAGGGATGAACCAGAGCATCCTGTCGTATTGCATTACTGCCTGGTTTGGACAGGAAGGTGGTGCAGAGAGTGGTGAGGACGGCAGAAAAGATTATTGGCAGCTCAATCCCTTCTATCCAGGAAGTAGCACATAAGCTGTTGTGTTCTGACTGACCTCTAACTGAACTCTAAACTTGTTGTGACTAGACGACCTCTGACTGAACTGTAAGTTGTTATGTTTTTAGTTGAACTCTACCTGAACTGTTGTTGCCACCCAGGTCAGGTGTTTGAATGCTCATACGCTATTGGTTGTTGTGTCTGACAGCCCTCTATAAAAGAGCTAGCTGTCAGACCATGTTTTGCTGGTTACTTGAGTGAGCTGAGTAAAAGAGCTGTTATGAAGTCTGTCTCCTGTGATCCTTGCCCACAATCTAACAGTGGCAACAAAGGTGGGATCAGGAGAATGAAGACTAGCCCTCAAGTGCTGCAACCAGCCAGGCAGCACTAGCCACGTCTGCCTTCTCTCATCGGGATGTCTACCTTCCACCCGCTGGCGCCTTTCGACCCTGCCCGGGAAAAATGGGACTCCTACATGCGGCATTTTGAGTGCTTCCTCGAAGCCAATGATCTGCTGGGGTTGGCTGACAACAGAAAAAGAGCTTTATTTCTGAGTCACTGCGGGCCAGAGGTGTTTGACACCGCAGAATCATTGTCTGACACAACCCCAGTCCACACCATGACCTAGCAGGTACTCCAGGCAACGCTGAAGACACACTACGTGCCCACCCCATCCAAGGTTGTCCGGCGCTACGAGTTCCGCCAGCGGATGCAGCAGGAGGGCGAGACCAATGTTCCCTCTAAGCTGCGCAGCTGCGCGGCCGCGCACGTGTCAAGAAAACCCTGCGCAGCTGTTTCCAACTGCAGCACAGTCGTTTAGTCCAAGGTCCCTTCCAGCTCTATTTTGATTGAAGTCGTCAGCCGCTGCGTCTCGCCTTGCTCCTCCTCAAGGAAGCTGCAGCTCTTTTAGGGCGCTGGCAGGAAAACCGGCTTCCTTTCCCATCGTCCTGCCTCTCAGAAGATGCGGGGGCGCCTTCGGTTTTGTCTTGTTCCTTCTGACCGGCCCAGGGACATGAAGGCTGGTCAGAGGATTCATTCTCTCTCCCTCTTTTTCTGTTATTTTGCTGTCAGCCGCAACCCCAGTTATTAACTGAATACACATTTCTGCCCTTTCAGCCAGTTTAGCTCTGCCTATAACCTCACAGTTGCGCCTTTCCTTCCTGCTCCTCACAACCCCGAGCAGAACAATTTCCTCTGTGTGTGTGTGTTATGGGTTAATATTTCTCGTTCCTTCAAATGGGCTGGTTTTTATACACCGGAAGTCGCAACAGAGAGCCCTGCATCGCTAGGATTTGGCTTGGGGCAGGGTGGAGGGAAGAAAAAAATGTGTTGCATGACGGCTTTCTTTGCCCCACCTTCAAATTTTTGTAGTCAGTTACCCAAGCGAAGTTTTCATGAGTGCGATTTTCAAGGCTTTTTTATTTGAAACAATGAATCGGTCAAAAGACAAGGAAAGTACCAAGAGAGTGTCCCTTTTAAAAGTATGCTGTAAAAATAAAAGGACTGTAAACACATATGCAAATGCTAAAGAAATAGCACATTGAAGTCATCCTCACTTCAGACGATGAGTTCATTTCTGTCTTCCCTATCTACTTCCTTCAACCTTGCCAAGCAGAGTAGCTATTTTTTCTAGTACACACAGTTCTGTCACATGTCCAAAATATGAACTTTTGCTACTGATAATTACAGAACCAGGATTGGTTCTTTAATTCTTCTTGCAGCACATGTTGCTTTCTCTATTGGTTACATTATATTTTTTATCTTGTGTCCTTTGCCTTTTCTGAAACCCTCCTGTTAGGTTGGAAATTTAAAGGTTTTGTTCATTCTTCTAAAAAAAAATCAGCATAGTCTATAAAAAACAGTTTGCATTGTTTTTATATCAAATACATTTATTGTAATACTGTTATTTGGGATGATTCTAATTTCACTGAGATAAACTGGGACAATGTATGAATACTTTATGGTTTTGCTTTGCTTTGCATATAAGAGAAGTAGGATTACTCATTGATATAAATGTTTATACAAGCTAGATGTATTTTGTTTAATAAATTAATTTGATAGGTGCAAATAGGTGCCAATTGAAAAAGTAATGAAACTTAATAGATTGAAATTAATATTTAATATTTCTGATTTTGAATATTTTTAAAGTTTGCATCAATCAAACTTGGCTAATATTGCACAATCACAGAATAATTGTTTGCAGGTAAAAGGGATTTAATGTTTTCTAACCTTCCAATATTGTATATCATGGGTGTCAAACTCGCGGCCTCACATTGCCATCATGTGACATTTCATGATGTTTTTCCCATTCGCGGAGCTGGGGTGGGCGTGGCTTGCATGTGACACATCCAACCCACGGGCCACCAGTTTGACACCTCTGTGTATATTGTCTTAATTTTTTCATTATGCATATTTTACTGTTTAGAAGGTCTTTAAGAAATAAAATGTTTTGCAATGCAAATTGAAAATGTTCTTATGGGAATGTATTAATTTGGATATATTATGTGATATCAAGTTGAATACTGAACCTTAGCAACCACTTAGAAGTTTTTCCCACATTGTGTAAAGAAAAGTTATGGAAAGCTTCCACTTCAAAATTTTATCTCTGTTCTTCATTTTAATTAAAATAGTTATATTCAGACTATAGTGATTTGGTTGTTGAATGAGTATTGGATGTTTTTAAATATTGTGTTTTTAATTTTTATATCTATTTTTAATGTGATTTTATAAATTGGTGTCTTGTATTTTTTTCTGTTGTACGCCGCCCTGAGTCCTTCGGGAGTTGGGCGGCATATAAGAACACCATAATAAATAATAAATAAATAAATAAATAAATTTATATACGAGTGTTGTGGGATACTAAAAAAAAGGTATACCCACAATGTTTGTAATAAAATGCAATGTTACGAATATCAAAAGGTGTAGAAGACAGTGTAAACATAGATTTTTCTAAAATAAAAGTTTTGTAAAGAATTTTATTCTTATTTCATTCTATTTAGGTTTCACTCTTTATTTAAACATCAGTTTATTTTTGTGTCACCTTGTGTCAGTGTGCTCTACCTTACCCCACTCAGCCCAGTTCTGTTCCTCACTGTCTTGTAGTTTAGTTGTGTCTGATCACTGGTTGGATGCTGTAATCATTTTGGTAAAGGCCAGCATATTAACAATAAACCTTAAAAAGATACTCTGGATTAGTAGTTCCCCGACCTAATAATATCACAAGGGTGTGGGTGACTGTCTTCAGTGGTTTCTATTTCAGGTAAGGTCATAACTGATATACCAGCCAAAGCTGAATAAAGAACACCTAACATAGGTCTTTGCCTGCTCCTCTAACAGGAGATGTGAGTCCAGGAGGACCTTCAGATTTGAAGCCTGATGTGTCTGAGGAAACACAACCCCTATCAAGGGTCAAATATTGTGTAGACTGAGATGCTATAGTCCTGGAGTCAGTACTTCTGAATTAACAGCTACTCCATCTTACTTTGATTTCTTCCTGTTCCGATCTTGATCAGATGGAACATCTACTGCATTTTCCATAAAATGAAAGAGAACCAATTGAATAAATTTCTCTCTGAGCTTGTTTGCTTGCAGATGGTTCATTGACCAACTGTGTAATATCAGTGTGAGCAATGTTCCCTCTAAGCTGCGCGGCTGTGCGGCTGCGCACATGACAAGAAAACACCGTGCGGCAGTTTCCAACTGCCGCACAGTGATTTTTAATGTCACAGCGTTTATTTGCCTATTTGCTGTAAATGTGCTCAGGCATGAAAATGTGCCGCTCAAACACTGTACTTTTCCGCACACACTGAAAAAAAGTTAGAGGGAACATTGGGCGGGACCATCAACCAATACATCGCTGCTCTCCATAAAGCCTCCGGCCACTGCGAGTTCCGCGACCTGGATGGCATCCTGCTTGACCAGCTCATCTGTGGTGTGCAGGACATTCGCCTGCAATGCCGGCTCCTGGCTCGGCCCAACCTCACGCTGGTCGCTGCCCTGGACGAAGCCAGAGCTGCTGAGTCCTCAACCAAAGCGGCCGAATCTCTGCACCGTTTCGCCTCCTCTAAAAAGGACACTAAGACTCCTTCTGCGGTCCACAAGGGCTCTGTCGAGGAGCCTGTAAGCAGCGACGACGAGGTCTGCCGCACCGACCAGAAGCGCCCTCCTCCCCCCAAAGAATCCCTGACTGCTTGTGCCAGCTGTGGGGGCGACACCCGAGGATATAATGCAGATTTAGGCACGTTATCTGCCAACGTTGTGAAAGGAGAGGACATTTGGCGCGAGTTTGCCGCGCCATTCTGCCTCCGAAAGACACGCATGCGCAGGACATCCCTAGAGGCGAATTGTCAAATAGATTCTGGCGCAAAAACCAAAGGCCGTGCCAGAGAGCCTTCGCCGTGCAGCCAGAAACCAACCAAACACGGGTTGCCAGGGCCAGCTGCCCCTTCAAAAGGAAGATCATGGTCACCATCTCCATTGACAGAGCACCGGTCCAAATGGAGGTTGACACCAGGTCTGCAGTGTATATCGTCGCCTGGGAGACACTCAAGCTCACTCTTCTGAGTCTCCAGTCTACCCGCCTGCAGGAATCTTCAATCCGCCTCTCTGACTACCAGGGAAACCGGATCCCTGTCCTTGGAAAATTCAACAATTTCGACGGACCTCTCCAGCTCACCATAGTCAACGACAGCCTTCCGAGCCTCCTAGGACTCAATTGGTTCGAATTGCTCGGCATAGGGGTGACAGGCATCAACGCCATCGGAGCCGCAAACCTGGATGACCTTTTTGACAAGTTCCAGGACGTTTTCAGTGACGGCTTGGGCAAGTATGTGGGGACTCCTATTTCATTTAGCCTTGACCCTAATGTCGCCCCCATTCGCCTTAAGCCTCGACGGGTCCCTCTCCCACTACAGGACAAAATTGACAAAGAGCTGGACAAGCTCATCAAACAAGGCATTTTGGAGCCGGTCGACCATGCTAAATGGGAGATCCCCATAGTGACCCTTGTTAAAGGGGACGGCAGTATTAGAATTTGTGCCGACTACAAATGCACCATCAATAAGGCTTTGCAGCAGAGCGCCTATCCGGTGCCGATTGTGCATCATCTACTCCAATCCCTAGGTCCTGGACGCCTGTTTGCTAAGCTAGACCTTGCGCAGGCGTACCAGCAGCTGCCGGTAGATAGCGCTACTGCAGAAGCACAGACCATTGTAACTCACAGGGGAGCTTTTAAATGTCGCAGGCTGCAGTTTGGAGTCAGCGTAGCCCCGGGGTTGTTCCAGAGTGTAATGGAACGTCTGTTGCAGAACATCCCCGGGGTCGTACCATATTTTGATGACGTCCTAATCTCTGCCTGTGACCAGGACCAGCTCCACTGTCGAGTTAGAATGGTCCTGTCAAAAATGCGTGCTGCTGGGCTTAAAGCCAAATGCAGCAAATGCTTGTTGGGGGTGCCTGAGGTCGAATTTTTAGGGTACCAAGTCAATGGCCAAGGCATCCACCCCACAGAAAATAAGCTAAGGCCCCAACAATAAAGACTGTAATGATGAATCCGACAAAGCCAACCTCTTCAACACATTCTTCGGCTCAGTCTTTATAAACAGCAACAACTCATGTCCTATATTCCCTAGTCGAACCTCAAACAATGACAATGATCTAATACAAACCGACTTTACAGAAGACAAGGTTAGAAAGGCTCTACACAACCTAAAACCATCCCTATCCATAGGACGAGATGGACTTTGTGCTTACTTCTTAAAAAAACTTTCCACCGTCCTATCAGAACCTCTAAGCATTATTTTTGACATATCTCTCAGAACCAGCACCCTACCCAACCTATGGTCACTAGCCATGGTTATCCCTGTCTTCAAAAAGGGAGACCCCAACCTAGTTGAAAATTATAGACCAATCTCCTTATGTTGCGCCACCTGCAGAGTCATGGAATCAATCATCAACCAATCCATTATCCTCCACTTAGAGACAAACAACCTACTCTCTCACAAACAATTTGGTTTCAGAAAAATGTTATCCTGCAACCTACAACTTCTACATTGTAAAAACATATGGACTACAAAACTCGACCAGGGCAAAGCAATAGACGCAATCTACATAGACTTTTGTAAAGCCTTTGACTCCGTAGTACACGACAAACTACTCCTAAAACTAAAATCTTATGGCATCTCTGGCCCCCTACATAAATGGATAACTGCATTCCTGTCAAACAGACAAGTGGTTAAAATAGGATCATCTCTATCAAACCCTGTACCTGTTAACAGCGGTGTTCCCCAAGGAAGCTTTTTAGGACCTACTCTCTTCATTCTTTACATAAATGACATTTGTGATATTATACAAAGCAACTGTGTCCTCTTCGCAGATGACGTAAAACTATTCAACACCACAGACAATACTACAACCCTTCAAAAAGACCTTGACTATATTTCCGAATGGTCAAACAAGTGGCAACTACCAATCTCTATCAACAAATGCTCAGTTTTACACATTGGCAAAAATAATCAAAACACCAAATACAAACTTAATGATCATGACCTTGATGATGATCCTCACTCAGTAAAGGACCTCAGAGTACTCATCTCAAATGATCTAAGTGCCAGAGCTCACTGCAACTACATAGCAAAGAAGGCTTTAAGAGTGGTTAACCTAATCTTGCGCAGCTTCTTCTCTGGTAACATTGTACTCTTAACCAGAGCATACAAAACATTTGCTAGACCGATCCTTGAATACAGCTCATCAGTCTGGAACCCACACTACATATCAAACATTAACACAATTGAGAATGTCCAGCAATACTTCACAAGAAGAGTACTACATTCCTCTGTTCACAACAGAATTCCTTATGAAACCAGACTTGAAATTTTGGGACTTCAAAATTTAGAACTCCGCCGCCTTCGATCTGACCGAAGTGTAGCTCACAAAATTATCCGCCTCAATGTCCTACCCGTTAACGACTATTTCAGCTTCAACCGCAATAATACACGAGCTCATAATAGATACAAACTTAATGTTAACCGCTCCAGACTTGATTGCAAAAAATTTGACTTCAACAACAGAGTGGTCAACACCTGGAACACTTTACCTGACTCAGTAGTTTCTTCCCCAAACCCCAAAAACTTCAACCTCTTATTATCTACCATTGACCTCACCCCATTCCTAAGAGGTCAGTAAGGGGCGTGCATAAGCGCACAATCATGCCTACCGTTCCTGTCCTAATGTACCCATATATTCATACCTCTTTTACACTTATTCATGCTTGTAATATTACATATATATTCAATCATGTTTTACTGTTTGCTTATAATCATATATGCTTGACAAATAAACAAATACAAATACAAATCCATGAGGCTACTGCCCCAAAAAACCAAACAGAGCTCCAAGCCTTCCTTGGGCTCCTAAATTTTTACAGCCTTTTCCTAAAAGACAAAGCCACCATAGCCGAGCCTCTCCACAGGCTGCTGGCCAAAAACACTCCTTGGAAATGGGGGTCCAGGGAGGCGTCAGCTTTCGCAGCTGTCAAACGACTACTAACCAGTGACAGTTTCTTAATTCAATACAACAATACCTTGCCATTGGTCCTGGTGTGCGACGCTTCCCCTGTGGGAGTCGGCGCTGTGCTCAGCCACAAGCTTCCAAATGGGTCAGAGGCCCCTGTGGCCTATTAATCAAGGACTCTGTCCAGTGCAGAGTGGAACTACAGCCAGCTGGACAGGGAGGCCTTGGCTTTAGTTGCTGGTGTTAAAAAATTCCACGAATATTTATTTGGGAGGGATTTTGTTTTGGTTATGGACCACAAGCCACTTCTGGGGCTTCTTGTGGGGGACCACCCCACTCCGGCTCCCCTATTCCCCCGTTTCGGCCGATGGGCCATCTTTCTCTCGGCCTACTCCTATCGCCTGGTACATCGGCCAGGAAAAGACATGGGCAATGCGGACGCTTTGAGCAGGTGCCCATTGCCCGACCTCCTTACGGACATTGTCCCAGAAGCTCCAGTCCTTTTGATTGACTTGGCTGATTCCGGACTGGTCACTTCTGCTGAGGTGGCTAAACACACGGCCAAGGACCCCTCACTCAGAACTGTGTTGAACTGGGTGTGGAGGGGTTGGCTGAAGGACCTGGTCAAGCCTGACCTTAAACCATACAAACACAGACAGCATGAACTATCAGAACAAGGGGGTTGCCTCCTTTGGGGCGACCGAGTGGTCATACCAACCAGCCTGCGAGCTGGAATACTCAGGACTTTACATGAAGGCCATCCGGGCATTGTCCGGATGAAAGCCTTGGTTAGGGGGTACGTTTGGTGGCCAAATATGGATGCGGAAATCCAAAAGAGGGTTGGGTTATGCAAACCCTGTCAAGAGTCGCGGCCTGCTCCGCCCAAAGCACCAGTCCATGACTGGGAACAACCAAAAAGCCCATGGTCATGGCTACACGCCGATTTTGCAGGCCCCTGCCACTGCCAAATGTTTTTAATAATTGTCGATGCCTACTCAAAGTGACTCGAAATATTTCCAATGGGTTCTACCACCGCTGAGGCAGTTATTAAGGTGCTTAGACACCTTTTTGCCACACACGGCCTCCTGAACGTCCTTGTAACGGACAATGGTCCCCAATTTACGGCCACCAATTTCGAGGGGTACCTTGCTGACCTGGGAATTCGCTATGCCCTGTCCTCGCCATTCCATCCGGCAACCAATGGACTGGCTGAACGATTCGTAAGGTCAGCCAAGGAAGCATTAGGTAGACTAGGCCCAGGGGACTGGCAGGCCCGCATCGATAAATTTCTGAGTACATGTTGTGCCTTGGCCGCGTCCGGCGCCGAGTCTGGAGGATCCGGAGGACGCGGAGCCGCTCATGGTGCAGCAGTACCAGCCTATGTGCCTGGCACCAGAGACGGCTGGTGATGAGGACTCGGTGCCAGAGCAGGACGATCTCCCAGGACCTTCTGCACCTGCGCAGCAGAGTTCTTCATCAGGAGATGAAGAACTCATGCTGAATGCCAGAGCACGCAGAGCAGCCAGAAGACAGGACTGGCTGAGTAAGCGTCGGTCCAATAGGAGGAAGCAGTGAGGGCTAATTGGGCCACGCCCTTCAGTGGCTATATTAGGCCATGGTAATTAGTGCTCATTGCTGAGAACAACAATTCACTGACCGCAGCATATCCAGAGTTTCGTTTCTACGTCTGTTTGGGAATCTTATCACCAGCTTTTGCCAGCTTTATTCCGGGAAGCCAGCCAAGTTGTTCAGATAAGAATTAATGAGTCTTGCTTTGAACTTTTGTCTGTGTGCTATTTAACCCTCACGTAACCCAAAGAACCTTATTCCTGAAGACTTTCCGTTTGTGTTGTTTTGGACTTCTAAACCCTCTGAGTTTTACTAAGAAACTTTATTAGTAAAAGGAACCTTTTTGTTTGCCTCCCAACGACTGTGTGTGTGTGTTTCTGGGGGGTTGCGGTGCTGGGTCACAACAGTTTGTTCTCAGCCCAAACTGACCACACACAAGCCCAGATTGCATCATGGAGCAGCTTCAGGACGAGAATGCTCAACTTCGGCAGCAGCTGGCAATCATGAACGCTCAGTTAACAAGGCAGCAAAATCAGTTGGCAGCTGCTCCTGCGTTGGCCCCAGCCCAACGGACACGCTGCCCGATAGCCATGCCGGATAAGTTCCATGGTGACGAGGCTATGTTCCCGGCGTTCCTGGGCCAGTGCCAGTTGTTCATGTCTCTGAGGCCAGAGGATTTCCCCCACGACCGGGACAAGGTGGGGTTTGTAATTAGCCTGCTGTCTGGAAATGCAGCACGTTGGGCCACCCCTCTACTGGTCCAGAACAGTCCCCTCCTCCAGGACTTTGGGCGTTTCTGCACTCATTTGGAGGAGATGTTCGCGGATCCAATTAAGGCCCAGACAGCGTGCAGGCAATTAAGGCAGCTGAGGCAAGGCCGGAGACCACTCAGGGAATACATCAGTGAGTTCCGTCTCCTCAGCCAAGACTCGGCCTGGAATGAGGCAGCGTTGTTGGATGCCTTCCAGGAGGGCTTGGCAGACAGCATCCAGGATGAGCTGGCACGCGTGGACATTCCTGCAACCACCCAAGAACTGGTGCGGCTCTGCTTGAAAATTGATGCCCGGTTGCAAGCGAGGAACGCACGCCGTGCTGCTCCGGCGCCTCTCGCGCCACCTGACGTCCCCGCTGTTCTGGCTCCACGTCGCGCTGCTCAGGCACCTCCTGTTCCCCGTGGACTTCCGTCGGCCCCGGCTCCCCGTGACGAGCCTATGGACCTTGGCGCTGTTCGGCCCCGCTTGACCGGCGCGGAAAAGGACAGACGCAGGGCAGGGGGGTTGTGTTTGTATTGCGGCGACCCGGGCCATTTCGCTCGCTCGTGCCCTAGGAAGGGTCGGGGGCCCACCGCTTCTGGTCCTGCTCCACCGTCCCAGCCATCGCCGTCGGGAAACGGCCAGCGCCCGGCCTAGCGGAGACGCTGGGTCGGGCATGCACACCGAAGGACTCCGGCTCAGCTGACGTGGATCCCGGTCCTCCGCGGCATCTGCTCTTGGACACCAAGGTCTTTATTGACCACCGGGACCGCGGCGTCTCCGCACACGCTTTGGTGGACTCCGGGGCAACCACCAATTTCATTGACGAGGCGTTCGCCCAGCATCTTGCCGTTCCCCTGTGCCCCGTGGACCCGCCGATGAGGGTGGAAACAATCGATGGCCGGGTGTTGCTGTCCGGTCCGATTAAGGCCATCACGCAGCCGGTGCGCCTTTGCATTGGACGGCACGAGGAGGCCATCCAGTTTTACGTGACGTCGGGACTCCATTTCCCTTTGGTTCTCGGACTGGCGTGGCTGCGCACCCACGACCCTCAGGTTGTATGGTCCCAGAACTTCATTGCCTTCCCGAGTCTCCAGTGTGTGGACCATACGCGCCAGGTTTGTGCGGGCGCGGTACCTGACCCTCCGGACATTTCACTCCCAGCTGAGTTTGCAGACTTCGCTGATGTGTTTAGCGAAAAGGAGGCGGACCAGTTGCCCCCGCACCGGCCCTACGATTGCCCTGTGGATCTGATTCCCAACGCTCCGCTCCCTGTGGGCCGCCTCTATTCCATGTCAGAACCCGAACTGGCCGCACTGCGGGACTTTATCGATAAAAACCTGGCCAGGGGTTTCATCCGACCCTCCTCATCGCCCTTGTCTGCCCCCGTCCTCTTCGTCAAGAAGAAAACCGGGGACTTGCGCCTGTGCTGCGATTATCGCAAGTTGAATGCCATCACAGTGCGTAACCGGTACCCGTTGCCCCTCATCCCGGAGTTGATGGAACGCCTCCGCTCGGCGACCATCTTCACCAAATTGGACTTACGTGGCGCTTACAATTTGGTGCGTGTTCGTGAGGGGGACGAGTGGAAGACGGCGTTCGGAACCCGCTACGGTCATTTTGAGTATACGGTCATGCCGTTCGGCTTGACCAACGCTCCGGCTGTGTTCCAGCATTTCATGAACGACATCTTTAGAGATTTGCTGGACCAGTTCGTTGTCGTGTACCTGGACGATATTATGATTTATTCTACGTCCCGGAGCAGCCACATCCAACATATCCGTCAAGTCCTGCAGCGGTTGAGAGACCACCAGCTATACGCGAAATTAGAGAAATGCCAGTTTTTTCAGACGACTGTGGATTTCCTGGGCCATCGGATTTCGCCAGAAGGCATCGCCATGGACCGGGGCAAGGTCGAGGCCCTGAAAACCTGGCAACCCCCGCGCCGGGTGAAGGACGTTCAGCGACTCCTGGGGTTCGCAAATTATTATAGGACCTTCATCCCGGGGTTCGCCACTCTGACCGCGCCTCTCACTCGACTCCTGCAGAAACAAGTCCCTTTCCGGTGGGGCGATTCCGAACAGGAGGCGTTCAAGATCCTCACGGATGCCTTCATGCAGGAGCCGATCCTCAAGCACCCAGACCCTCACCGCCCTTTTGTTGTGGAGGCGGACGCGTCCGACATTGCCGTGGGCGCCGTCTTGCTCCAGACCCGGGAAGATGGCAGCCATCTCTTCCCTTGCGCTTATTATTCCCGGAAATTAACCTCGTCGGAGCGCAATTATACGATCTGGGAGAAGGAGTTGCTGGCCATCAAGGCGGCTTTCGAGACCTGGCGGCACCACCTCGAGGGGGCTCGTCATCAAGTGGAGGTGCGCACAGACCATAAGAACCTGGAGTTCTTGCAGACGGCCAGGAAGCTCAACCAGCGCCAGATACGCTGGTCGTTCTTTTTCTCCCGCTTCAATTTTCGCATTACGTACATCCCGAGTGGCCGGAATCAGCAGGCGGACGCGCTGTCCCGCAAGCCGGAATACGCCCAAGCCCAGGAACCGCTGCCACCCCGGACGGTCCTGCCCGTCGAGTCCTTTGCAGCTACCCAGGATCCCGTGGACCTCCGAGGACAGATCCGGGAGGCGCAGCGACACGACGCCTACGCGGCACAACGGAGGCAGGAGATAGGGCCTGAGTCCCCTTGGACGTTTTCGGACGACCTCCTCCGTTTCCGGGACCTGCTCTACGTTCCTGCCGGTCCGCTCCGTGGCCTGATCCTGCAGCAGTGCCACGACAGCCCTGCGGCTGGCCACTTCGGCCTTTTCAAGACTCTGAACCTGGTGGCTCGGACTTTTTGGTGGCCCCGACTCCGTGATGACGTCCAGGCCTATGTGACGTCTTGTGTTCGCTGTCGCCAGGCCAAGTACGCCCCTGGAGCGCCGCCGGGCCTGCTGCAGCCCTTGCCGACGCCTGAGAGACCCTGGGGGGCCGTCTCTATGGACTTCCTCACGGACTTGCCCCCGTCCGCCGGCTTCACGACCGTGTTCGTAGTGGTCGATATGCTGACCAAAATGGCACATTTCATCCCCTGTCGCGGGTTGCCGACAGCTCGTGCCACGGCCCGCATGTTTATCCAGCATGTTTTCCGCCTGCATGGTCTGCCGGATCGGGTCGTGTCGGATCGGGGAGCCCAGTTCACGGCCCAGTTCTGGAAGGGTCTGATGGCGGCCCTGGAGGTCCAAGTCTGCCTCTCGTCAGCGCATCATCCGGAGACTGACGGGGGCACTGAAAAAGTCATCGGCATCCTTGAACAGTACCTGCGCTGTTTTGTCAACCAGCAGCAGGACAACTGGGCGGAATACCTTGCCGTGGCCGAGTTTGCTTTTAACAACTCTCAGCACACCTCCACGCACGCCTCTCCGTTCCTCGCCAACTTTGGTTACCACCCCCGTTTCTTCCCGCTCACGCTCCTAGACTCTCCTGTTCCTGTGGCAGAGGAATTCCTGTCCGAGCTCCAGGCCGTTCACCAACTGGTCAAACGCTCGTTGAATAAAGCCAAGGAAGATTACAAGAGGGTCGCGGACCGCTCCCGGCGAGCAACTCCACCTCTGGCGGTCGGGGATCGTGTCTGGCTGTCCACGAAGCATCTCCCCTCCGACCGACCGGCTCGCAAGCTTGACCACCGCTTCTTGGGTCCGTTCCCGGTGGAAGCGGTCATTAACCCCGTGGCCTACCGGTTGACGTTGCCCCGCTCTCTCAGGATCCACCCCGTCTTCCATCGGTCCCTCCTTGTTCCCGAACGTCCTGCCTGTCCGCTCCGCCCTCCCGCTCCGCCTCAGCCTGTGATCCGCACTCCCGCTGACCCACCCGAATACGAAGTTGCCAGTATTCGGGATTCCCGCTGGATGAAGGGCCGGTTCCAGTACCTCATTGAGTGGAAGGGGTACGGCCCTGAAGACTTCACATGGGAGGATGCGACCACCGTGCATGCTCCGGATCTGGTCCGGGCCTTCCACGCTCAATTCCCGTCCCGGCCGCATCCGGACCGACAGACCCGGGGGAAGGGCCCTGCGGTGAGGGATAGTGTTGTGCCTTGGCCGCGTCCGGCGCCGAGTCTGGAGGATCCGGAGGACGCGGAGCCGCTCATGGTGCAGCAGTACCAGCCTATGTGCCTGGCACCAGAGACGGCTGGTGATGAGGACTCGGTGCCAGAGCAGGACGATCTCCCAGGACCTTCTGCACCTGCGCAGCAGAGTTCTTCATCAGGAGATGAAGAACTCATGCTGAATGCCAGAGCACGCAGAGCAGCCAGAAGACAGGACTGGCTGAGTAAGCGTCGGTCCAATAGGAGGAAGCAGTGAGGGCTAATTGGGCCACGCCCTTCAGTGGCTATATTAGGCCATGGTAATTAGTGCTCATTGCTGAGAACAACAATTCACTGACCGCAGCATATCCAGAGTTTCGTTTCTACGTCTGTTTGGGAATCTTATCACCAGCTTCTGCCAGCTTTATTCCGGGAAGCCAGCCAAGTTGTTCAGATAAGAATTAATGAGTCTTGCTTTGAACTTTTGTCTGTGTGCTATTTAACCCTCACGTAACCCAAAGAACCTTATTCCTGAAGACTTTCCGTTTGTGTTGTTTTGGACTTCTAAACCCTCTGAGTTTTACTAAGAAACTTTATTAGTAAAAGGAACCTTTTTGTTTGCCTCCCAACGACTGTGTGTGTGTGTTTCTGGGGGGTTGCGGTGCTGGGTCACAACAGTACACAACACATAACCCCAAGTGCTACCACTGGCCGCAGCCCGGCTGAGCTCCTTATGGGTCGCAGGCTTAGATCCGTCCTGGACCGTTTACACCCAAACTACACCACTAAGGCAAAACCAGAGGTCACACAAAAAACCAGGGCCTTCTCCCTGGAAGATTCGGTATTTGCCCGAAATTATGCCGAGGGCCCCCTGTGGCTACCTGGAGTCATAGAAACAATCTTGGGTCCACTAACAGACGGACGCCTCTGGAAGAGGCACATAGATCAGCTACGCAACCGAGTAAAAGGGAAATCTAACGAACCACAAAAGGTAACACCCTGTGTTCTTCCCCTAGCTACCTGAAGCCCGAGTGTCTCGGAAGGCCTACCTGAGGAAATTGAAGTCCAGCGGCGTCCTCAATTAGAACCGGTTCCACCAGTCGCAGAGGCCACGCCCGATACATTCCAGGAGCATCCATGCTCCAACCCAAGAGCAACAGCAGACCTGTCCGAACAGGCTGCTGCCTCACCTGAGACTGAGATGCACAGGACAGGGAGAGTTCCCAAACGCCCCACCTACCTGCACGACTATGTCTGTCAGACTGTTCCATCTAGAAGGGGAGGGGTGTTGTGTTCTGACTGACCTCTAACTGAACTCTAAACTTGTTGTGACTAGACGACCTCTGACTGAACTGTAAGTTGTTATGTTTTTAGTTGAACTCTACCTGAACTGTTGTTGCCACCCAGGTCATGTGTTTGAATGCTCATACGCTATTGGTTGTTGTGTCTGACAGTCCTCTATAAAAGAGCTAGCTGTCAGACCATGTTTTCCTGGTTACTTGAGTGAGCTGAGTAAAAGAACTGTTATGAAGTCTGTCTCCTGTGATCCTTGCCCACAATCTAACATAAGCAATGCTTGAGCAGGGTCCGCAGTATTGTCTGGGATGCTACACATCCTCTTCATGACCTGTTACCTTCTGGGAGGGGGCTTCGTGGTACCCGAAGCAGAACATCTAGATTCAGTCAGTTTTCTTCCATATAGCATCAACCTTGTGAACTCTCAAGTTTCCTCTTTCCGCTATGTATTCAAAATGGACAGTGATTACAGGTAGATAGTCCTCAACGTACGACCACAACTGAGCCCCAAATTTATGCTGTTAACTAAGAAATTCGTTAAGTGAGTTTGCTCCATTCTACGACTTTTTCTCCCCACATTTGTTAAGTGAATCACTGCCGTTCTTCCATTAGTAACACGGTTGTTAAGTTAATCTGGTTTCCTCATGTTACTTTGCTTGTCAGAATGTCACAAAAGGGGGTCACACGACTCTGGGACATTGCAACTGTCATAAATAAGAGTCAGCTGTCAAACATGACCATGGGGATGCTGCAACTGTCGTAAGTGCGAAAAATGGTCATAAGTCACTTTTCTTAGTGCCGTTGTAACTTTGAACAGTCACTAAATGAACTGTTGTAAGTTGAGGACTACCTGTAATATCTATCTATCTATCTATCTATCTATCTATCTATCTATCTATCTATCTATCTATCTATCTATCTATCTATCTATCTATCTATCTATCTATCTATCTATCTCCGTCCGTCCATCCATCCATCCATCCATCTATGGTGCAGGTGTTGTGCCTTGGCCGCGTCCGGCGCCGAGTCTGGAGGATCCGGAGGACGTGGAGCCGCTCATGGTGCAGCAGTACCAGCCCATGTGCCTGGCACCAGAGACGGCTGGTGATGAGGACTCGGTGCCAGAGCAGGACGAGCTCCCAGGACCTTCTGCACCTGAGCAGCAGAGTTCTTCATCAGGAGAGGAAGAACCCATGCTGGATGCCAGAGCTCGCAGAGCAGCCAGAAGACAGGATTGGCTGAGTAAGCGTCGGTCCAATCGGAGGAAGCAGTGAGGGCTAATTGGGCCACGCCCTTCAGTGCCTATATTAGGCCGGGGAAATTAGTGCTCACTGCTGAGAACAACGAATCAATGACCACGGCATATCCAGAGTTTCATTTCTGCGTTTGTTTGGGAATCTTATCGAAGACACCAGCTTCTGCCAGCTTTATTCCGGGAAGCCAGCCAAGTTGTTCAGATAAGAGAAGAATTAATGAGTCTTGCTTTGAACTTTTGTCTGTGTGCTATTTAACCCTCACGTAACCCAAAGAACCTTATTCCTTGAGACTTTCCGTTTGTGTTGTTTTGGACTTCTAAAACCTCTGAGTTTTACTAAGAAACTTTATTAGTAAAAGGAACCTTTTTGTTTGCCTCCCAACGAGTGTGTGTGTGTGTTTCTGGGGGGTTGCGGTGCTGGGTCACAACAGCAGGTATATATTTAACAGTATGATATTAACAGATTAACAGAGTTGGAAGGGACCTTGTAGGTCATCTAGTACAACCCCCCGCCCAAGCAGACCGTACACCATTTTTGACGGATGGCAGTCCAGTCTCTTCTTGAAAGCTTCCAGTGATGAAGCTCCCACAACCTCCGAAGGCAACTTCTGTTCCATTGATTGATTGTTCTCACTGTCAGAAAATTTCTCCTTATTTCTAGGTTGAATCTCTCCTTGATCAGTTTCCATCCATTATTCCTTGTCTGGCCTTCAGGTGCTTTGGAAAATAGCTTGACCCCTTCCTCTCTGTGAAAGCCCCTCAAATACTGGAACACTGCTATCATGTGTCCCCAGGTCCTTCTCTTCACTAGACTAGCCATGCCCAGTTCCTGCAACCGTTCATCGTATGTTTTAGCCTCCAGTCCCCTAATCCTCTTGGTTGCTCTTCTCTGCACTCTTTCTAGAGTCTCAACATCTTTTTATTTATTTATTTATTTATCTATCTATCTATTTATTTATTTTATTTGGAAGTTCTTCTATGCCGCCCTACTCCCTAAGGACTCAGGGCGGCGTACAGCATTTTAAGGAACACCAAACAAATCATTAAAAACAATTTAAAAACAATTAAAAGAAACATATAACACCATACATACATGGGGGAGACATCAGATGTAAGGTTGTCTCAAAATCACCCCGCCTGCAGGAAGAGCCATTTCTTAATGGCTTTTCGGAAGGCCAGCAAGGTGGGGATAATTCGGATCTCTGGGGGAAGTTGGTTCCAGAGAACAGGGGCCCCTACAGAGAAGGCCCTCCCCCTAGGCCCCGCCAGTCCGCATTGTTTGGCTGACGGGACCCGGAGGAGACCCACTCTGTGGGACCTAACCGGTCGAAGGGAAGTATGAGGTAGGATGCGGTCCCGGAGGTAGCCTGGTCCTAAGCCATGTAGGGCTTTAAAGATGATGATCAACACCTTGAATTGCACCCGGAGACAAATGGGCAACCAATGCAGCTGGCGGAGTATAGGTGTTACGTGGGTGTATCTTGAGACACCCACCACAGCACGTGCAGCCGCATTTTGCACCAGTTGAAGTCTCCGGATACTCTTCAAGGGTAGCCCCATGTAGAGCGCATTACAGTAGTCCAGTCTAGAGGTGACAAGGGCATGAGTGACCGTGAGTAGAGCCTCCTTCTCTAAGTATGGTCGCAATTGGTGCACCAGGCGAACCTGTGCAAAGGCTCCCCTAGCCACAGCTGTAAGGTGTTGATCTAATTTTAGCTGTGGATCTAGGAGAACTCCCAAATTACGGACCCGTTCTGAGCAGGTTAGTTTTTCTCCCCCAAGAACCAAAGAGGGACAGTCGGAAAAGTCCTTAGGGGGCAATATCCAGAGCCACTCAGTCTTGTCGGGGTTAAGCCTGAGCCTGTTCCTCCCCATCCAAATCCTGACATCGTCCAGGCATCGGCACATTACATCCACTGCCTCCCTGAATTGAAACGGGGTGGAAATGTACAGCTGGGTGTTGTCAGCGTACTGTTGAAAACTCACCCCGTGTCGACGGATGATCTCCCCCAGCGGTTTCATGTAAATGTTAAACAGGATGGGCGATAGGACCGAACCCTGTGGCACCCCACAAGTCAGGGGCCTAGGAGACGACCTCTGCCCTCCTGTTAACACCGACTGCATCCTATCAGCGAGGTAAGAGGAGAACCACCGCAAAACGGTGCCTCCCACTCCCAACTCGCCGAGACGATGCAGAAGGATACCATGGTCGATGGTATCGAAAGCCGCCGAGAGGTCAAGTAGCACCAGGATGGAAGAATAACCCCCATCCCGGGCTCGCCAGAGATCATCCATCAGGGCGACCAAGGCAGTTTCTGTACTGTAGCCGCGCCTGTAACCCGATTGAGAGGAATCTAGATAATCGGTTTCCTCCAATAACCAAAGAAGCTGAATAGCTACCACCTTCTCAACAACTTTCCCTATGAAATCAATTCAAATCCTCCGGGTCCAGGGAAGGCTTCTTAAGGAGGGGTCTCACCACCGCAACCTTTAATGGCTGCGGTACGGATCCCTCCCTAAAAGAAGCGTTGATCACCACCTGGATCCAGCCGCGTGCCACCTCCCGAAACCAACCAGGAGGGGCACGGGTCCAATAAACAGGTGGAAGAGCTCATCGCCCCCACGGCCTTGTCCACGTCATCAGGAGTGACTGGCTCAAACTCTTCCCACAACGATGGACTAAGACTTGCCCCTGTCAACTCACTTGGCTCTGTCCAGCCGGAGTCCAGGTTCGCCCGAATCTGAGCGACTTTATCCGTCAGAAACTGCACGAATTCTTCAGCTCTACCTTGCAAGAGTTCCTCGCTCCCCCCTTTAGCAAGGAGGGAGCGAGTCACCCTAAACAAGGCGTCTGGGCGAGAATCTGCAGATGCAATGAGAGCGGAAAAATGGACACGTTTTGCCGCCCTTATCGCCACTAAATAAGACTTAATAAAAGTTCTTAGAAGTGTTTTTAATAGTGTGGTGACCAAAACTGGATGCAGTACTCTAGGTGTGGTCTTACTAAGGCTTTATAGAGTGGTATTAGTACCTCCCTTGATCTTGATTGTATCCCTCTGTTAATGCAACTTAGGATTGCATTGACTTTTTTGGCTGCCGCCGCACACTGCTGGCTCATATTTAGCTGGTTGTCCACTAAGACTCCAAGATCCCTCTCCCAGTTGCTGCTATGAAGCCTGCTTTCACCCAGTCTGTATGTGGGTTTTTCTTGCCTAAGTGTAATTTATGTATGTTATATTTATATTTATGTATGTATATAGCTATATTGATGTATGTATGTAGCATGTGTATATATGAGTTATGAGAGCAAGGCAACAGAATTTGATTTTTAATGTGGGCCGGTGAGCGAGCAGTAAAAAAAATGACAATACAGTTATCTTTTTTTCCTGACAAATGAAATAGAGGTTTTCTATAACTTGAAGTGAGTTTGTGGCGAAAGGCTTCTGATGCTTCTTCATTGCAAGGATGACTTTTAACATTGCCTCAAGACCCAAAAGCGATCACCGTGGTGACACAAACAGCAATTTTCCATACCTAGTACCCACATAAAAGCAACCCAACATCAGGGCTCGGAGCAGACAGAAGATATGAAACTGCTAACTTTGGTTTCGGTCTTTAGAATTAAGTTTTCTTCTGACCTCAGAAGGAAATTCTCTCTTTTTTAAAAAAAAAGTTTTTGCACCATACAGACATTTCACATATTTATCATCTCATTTCTCATTTCATTATTTTACAAAATCTTTACACGTATATTCTATATTTATCTTATTGCTTTATTAGTTCAAGGTTGCTTTTTTACCATCCTCCCTTCCTAGCTCATATAGCCCTTCAACATAGAAAATACCTAGAACATGAGAGACTTGGAAAATTATATACATCATTAGCAGATCAATCCAAAAGAGGAGTGGTTTTATATATTAAACAAGAAATACAATCAGAAATAATATATGAAGACTTATATTAGAAGGAAGAATATTAATGGCTGAAATAATAATGAACTTTAAGAAAGTGCTGATAGTAGCAATCTATACTCCAAATGATCATCAAGAAGAATTTTATAGAAAATTACATAGAAAAATAATCGAAGATGAAGATGAAGATATATGTATAGTAGAAGATTTTAATGCAATTGTAGATAAAGAACTGGATTATAGCTCAACCAAAGTAAATAAGAAACAGAGAAAGACTCTTCCAAAAACATTTTTTACGATGATGGACAAATTAACACTACAAGACGCATGGAGACAGGAATATGAAAGAAAGACAATACATGTTCTACTCGAATAGACATTTGTCGTGGTCAAGAATAGATATGATGTGGATGTCATTAGAATTATTGACTAAAATAGAAATGATTGAAATTGAACCAAATATATGGGCAGACCAGAAGGAAATTCTCAAAGCACCTGGCTTGTGTTGGATGTTTGGGAAACTCAAAATGGCACTTTTGAAGTCGGGAGGTCCAAATACTTTGCACATCCCTGTTTCAGGTTTCACACAGAATCAGGTGTAAATATCAGCTGTCCAGTCATTTAACTGTCCAGTCATTTAACATTCAACCAATGGAACAGCTTTTACCTTCAGATGTTGTGGGAGCTTCATCACTGGAAGCCTTTAATTCCTTTCAAATCACTGGAAGCATCTACAGAGGAATTATTGAGTCTGTCATCTGCACCTCTATAACTGTCTGGTTTGGCTCTGCAACCAAACAAGACAGACACAGACTTCAACGGATAATTAGAACTGCAGAAAAAAACAATTGCTACCAACCTGCCTTCCATTGAGGATCTGTATACTGCGGCGAGTCAAGAAGAGGGCTGTGAAAATATCTACAGACCCCACACATCCTGGACATAAATTGTTTCAACTTCTACCCTCAAAATGACGTTATAGAGCAGTGATGGCGAACCTATGGCACGGGTGCCACAGGTGGCACGCGGAGCCATATCTGCCGGCACGCGAGTCATTGCCCTAACTCAGCTCCAGCGCGCATGTGCGTGCACGCCAGCTGATTTTTGGCTCACGCGGAGGCTCTGGGAGGACGATTTTGGCCTCCAGCGGTCCTCTGGGGTGGCGGGGGGAGCGTTTTCACCGTCCCCAAGTTCCAAGAAAGCCTCTGGAGCCTGGGGAGGGCAAAAAACGGGCCCACTGGAAGTCGGGAAATGGGGGAGTGGGGGGATCACGCACGCATGCACAGGGGGGTGGGGCAAGTGGGGGGCTTTGAATTATGGGTGTGGGCACGCATGAGCGTGTGATAGCGCGTGTGCGCACTATTTTGGCACCCGAGGGAAAAAAGGTTCGCCATCACTGTTATAGAGCATTGCACACCAGAACAACTAGACCAGTGATGGCGAACCTTTTTTTCTTCAGGTGCCAAAAGCGCGTGCGCGCCTGCTATCGTACACGCGCGAGTGCCCACACCCATAATTCAATGTCTGGGGAGGGCGAAAACAGCTTCCCCCGCCCCCCCCCCGGAGGCCCTCTGGAGGCTGGAAATGGGCCATTTCCTGACTTCCGGTGGGCCCAGTAGGCCCGTTTTTCGCCCTCCCCAGGCTTCCCTAGAGCCTGGGGAGAGCAAAAATGCCCGCCCCCGCCCCCTGGAGGCCCTCCAGAAGCCAAAAACACCCTCCCAGAGCCTCCCCGTGAGCCGAAAATCAGCTGGCCGGTGCACACATGCGCCTTGGAACTAAGCTAGGGCAACAGCTCGAGTGCCGGCAGATATGGCTCCTCGTGCCACCTGTGGCATGCGTGCCATAGGTTCGCCATCACTGAACTAGACACAAGGACAGTTTTTCTCCACATGCCATCACTCTGCTAAACAACTAATTCCCACAACACTGTCAAACTATCTAGAAAGGTAATATTACCATCATTGTTCTCATCTTCACTATTCCCTATCTCCTTCTACTTATGACTATAACCTTGTTGCTTGTATCTTTACAATTTATATTGTTTTATTTAGTTTCCTAGTATGATTTTGATTGCTTATTTAGTATCCTATGACTATCATTAAGTGTTGTATCTTATGATTCTTGATGAATGTATTTTTTTTATTCAAAAAGTTTTATTAGTACAAAGTACAAACATTTTTCTCCCCCCTTCCCCCCAACCCCCTCCCCTTCCCCCCTCCTCCCCCCTCCCCCCCTCTCACCCCCCCGGACTTCCCAGAAAAAGCACAGGGTATAATATTCAATAAAAGTAAAATTAAAATATACTAACAAATTATTAATTTCAAAATTTCTCTAGATCTTTAACTCCTTGTTACTCAAAACCTTTTAAGCATAGTCTAAAAATCAACCATATTATTAATAAACTAACATTCCAATATATCAAATTATTAATTTCACAATTATTCTAAATCTTTAGTTCCATATAATTCAAAACCTTTTAAAAATAGAAAAAAAAATTCTTTTTTTTCCCCTTCCTTAATCCATTCCACTACCGTATTTTTTGGAGTATAAGATGCACCTTTTTCCTCCCTAAAGGTGGCTGAAAATTTGGGTGCGTCTTATACTTCGAACGTAGCTTTTTTTTCCAGCCCTAACTAGGTGCTAACAGATCTTCCCAGCTCTTACCTTGCAGGCTTTTTCATTGTTACTCTCTCCAAAGAAGGTTTTTCCAGCCCTAAGTCTTTGCAGAATTTTTTTTCATTGCTCTACTTGCTCCGAATAAGTTTTTTTCTAGCCCTAACCAGGTGCTAACTATCTTCCCAGCTTTTACTGGCTTGCAGGTTCTTTCATTGTTATTCTCTCAGAAGAAGGTTTTTTTAAGTCCTAACCAGGAGATAAAATAATGTGCTGAAGCTGACCAGACTAAGGATGCTAGCCAGATGAATACCTGGTAGGCAGATTGTTTTCCCCTATTTTCCTCCCCAAAAACTAAGGTGCGTCTTATACTCCGGTGCGTCTTATACTCCGAAAAATATGGTATGTATCTTTCATTTATATAGTCTTTAAAATATAATAAGAAGAAGAAGAAAAAGAAGAAATCTTTCTTTCGCCATTTCAACCAGATACACAACCATCAGCGTCATTTCCTCGATGATAAATCGATCTTCCTTCTTCCGACGCTATACCTCCTCAATAAACATAAAATTAAAATATACTAACAAATTATTAATTTCAAAATTTCTCTAATTCTTTAACCCCTTATTACTCAAAACCTTTTAAGCATAATCTAAAAATCAGGCATATTATTAATAAACTAACATTCCAATATGTCAAATTATTAATTTCACAATTATTCTAAATCTTTAATTCCATATAACTCAGAACCTTTTAAAAGTAGTCAGAAAGAAAATTTTTTAGTCCATTCCTCTATGTGTCTTTCATTTATATAATCTTTAAAATATAATAATAAAAAAAAGAAAAGAAAAAAATCTTTCTTTCGCCATCTCGGCCAGATGCACAACCATCAGCATCATTTCCTCAGTAATAAATGAATCTTCCTTTTATTTGTATTGTCAAATTAACATCTTACTGCAAAATACCAATTTTTAATCTTCTCTCCATCTGGCCTATGACTACCCATACTGAAACCAAGTTCTAATCATTCCTTCTTCTCATTCAAGCTTTAGATCTAACTCTTGCACACACTTGTGGTTTGGTAATTTCTTGAGTTGTCAGCTTAGGTTGTTGTTGTCTTGATACTTCCTTAGATATAACCGCTGCTCTGGTCTGACTCTGATCCTTTGTCTCTTCTTCCACATTATAAACATCACTCTGGTTCTGTAAATCACCTTGACTCATCAAAACTCCTCCCGTTTGGACAACTGTCGACGACTCTCCTCTCTCATCCTCCATTACTTCCTTCATTCTTCTTCCTTCTGGTATTTTGGATATGTCGGCCTTTAACACTTTTACATAAAAATCACTTGCTTTCAATATCGTATTAAGCCGATATCTCTTTCCCAGATGTTTCACCGCTATCCCAGTTGGAGCCTCCCATCTATACTGTATTTGCTGTTTTTTCAATTCATCCACCAGAAGGGCATAATCCTTTCTGGCTCTCAACATTTTAGGAGGAATTTCTTTCAATGTCATTACCTCCTGTCCATCCACCTGGAGCTTGTTCTTGAAAGTCGCCTGTAGGATTTCATTACATAATGTCCTTGTGGTAAAATATATTACAATATCTCTTGGCAGATGTTTCTGTTTAGCCACCCAAGAATTAACATGATATATCTTATCAATTTGCATACCCAATTCCTCTTTTGTCACTCCTAACATGTGCACAAATGCCTCCAACATCCTTTCTTTTAGATCTTCTTGTTTTTTCTCTTTTACCCCTCTTACTCTTAAAGCAAACTCCATATTTCTATATTGGATCATTAACACCTCAACTTCATAATTTTCCATTTTATTTTGAGTCTTTCCTATATCTTCACCCAGAGTTATCACAGACTGTTTAATTTCTTCCATCTCCTCTTCCAAAATTTCCATATTTCCTACCAGTCCTTTAAATGCAAATAACATATCTTCCCTTAATTGCTGGTGTCGAGTAGCAATCTCCTCTGAAACAGCCTGTATTTTTTCATTAATTTCATTAATTTTTAGATTAAATTCCGTAACAAGTTCATTCTTCATCACTTTTAAAGCTTCAAATAACTTTTCAGGCGTTAAAGTCTGTGGGGGTGTTGAATAGACAGTAGGTTGCATTCTTGAAATGTAAGCAGGAGGGTACTCAAATCCTTTGTTAAAAACAGTCTTTCCAGATTTTAAAGCCATTTAAAATTTAAAATTAGACTTTTTATTTTAGTCCAAAATCAGAACGAGAAGAGAAAGTTCATCAAAGTCAGGCATTTTCAAACAGACGGCTGCTAGCGAAACGAAACTTTCATTTTAGCTTTCACTTTCACGCCCTTTGAAGCTTCAATCGCCGTTTTGTTACTCATTAACTCAATTAGTCATTTCCGAAATAAAGAATCAACATTGGAGTTAGGTTAAGGTACTTGCCATCCAAGTCTCCTGGCTTTTTCTGTCTGCTGTAGTCAAATTGTTAAAAATCCCATATTGAAGGCAGAATTGGTCACTGCATCTTGCTCCGCAAAAGCGGAGGCGTCCCAGGTCCCGGAGCAGATGACAGGCTACCTGGGGAGCCCTCACCCTTCGCGCCCCAGATTTTCTCCTGGGGCACTAGGGGGGCTCTACCCTCACCTGTCGGCTCTCATCTCTCCCCTGCGCCTGGGGAGAAGATTTTCAAGCCGCCAGACAGCTGTTCTGGCGGCTTTACGGAGCCCGGGATTAGGCGCTCAACGAGGAGCGTCCTTGATGCAGTGGAGCCAACCGGAAGTCTGATGAATGTATTTTTTTTATGTACACTGAGAGCTTATGCACCGAAGACAAATTCCTTGTGTGTCCAATCACACTTGGCCAATAAAGAAGTCTGTCCTATTCTATTGTAACTGTCCAGTCATTTAACATTCAACCCATGGAACAGAAGTTGCCTTCAGAAGTTGTGGGAGCTTCATCACTGGAAGCTTTCAAGAAGATATTGGACTGCCACCTGTCAGAAATGGTGTAGGGCAGTGATGGCAAACCTTTTTTCCCTCGGGTGCCAAAATAGTGTGCACACGCGCTATCACACGCTCGTGCGTGCCCACACCCATAATTCAAAGCCCCCCACTTGCCCCACCCCCCTGTGCATGCGTGCTTGACCCCGCCACTCCCCCATTTCCCAACTTCCAGTGGGCCCGTTTTTTGCCCTCCCCAGGCTCCAGAGGCTTTCTTGGAACTTGGGGAGGGTGAAAACGCTCCCCCTGCCACCCCAGAGGACCGCTGGAGGCCAAAATCGTCCTCCCAGAGCCTCCGCGTGAGCCAAAAATCAGCTGGCGTGCACGCACATGCGCGCTGGAGCTGAGTTAGGGCAATGGCTCGCGTGCCGGCAGATATGGCTCCGCGTGCCACCTGTGGCACCCGTGCCATAGGTTCGCCATCACTGGTGTAGGGTCTCCTGCTTGGGTGGGTGGGGGGGTTGCACTAGATGACCTACAAGGTCCCTTCCAACTCTGTTAATCTGTTAGTCCAGGAATTGTCTTTGAATTGTCCCAGATATGATCTGGCAAGACAGAAATAAATTCATGTACACATACAAAATTACTCCAGCACAGTGTTTCTCATTCCTGATTACTTGAAGATGAGTGGACTTCGACTCCCAGAATTCCCCAGCCAGCACAGCTGAGGCTGGGGAATTCTGGGAGATGAAGTCCACCCATCTTCAGGTTGCCAAGATTGAGAAACGCTTCTGTAACACAAAGGAATCAAGCAGAGATAGTCCTCAATTGACGAACACAATTGAGCAAAAAATTTCTGTTGGTGAAGTAAGACGTTAAGTGAGCTTTGCCCCATTTTACAACCTTTCTTGCCACAGTTGCTAAGTGAATCACTGCAGTTGTTATGTGAGTAGCAAGGTTGTTAAGTGACTCTGGGCTTCCCCATTGAATTTGCTTTTCAGGTTGCATTTGCACAAAAATGGAAAACAGCCAAAATTCCATCTGAAGAAGTACTTAGGAAAATTATGGACTGTGCAGAGATGAATAGATTGACAATGAAACTTAAAGACAAGGAAGATTCAGAGTATTATAAAGTATGGGTGAAATTTTATGACTGGATAGAAAATGAATATATATAGAAATTAAGTTATATTGATTAAAAGAAAAGAAAATGGAGAATAAATGGGGGTAACCCAGATGACAAAACTAGATTTGGAGGAGGCAGCATTAGATTAATAGTATATACCTAGAATAAAGAGTTATAAGTATAGATATGATATGAAAAATAATCAGTTTAAAAGTGACACCGACAATCTAAAGATGTATGTGAATATGTTATCGGTCTGTTAAATATAACTTGTATTAGAATTAGAATCACTCAGGGAAAGGTTCAGAAGGAGAAAGAGAAAGTACAAAGGGAGGGGAGAAGAGAGGGAGTGGAGGGAAGTAGGAAGAAGGAGAGAAGGTGTAAGAAGGTAGACAGAGGAGGCGAAGATGGAGGGGAGTGTAAAGAAAGGGGAAAAAACAGACTGATAAATAACAGCAAAGAATAGGTGCAAAAATAGAATATTGAATTTTGATTGATTGGATAAAAATGTATAACGTATTTTTCGGAGTATAAGACGCACCTTTTTACCGCCCAAAAGAGGGTGAAAACTTGGGTGCGTCTTATACACCGAATGTAGCCCCACCCACCCACCCACCCCCACCCTTTGGCCTCTGTCTTCCAGCAATTTACCTGCTTGCAGCAAACAGGGAAGAGCCTGTTAAGCCAAGCAAGTCATTAGCAGCTTCCCTACCCTCAGCTGATTTGCCATGTGCTAAAATGAAACTGAAACTAGCTGCAAAGAGGCAAATAGCTGGGAGACACATGCAGATTTTTATTTCCTGCTGAACTGGATGCAAGGGTGTAAGTGAATAACTATAAATGTCTGTAGAAGACTTGTTTTTTAAAGACTGCTTTATTATTGTTCTAGATAACTTAACAAAATGAAGAAGCTTTTTAAAATAAATGCTTGCTCTGAAGAGGCCCAGTGCTATTGTATCTTCTTTTAAATAATAGAGAATAATGTATACTTCCAGAAATTTTAATTAATTTTAACAGCTCTGTACAAGTATAGTCTGAAATGTAACAGTGTCCTGTTTAGTATTAAGATAAAGCAGCTGAGTTAAATCCTGACTTAACTTGGAGTAGATCTATTTAAATAATTGGGAGGAGTTAGTGTGACTACATTTAAGAAAACTTTCTGGCATAATGTACATTTCTCCAATTCTTTGCTATTTCTATGGGTCAGGCACACATGCACAGAAATACACAGCAAACAGTGTACATCATCTGTACTGTTCGCTGTTTGCTGGGAGGCAAATTGCTGGGAGGCAGAGACAGCATTTTTTTACCTTGTTTTCCTCCCCCAAAACTAAGGTGTGTCTTATACTTCAGTGCGTCTTATACTCCGAAAAATACGGTAAGTGTATATGTTATTGATATGTTTTTAAGGTTTATGTATTGATGTATATATGGAAACTGTGGAGAAAAAATTATATATAAACAAACTGTTGTAAGTCGAGGACTATCTGTAGAAGTTGATATCTCTGGGTTAATTCTAGGGTGGGGGTTTTTTTTGTGCTTCCTGCCTATTTTTTGGTGAAATTTCAGGCCAATTTCTTAGAAAAGGAGCATGTTCAATCTACGTTGACATGACAGTTCTTTGGTTCAAACCGTCGATTCCGGCATTTCCACCTTTCTTTCTTCCTTCTACCTACAGGTAGTCCTTGATTTATGGCCACTTGTTTAGCGACCGTTTGAAGTGACAATGGTAGGAGCTGAAAAAAAAGTGATTTACGACCGGTCCTCGTACTTATGGCAGTTGCAGCATCCCTGCAGACATGACGCTTGCAATTTAGGCACTTGGCAACGGGCGTACATTTGCGATCATTGTGACATCCTAGGCCCTAGGGGGTCACCCAATCCTCCTTTTTGATCTTCGCAGCCAGCTTCTAACAAACTCAATGGGGGGGGGGGCTTTACTGGATTCACATAATGACTGCACTGTTCACTTAGCGACTACAGCAAAATGGATGTAAAATCGGGCACGGTGACACGGTGACTCGCTTAATGACTGTATCGCTTGGCAATGGATGTTCCTGTCCCAATTGTGGTCATAAGTCGAAGACTACCTGTTTAAGGAAGAAGTGGTAGAAACAACAATTCTACAATTCTCCATTTCCTGCCCCTCCTTTACAACGCCTCTTGGCCTTGTGACTGATCTCTGTGAGTTCGCGAATTCTGGAATACAGTATGTATCCTAAAGGCAAATAAATAATATAAAATATAAAATAATATGAATTCTGCTGGATGAGGCCAATGGACGACTTTGTCCATTATTCTGTTCACACACATTGCAGGCAGTCCAGAGACGTTGGGGTGTTTGTACTGTGTTTCTCCTAAAACACGACCCACCCCAAAAAGAAGGCCCAGCACTGTTTTGTGCACATGCGTTAAAATTAAGCCCTACCCCCAAAATTTGGCCCCATGTTGCTTGCTGTGTGGACAACACGAGGTGAGGAGATGAGGGGGGGAAAGGGTGGAGGGCGGGAAGTTGCCCCACTCACCCCACGCGCCTCACCTGTCCACCAGGCCGCTTCTTTCGCGGCTGAAAGGAGCAACCCACACGCCTCGCCTATCCACCAGGCCGCTTTTTTCGTGGCCAAAAGGAGCTACCCACTCGCCCCACGTGCCTCGCCTGGCCACTGGGCCTCTTCTTTCACGGCCGAAAGGAGCGACCCACTCGCCCCATGTGTCTTGCCTGGCCACTGGGCTGCTTCTTTCATGGCCAAAAGGAACACCCCACGCGCCTTGTGCACCCTTGCCTACCTGTAGCGGTCACTCGCGTGGGTCGCATCACTCGCTCTTTTTGGCCACAAAAGAAGTGGCCCGGTGGCCACGTGAGGCGCGTTGGGTGAGTGGGTCGCTCTTTTTTATTTTTATTTTTATTTTTAACTTTGCAGGGGAAAGCGCGAACACAGTCCCCCACTACCACAAATTATGCAGTCGAGTTTCCCGCATTTGAGGAAATCGCAGGGGTCAGCACACCCGGAGTGCAATGGATGAGCCTCACCCTGGGAAGACCACCTTCGTGATCATGGTGTCTCCCCTGCCAGGTAAGTGAGTGGGTCGCTCTTTTCGGCAGCGAAAGCAGTGGCCCAGTGGCCAGGCAAGGCACGTGGGGGGGGGGGAATTAAGACACCTCTCGAAAAGAAGGCCTAGCCGTTTTTTCGAGGGGTCAAAAGAAAATAAGTATTTTTGAAGAAACACCGTATTTACCTAGAGCGCTGCTGGAATATTTTCCTTATATATTTTTTTCAATACATTTAAAACGAAAGAGTGATGAAAGATTTTATAGGCAGTAATAATGCTGTTTTATAAAAGAAAAAGGCTGGCTTCTACTGTTACCAATAAATGAGCATTTCATGTAACAGAACCAACGTAAAGGAAGACATATAGCTTGTGTATAGGAAAACATATATATAGGAAAGGTAAAATGCTCAGTTATACAGGCATTGTGGTTAGGTGATAGATGACGAAACATCTGTTTTAACAGAATAGGAAAGGAAGGAAATACTGCACAGGAGAAAAATATTCATATTCATAACTCTGGTAATAAATCAACATGTTCTATTCTATTCATAATGATTGGCTAAATCTTAAAATTAAAAATCTATTAGAAGGGAATCAGAGGAGCAGTCCATCACGGCTGCCATCCAATGTTACTGTGAATAAATATATTTTCTTTGCTTTGACCTCTGATCATCTGCTGTGTT